>ML795721.1:38161-96172 GCA_009831015.1 Picea engelmannii | reverse complement strand
GTCTCTATCTGAAATCACCATTTTAGGAATACCATGCAGTCTAAAAATTTCTTTCATGAATATTTCATCAATGTTTATAGCTTTAAAAGTAGACTTTATAGGAATAAAGTGTGCAGACTGACTGAGTTTATCGATTACAACCATAATAAAATCGTTCTGTTTCTGAGTTTTAGGCAAACCTGTTATAAAATCCAGTGATATGGTCTCCCACTTCCATTCTGGTACTGGTAATGGCTGTAATACGTCGGCTAGATGTTGGTGTTTGACCTTAACCTGCTGACAATCTTGGCACCTAGCCAAGTATTATGTTGTTTCGCCCTTCATATTAGGCCAATAAAATAGTTTTCTAAGTGCTGTTATCATTTTCTGGTAACCTGGATGGCCAGAATACGGTTTCTTATGCACTTTGTCCAAGACTGTTAATTTTAACTTTGCAGAATCTGGTAAGTAAAGCCTGTTTTTAAATCGTAGTAGTCCCTTCTTGCCGATACTTAGATCTGTTTTATTTGAGTTTGCGGTACTGTTATGTAATTCTGACATTACCTTAGTGTAATTTTCGTCGTTAATACCTGTTGTCCTTATCCTTTGTGCCAGATCACTTTCGGCCCTATTGATATTTATCTCAAATAACCCATGGACTCTTCTTCTTAAAGCGTCTGCTACTTTATTTTCCTTACCCTTGATATGTCTAACCTCGAAGTTGAATTCACTCAAGAAGGCTAGCCACCTTGCTTGTCTTGCATTAAGGTTTGGTTGGTTAAATAGATACTTCACCCTACTATTATCCGTTAATAGTTGGAATTTCTTGCCCATTATGTAGTGTCGCTACATTTTTAAGGCATGTATTACTGTTGCTAATTCTAAGTCATGAGTGGCATAATTTCGCTCGTGTTCCTTTAATTTCTGGGACTCATAACAAATAACGTGTCCTTCCTGAGTTAGGACACCACCTAGTCTTTCTTTACTTGCATCCACACATACCGTGAAGTCTTTATCAGGGTCTGCTACCTTCAATATGGGTGTTGTTGTCAATAATCCCTTTAGTTTGTTAAAACTGTCTTGGCACTTTTCTGACCAGTTAAATTTGGTTCCTTTCTTTTGTAATGATGTGATAGGGTAGGCTATCTTGGAAAACCCTTCTATAAACCTGTGGTAATATCCAGTGGTTCCCATGAATGACCATATATCTGCAACATCCTTAGGCATCGACCATTCCATAATGGCATTGGTCTTTTTTGGGTGTACGACAATGCCTTCTGTTGAAATCACATGTCCTAGATATTGTATTTCTTTCTTATAGAAGTCACACTTGTCAAATTTGGCATACAATTTGTGTTTCCTCAACATTTACAGAACTATCCTTAAGTGTTCATCATGTTCCTCTTTCTTTTTTTAATAGACCAGAATATCGTTGATAAATACTACCACGAACTTGTCTAAGTACTGACTGAAAATACTGTTCATCAGACACATAAACGTGGCTGGTGCGTTAGTGAGTCCGAAAGGTATGACTACGAATTTGTAGTGTCCATATCTTATCTGAAAAGTTGGTTTGCGTATGTCTTCGTCTTTTATCCTAAGTTGATGATATCCATATCGTAAATCCAACTTTGAAAAGATCTTGGCCCCACCTACTTGATCGAACATATCATTTATTCTTGGTAAGGGGTATTTGTTCTTAATAGTCATTTTGTTCAGTTCTCTATAATCGATACATAGTCTTAGAGTACTGTCTTTCTTTTTCACAAAGAGGACTGGTGCCCCCCATGGTGAGACACTTGGTCTGATATACTCTTTGTCCAATAATTCTTGTAACTGTATTTTTAATTCTGTCAGTTCTGGTAGACTCATTCGGTAAGGTGCCTTTAAGATAGGGGATGAACCTAGTAGTAGGTCTATGGAGAAGTCTATTTCCATTCTAAGAGGTAATTCTGGTATCTCATCCACAAACATGTCTTTGAAGTCACGTAGGACAACAAAGTCTTCTAGCTTTGGCTTATCATCTTTTTCTAGCAGATTCGTTACTTGGATGGCATAAACTTGACATCCCTTTCTCATACATTTCTTGAGTTGCATTGTTGAAACTTGTTTGACTGATAATGGTTTGGGTATACCTTGGGTTGTTCTAA
Source organism: Picea engelmannii (assembly GCA_009831015.1). Classification (NCBI taxonomy): domain Eukaryota; kingdom Viridiplantae; phylum Streptophyta; class Pinopsida; order Pinales; family Pinaceae; genus Picea; species Picea engelmannii. The sequence goes on along the minus strand of ML795721.1, from coordinate 94,043 downwards.
CAGTGCCAAAATCGTCTTTATAGCTAAGTATATTTGTATAGCAATCTAGTACTACTTTGTGTTGTTCCAACCAATCCATCCCGATAATCATATCGTAAGATCCTAGTGGTAGGATGTTCAGATTGGTCCTTATATTTTGACCATCTAAGCTGAACTCAAAATCCAGAACAAAGTCAACTACTTTCCTTTTAGTACCAGTCGTTAATTGTACAAGCCATGGTTTTGCGTACTTCAGTTTCTTAAGTTTGTTTGACTCTGCCACATTAGGTGTAATATAGCTTAACATAGCTCCAGGGTCAATTAAAACAAAAATTTGAGTGTCATTGATTTTACCTTTGATTTCTACCACCGAAGACTAGTGGTTATCTTGTCGGCCATCTATGGCTGCATTTATCTGATGTAGGCTTCTACCCACGTCTCCCATCGTCGAGGTTTCCTGCAGATTATGAACAACAGTTCTGTTTGTTGAACTCAGACATGGAAAATTCCTCCTTAGATGAGGCTCTCCACATTCCCAACACTTTAATGGCTCGCGGGAGCTGTCTCCAAACTTCTTCGTTCCCAGGTTTACCGATTTACCACTGCCTTGCGTATTCGGATGATTGGAGTGAAAATCCTTTCTTGGAAAACTTTTTTCTATATTCCAATAAGGAGTTGGTTAGTACCCTTTCTTCCGTTGGTTCATTCGATCTTGTTTCTTATCCTTCCAGGCTTTGGGAAACTCTACCCACTGTTTATATTGATCATAGCACATTTTTTCTTTCCTGAATACTTCACTCAAGAGTTTGGGGTTGTCAAACTCAATTCTGTCCTAGTAGAACTGTGGTAGATAGCTTAGAAATTACTGAATTTTTACTTTATCATCCCGGATGTACGGTATGAACCTTAGCAGTTCTAGAAATTTATTTATAAGGTCCTCCATTGCCATTTGTCCAAGTCATAACTCATAAATTATTTTGTCTTCCTTTCATAGTAACTTTCCAAGAGGTATTGTTTCTTGAAATACTTTTTAAAGTTAGACCATTCCAACAATTTCTCCTTTAGGCCCTTGGCCAATTTCAGGTCTTGCCACAAAATGTTGGCCTTCCCTTTCAGATTGTAGATGGCCATTCTAACCTTCATGTTGCTGGAATAGTTGTAGATCTGGAAGTATTTTTTGATGTCCAACAGCCATGCCTCAGCTTATTCTCCTATCTTGGATTCTTCATCAAAGGTAGTTGGTTTAATCTTTTTAAATTCTCCTTTGAGGTGGTCTACTTGCTTTCTTTTTCTATCAGATTTAGTTTTTTCTTCAGCTGAAGGTGTTCCTTCACACGAACTATCTCCTTTTTCTGTTTCTGGCCCTCAGTTCTTGGAGGCTCTTTTGCTGACTTCTTCCTTAAGGTTATCATCCTTTGGCCATTTCTTGGTCACTATACTATGCGACAAGACTTCATTTATCTCTTGCTGTTCCTGTTGTGCTTTCTTCAATTTTTCATTGTCTGCTTTGAAAATCTATAGTTCAACAATCATGTTCCTCATTGTTTCTAACATTTCTGTGAGTGATCTTCCATCACTGCTCTATCCTGGATCTCCAAGGGGTCATTGCTACGAGTTTTCTCCCATCCTGGTTTCTGCATCATCCTAAGCTGCCATAATTAACACAAAACATAAATATCATTCTGTTTGTAACCATAAGATTTTTATTAGTTTCACATAAATCAGAATATATAAACTAAGAAGCTACTGTGGCCCTATTTAGGTCCAGTGTTGTAACCATTTTTCTCTGATACCATATGTAATGTACCTGGAAATTTACATAATTTTGTTTTTAATTGGGTACCTTGAGTTGATTTTGTGTCTCAAAACTTCGAGTCATTCATCGACCATAATATACAACAGTCTTATTGCCTTTTACTTCTCTATCCTATTTTTAACTTATAGTCGCCTTATCCTATTTGGGTATTGAGTTATATATGAACATAGATACAAAACTAAGGATATCACATTTCATTGAACTTAGTACATCCGTCGTTTTCATTTCCAAATCCCACTTTATGACATGGAGATATAACTGCTTAGAACCACTAACATATAAGTGCAATGGTCATAGGTGTAAGGGCCTTATAACACTCATTCTGATATACTATTATAAGGTCTACGCAAAGGGGTTAACATTATTTAGAATTTTTTTTAACTAGATACTGTTTTGGTATAAATCGGACACCAAACTGCACAAATGAAATAAAATGCGCAGAGGCTAAACTTAGAAAGGTTATGGTTACCATCATGTCTCTACTTAATTTTATGGTAATTTACGACATTAGGTTGTCCGCTTCAGATGATTAATGTAATGGTGGTTAGGTTCGAAATATAAACAACATAGCAAGAATAAAAAGTAACCCTAAGTAGGCCATCCAGGTACCTTGCCATTAATATCCTGAGCAAATGATACAGGTCGGAACCCTCTTGCCTTAAAGGCCCGTTTGCAACATTTAAGGCACCCTGAGATAAGTCTATTCGATTCAGAGTTCGACTGGCATGCCCCAATGAAATATCAACACTCACCATACATTCACATGGCCAGGTACGATTACCACCCATCACCATTACTCCATGCGAAAGGGTATTCCATAGCTTTCACTTTCATTCTGGTCTTGTCTTGGTGAAGGAGGATGAAACGTTTCAGACCAAATTCTGTTTTGGATCTCGTCTTAGCATCATGGTCATGAGTTTTATGATTCAAACCTTGTTCCATGTGGGAGAGATCTTGGAAGAAAGACTTCTCGATGAGAAACTCTCTGTGAGGTAAGTCGACTTGACTATCCTTTCATTTTTCATTCGAGTTTTTCTGTCTCGTTAAGCAGGTCTCTCTCGGTAACATTCTTGTTTTTACATCGAGCTTACTGTAGTAAATAGGGGTTGGTGGTACCCTAGCAAGGTTTAGGTTTTTCACAGTTTACCCCTTTCTCTGTACTAGCCTTCCTATCGAGGCCGAGCCATTTTCCTCTTGTGGAAGGACTTATCACGGTGTCTATTAAAATTGTGCATCCAAGGCATTCTATTTTTTTTTACTGAACTTTCATTATTGGTTCTGACTTCCTCCATCAGTTATTTCCTAGTCGACAGAGTGTTATGACCAGGTTTTCCTTGCTTGGGTGCGTAATAGACCCTTTGGTACAGTGTTGATCTTAAAAATTTATGTGTTTAAATAATAGTTTCACTGGTGTTATTACACCAATTAGAGGTGACATTCCAATCGTCAGAGGCGTTTTAATCCATTCTATTTATAATTGGAATTTTACATTGGTTTTATATTTACCATTATTATACGCTTATCATTTCCTGCAATGTTTCTTTTGGATTAAATACTGGTATCCATCACTAATGATGGGCCCCTTTGATGTGTGAGGGTACCCATCATGGAGACACAAACTACTCCTCCCCATTTGGTCTGGGAGGCACACGGTTTGACGCGATGGCGAAGGGTATGAAGCCCTCCATTATAGTTAAGTATTTCATTGGCCCCTTTCTAATTACATTATGTTCCTTAATTTAATATATTATTTCTGCTAGATATATTTTAATGTTTCACAATACCTTGTGCAGCTGCGGTCACGCCGAAGCATGAGGATGCCCTCTTCACTCCTTCAAGAGGTATTCGGGTTCCAAATACAATACCCCTCTGTCTAATTTATTTCCAGTTTACAAGCACCGATGGTCAAGGCTATGTATTGTCCCTAATACTTTGAAGACTTTTAGTTCCAAGTTCTGTATTAGTTGTTCAAGGGTATGCCCTAATTTGTATTAATAATTTGGTACTTAGAAAGCACGCCAAGCTTGCACTTGGGTGGAATTGTGATATCTAGACAACTGATCCATTTAAATAATATGGTCATTGTGTATTGAGTTATTTTTTTATGGATACAAATGAAGTAAGGGATTCAGATCTGTCACTTTCTGTGTTTAACATCCTCCTCTATATTTCTGAAAAAATCGGTCTGTCATCACATAGTCAAATTATTTTCCTGATTTATTCTAATTGATTTCTAGAATTTATCTCATTATTGCTTACACAATCAATCCCAATATAATACGGCTATGCACAGTAGTGTGCCTAAACTAGCATAGTGTTAAGTGCACCTAAGGGTTTGTTTTCCACCGGAATCGTGCGATTACAATCATGACTTCTAGGTTTCTTTTATGCTCATGCACTTAATTCTTGATATAAAACTAGTATTGGCAGGAGTTTTAATCTGAGTCTCAACCCACCCATTTGTAGTTTGACTCATGAACCAGTTGCATAAAATGTTTGCATGGGAAATACTATGCCTGTGGGATTCCATCCAGATTTTGGGGGTTTTAATATATATAATGGTTGGAAATAATACAAGGAAAAATATACTTGTTATACAAGGAAATAATACAGGGAAATAATACAGGAATATGTACAGGTCTATATACATATCAATTAATACCTCAGTGATATAGGGTGTATTTAATTTGAATTTGGACTTGTATAATCACTAGAAGAGGCTCACTGTATACTATAATCATCTACAGGAAATGTAATCTGCCATAGATATTGGTACGCATGGCTTCAATTACTTATGCAAACAATTTTATTTTCATTTTGCTCAACATAATTAATTAAGAAGATATGTGTAGTCTGTAGTCCATTCTATTATGAGATTAGTAACTTCTACATAACTTGTCTTACTGTTTAAGACATTCAATGACCTTAGTAATTACTCAGCATCACATCTAAATAAATAAGTCCATTTCTAGCTAATGAATAGGATGTAATGGATAGATCTTTCCCCACTATAGTATTCACCCAGAAATTCATTCATAGAAGTAAACAAATTGCAGTACATGAAATTTAACCAGGATAAGCAAGAGTAGCATATCTGAATCAAATTTGTGGGAAGCCAAAGGGAACAACCACGTTCCTCCCAACCGTAGAACAGGGCAGCCAATCTACTTGCCTGATTCACCCCCTAGCCTAACCATGAATCCATGAGGGTGAATTGAAATCTCCTCTCCAACAATGTCCTTCAATTCCAGTAGAATCCTCTTGCCTCACACTCACATATTAGTTCTCATAACAACAAGGAAAAAATTCAATAGTCTCCCTTACCAGCATACTTGGCAGTGTCCTACCTCCTCACATATGCTATTTATTAATTTGCCTAGGACTTTTTCCCTCCCTTGGGAATTTTCGCAGCTTTCTAAATCCCTGATTTTTAGGGACTGCCAATGGCCAAATCACTGATTTTCCACTTGTAACAATCATCCTAGAGGTAGTTCCAATGTGTTCCTCACTCATGGAGTCATGTTCAGCTAAATTTAACATGGTTGTTCCATTTGTCCTCCTGCAATTAATATAAAATATTGTTTTCATACAAGTGTCATGGTCAAATAGTTAGTTGGGCCAAATCAGGTCTCTTCCCAATAGTCATAATAATTAATTACAATCATCAAATTCAAAATTTGGAATTTCCATAAATGGCAAAAATTTTCCAAATTCGAATTTACTAAAAACAGAATGAATTTTCAACAAATTTAAATTCAGTTTTTTTTTCTTTTTTTTTTTTTGGGGGGGGGACATCACAAGGGACTTGTGATAAATTCAAAGTTAATATGGATCTACAATGGTTCTTTGTATACACACACACACCACTTGTCAACTCCATGTTTTGTATGGAAGGAATCTCACATCTCTCTCATACTTAGTAACACACCAAAGAAATGTATTAAGTATAATAATCTTTTTACTCTCCATTTCTTTATATATATAAAGTTGATATTAAAATAATTATTTTTTATTAATATTGTTATTGATACTCTTTTCAGCTGCCACATTTCAACTCCATATTAATGGTTGAAGGGATTACACATCTCCTCATACTAGGAAGTGGGAATCATACTTTTTTTACTTTCAATTATTTTATATATCTCTCTATATAAAGCTAATATCAAATTATTTCATATAAGGTGAACATTGAAATATTTTTTTTATGGATGACATTGAAATATTTTATTTGTTATTAAACAAAATTTAAATGGCATGTGTCAAATTCATATTGAGCATGAAAGGAATTTACTTTCAATTCATTTATTGTTATATATACCAACGTAGATCCATCTTACTATCCGAATCAATCATGTTCCAAGAGGGATCAAGTCCCTCTGGCCAAACCCTTTTCTATATTGAAAAACATAGGAAAGGTGTGCACTTGGAGGGATTTGATCCCTCTAGATTCATGATACATCTATACTTAAGATGGATCTAGGTTGTTGTATTAACATTCTTTGGGTATAAGAATCGACCCCCTCTACTCTTGGAAATAATTACACATTTCCCTCATATTTATGAGATCCCTTTATTTTTGGGACAAGGGACCCCCTCCATGCAACGATTCGACCGCTAAAGTTTACAGAGTTGTATATACTCTACCCCCGTTTGGATTTTAAATGATGACCACCTAGAATGAAAGACATGTTCTTAACCATTAGACTAACATATATTTATATTTATTTATATAAAGTTGATATTGAAATATTATATTTCAGGGAATTAGACATCTCCCTCATCTTGGGCTATAGAAAGAACCTTTAGGAATAATTACAATAAATTTTAAAATACCCCTCAATATAACCTCATTAAATAATTAAAGAAGCCACATGAAATAGTATAACAATTTCCATTTTCCTTTCTCATTTACAATCCAATAAAAAACAAACTCTCTAGGAACTTTTATAATGGCTTCAAATCAATGAAAAAATATAGAAGTTTTAAACTAGTTTATATCCATCTTGACTATGAATATAAGAACTTTTATAATAGTTTCAAATCAATGCAAAAATATAGAAGTCTTAAACTAGCTTATATCCATCTTGACTATGAATTTACCAAGTGTTGAGAAGGATCAAATCCCTTAAGGTAAAAACATTTTTAAAGTCAAAAACTYGAGKAAAGGTTTCCACCTCAAGGGATTTTATCCCTCTTGGTRTTTGATATATTTGGAGTTAAGATGGATATAAACTAGTTCATGTCAGAAATGGCCTCATTATAATTTTAGATGATACTTAATAAAATTCAAAGGATTAAATTCATCTACAACATATACATATACATAATGATGATCATCTAAAATTATAATGAGGCCATTTCTGACATGAACTAGTTTATATCCATCTTAACTCCAAATATATCAAAYACCAAGAGGGATAAAATCCCTTGAGGTGGAAACCTTTMCTCRAGTTTTTGACTTTAAAAATGTTTTTACCTTAAGGGATTTGATCCTTCTCAACACTTGGTAAATTCATAGTCAAGATGGATATAAACTAGTTCATGTCAGAAATGGCCTCATTATAATTTTAGATGATCATCATTATGTATATGTATATGTTGTAGATGAATTTAATCCTTTGAATTTTATTAAGTATCATCTAAAATATATAGAGTACTATTAAGAAGGCCATTTCAAAATTTACATGATGAATAAGGTAACTAGTCATAAAGTAACAATGTCCAATTATGAATAAGGTGAACAATAAGAAAGTAATAAGATGCATATAATATTTCAGAGTGATATTCTTGATCTATAATATTAATTTTTTCTTAAATCCACACCTACTAGTTTTCCCATATTTTCATATCAATAATATGAGATAGGAGGTTGAAATTAAATACTATTCAAAACATTAACTCAAGATATTGCAACAAAGGTCATGCCTTGCCTCTTTTTTTTCAATATAAATATTTTCTTTATCCAACATCAATTGACATGACTTTATGAAGCTTTAGGATGGATCTCACTCATGGAACTGACAAAAGGTGGCCGACATAAAGAATACTTAAACATATTGATAAAATATCAACTAGTGAGAACTCTAGCATCCAAGGATATAATTGGGATTCCAAGAGATTTCCCCAACCTTTGGTTTTTGACTTGACTTGTTGGGAATTTTGAGTCCATGAGATGTTTTGATGTGGATTCTTGAGCACCCATGCCTAGAAAAATATGGACAAGTGGGACTTATATGACGTACTAGTACAAAGTCTCATCATCTGAGCCACTACCATTGTGTAACAACCCCGTCATTACCACTACATGCAAAGCAACACCAAAGCAATTTTTTTTTCTTTAAGCAAGATGGAAACAAAGACAAAAATTAATCAACATGGCTTGACGATGACCACAAATTACAAATTCATGCAATAGACAACAATGACCCAACATACTAGCACGTCATGCAACTAGACAAAACATGCGATAATCAATAGGAAAACAAATGGCTACCCACCCGACACAAGGAAGTCGACACCTACAAGGTAAAGGACAACATCAACAGTCCCGACACAACATCTTGATGACCAGTAACTAGAAAACCTCTACAAAGCACAAAACCAAATGCATTGAGGCATTACAGAACCAAGTACAAATATCAATTACAATGAACAAACTGCCACATCGGGAATCACAAGATTCTGGCTAGGTTTTCATTCGCGTCTATCCATCATCGAATGCAATGATCCCCTCATCAGGAATCATGCCGTTACAAAGAAATAAGCGTGACAGTAACCCTAGCACAACACAACCTATCTAGACCAATAACCCAAGAAAATCCAACGTGCTAGGAGACCGAATGAACTGCCAAACACATGACGAATAACTCAAGCAACCAATTGACAAGTCAACAAGATGCAAGGCAATCTAATGACTATAACCTTCATATAACACATTAAATTCCTTGCGCAACAATTTCTATTGCAAGCATACATCAATTTGTACGCATTAAAATAATTATTATCAAACAATTAGCTCATTGTAACTAATTATATTAAAATACATGTTGTTCATGGTAACTACATCAATATTAAAAATTCATATTGTTCATGGTAACCAATTGTAAAACATTGCTAAATATCGCTATAGCAATAATTGTAAAACACTATAACATTATTGTAAAACGTTGTTAAATATCGCTTGTAATTATCGTTGCTACATCAATAACATTGTTACATCAATATTATATCGTTCTCAACAAAATATGTTATCAATCAAATAATAATGGCTGTCAACAATATGATATCAATCAAAAAATTATGTTGTCAATCAATATGATATCGCTGTCAACATTTATGCTATCAATCAAATAATAACGGTTGTTAACAATATGCTATCAATCGACAAATTATGTTGTCAGTCAATATGATATTGTTGTCAACATTTATGCTATTAATCAAATAATAATGGTTGTCAACAATATGCTATCAATCAACAAATTATGTTGTCAGTCAATATGATATCGCTGTCAACATTTGTTGCTATCAATCAAATAATAATGGTTGTTAACAATATGCTATCAATCAACAAATTATGTTGTCAGTCAATATGATATCGTTGTCAACATTTATGCTATCAATCAAATAATAATGGTTGTCAACAATATGCTATCAATCAACAAATTATGTTGTCATTCAATATGATATCACTGTCAACATTTGTTGCTATCTATTAATAAAGGCTGTAAAAAAAACATGTTATCAATCAATGATCATTTATGGAAATCGTTGTGTAGACATCAATCTGTAATCAAGGCGACTGTACGTTGAATGTGTAAATGATAGATATCATTGTGAATTATGGGAAATCATTGTGTATTCAAGGAGAATGCACCCTCACTGTGTAAAGACTGATATCATTATGAATTATGGGAAAACGTTGTGTATTCAAGGTGAAAATTACCCTCACTGTGTAAGGGTTGATATCATTGTGAAATAGGGGAAACCATTGTGTATTCAAGGTGTTTTTACCCTGACTGTGTAAAGACTGATATCATTGAGAATTAAGGGGAATCGTTGTGTATTCAAGATGTTTTTACCCTGGTTGTGTAATATGTTTAAAAGTGAATTAAAACTCAAAAACGAATCTCTTCCCAACCAAGTCGTGGGTGGATACAGTAAGGGAGAAATTAAATCTCTACCAAAAAAATGGATCTCTGCCCAGCCAAGTTGTGGGTGAATACAGTAAGGGAAAAATTAAATCTCTACCCAAAAACAGATCTCTGCCCAGCAAGGTCATGGTGTGAATACACATATGTAGACATTTGTTGTCTGTATATAAATAATTGTCTATAATTGGAGGGTTTAGAGCAATCTAACCTCATTGTCAAACATTGTTTAACACATAAAAATTGTTGTTTTTTATAAAAAATGCATACATATATAATTTCACAGACAAAAATAAATGAACGCAGGATAATGATATATTCAAGCTATCTGTCTCACATTATGATATCTATCCAAATGTTGTCCATGATATAAGTATTCAAACGCTTTCTATGAAACATATTCAAACGATGTCTGTCTAAGATTATGATATATGTTCAGACCCTGTCTATTCATATTGTTGGGTAAAATGAATTGGGAAAAACGAAATGGAATGGGGACGCCTATAAAGGATGGTTTCCGTAGTAGAAATGATTTTAGACATAGACGCAAACGATGGTAATGTCAATAGTAAAACTAAATAAAAACTGGACGCATAATGGCTATTCAACAGTAAAATTGAATTCAAACTCTTATCAATTAAAATACCTATATGCACTACAGGATACCATAACCTTTAAACTATAAACATTCTAGCCAAGAAGAATGTAGGTGATGACTCCAGGAAAAAAATGAAAAGCAGTAGAAGATCGCAGCAAGAAACAAATCAATCGCACGAGTAGAAGATAAGCCAATCACAATAAGGATTAAACATTCAAACACAAAATTTAACATTCCAGGATTGGTCATTCAAATCACAAAGTTAATCATTCACAATAAGGTGCAATATTATAGATCAATCATAAACGAAAAATGCCAAGATAAGTAAGGGATAGATAGCTGAGAAAAAATTATCCTTCACTTATTATCTATGCACAGGAAAACAAGGAATTTGAATTTATAGGTCTTTAAACACTGGAGTGACAATCGTCAATTTGGCTCCTGGCCGGTTGCTCAGGCATAGAATAATAACTGAAGGATAAGGGACAGAAGATAAAAACACAATCTCTTCGTAATAATCAATAAAACCAACCCAAAGAAGTCAAGGCAATCAGAGGTGGGGTTTCGCCACGGGAAATCAATTCAGAATATAATGAGATATCGGATTTACAAATATCGTAGGAAGGAAGGTGCAAGAAATCTCATGGCAATGATATATTCAACCGAGCATAGAAAAATAACATATGTAAATTAAATTTCATTGCAGGTAACAACTTTAATAGGCGTACCTTAGTCAAATGTAAATTCTCCATAGTTGTTGTCCAGTGCCTACTTGCCAACCGATGTGACCTCCCCGATACCTCCCAACCAACGCTAGGGATACGCTTCTCCCCCCTGAGCCCCTCGAGCCGCAAAGGGGAAACACATACAATACCAGAGAACTGCTAGCACCAAGCTCACCTCACAAGTTCAAGCTACCATTCGTTACCTGAGATGGGTATCCCAACTCCCACAAGAGAAGTTCAGTAAAGACAAAAAATCAACAACGTAATGTTATGCAAAACGATCAGATCCCTACTCCTCCCCCTCCATCCTTTTATAGAGTTTTTAAGTAATTAGTTTCCCAAATCCTCATTAAATTCCTTTTTCATTAATTTTAATTAGGAAAAACCTCCCCCATACACATGTCACCCATCCCTTAGTTACACCAGAAAATCAATTTAATTAATTAATTAAATATTTCTACTTCCCTCACCCACCTAAAAGCATTCCTAAAAGCACTCCTTGGTGTCCCAAAATTCCCTTACACTTCTTAAATGACTTACACCTTTACTTAATTCCTAGTTGACTTCATAAATAGCAAGTTCCCAAGGAAAGATTCCTTGCTAAGTTAGACATTCAACTTTATCTTTATGTTTCCCCTTTTCATTAAGTTTCCCCCTTTTTCTTTAGTTTTCCTATTTCTTTTAAGTTTCCCTCTTTTTCCCTTTTAACTAAAAATTAATTTAGCAAGTGTAGATAAAACAACCATTTACCCGTTTTCCCCTTTAATTAAAATTAATTTAGCAAGTGTAGATAAAACAACCATTTACCCTCTTTTCTTTTTAACTAAAAATTAAATTAACACATATAGATAAAACAACCATTTCCCTTTTTAAAATTTTAATCCTTCATTATAATTTTGACTTTAGTAAATAAATTTGAATTTCTTACCCCGCTTCTTGTTACAAGTTTATTTATTATTATTATTTTTTTTTTGGCCACATGTTTTACCTAGACCTAGGTTTTAATTTCACTAGGTTGGGTAACATTTTTATTAGGGAAAATTGTTTTTAATCTTACTTATCACATCATTCATTTTAAGACCGACTGTTTTTTTTTCACTTACGAGTTAAAATCGTGACGTGCCCTTCAGGACGCACTAGGTGCTTCAAGGGTGCCTCTCACCTCTTTTCGTTTTCCTTGTGTGACGTGCCCTTCAGGATGCATTGCATGCTCCAAGGGTGCCACTCGCCTCTTTACCGACTTGGTAGACATGAAACTCCTGGAGTCAATACTTTTCCAGTTGATCATGTGGGAGACTAAGGGCTTCTAAGGAATAAGGCCCCTACCTTATTGCACATCCCTTAGAATCATCGTGAGCGACTATCACAGTCTGTCCTCACATAATCGTGGGTCTTCTCGAACTAGGTAATCATTAACCTACATTCTGATCCACGACAAGAGTGCTAGTAGGATGTGGTAGGGATGATGCCACAACTCTCCCTCAAAGTCTCTAGTTGTCCTGTGTGACTCCTCTACTCCACATGCGAGTCTGGTTGACAAGCTATCGTCATCCTGCATCCATCAACGAATCATGTTAGCAATAATAATCAATCATAATAACATCTAATCATATGTACATATGTCATATCAACAACATCCAAACCCCAATAGTCCACTCCTTAACTCAATCAAGAGTCCAAGGGGTTTCATCAATGCCTCTACATCCTCGATATCCAAAGTCTTTCACACTCAGGACAACCTAGTCAATAACACATGTCTTTGTAATACAACCAAATAACATATAATCACATCCATAATATCTCATAATCATAATCAAAACAACCAATAGATATAATAACCTGGATCACTTGCAAGCAAGTGTCCTCAAAGAATAAGTTCCCTCAGTGCACACAAGAACACAATGTTACATACATCCCTTCTTGGTCTAAAATTCATCCCAAAGTTTTACAGTATATAAGTGCCGAAATAAAGTGTACCACAGTATCATAATTCTACTTATAAAACAAAAATGGAAACGGTTGACACATATCATATGTGTCCTCCACGGTCGTAGAGTGCAGACTATAGTTGTTCCATTGGACCTTGACCTGATCTACTATTCGACGTCGTAGCTGTCGAATGTGATGGTCTAGGATGCGTATTGTCTCAGTAGTGAGTGCACCCTTTTCAGATACCTGGAAGGAACTCATGTCAATAACATGTGTAGGATCACCAATATAATGTCTCAAAACAGATACATGAAAAACATCGTGCATATGCCTCAAAGAATCAGGCAAGGCTAGTCGATAGGCCATGGGCCCCATCTTTTCCACAATATAAAAAGGCCCCATGAACCTAGGGGATATTTTAGCACCCTTTCCAAACTTGATCGAACTCTTATGCAGTTTCATTTGTAAGAAGACTCGATCATCAACTTTGTAACTATGGTCGACACAGTGCGCATCATTATAATTTTTATGTCGGTCCTACGCTTCCTTGATCCTTTATCTTGTTGTTTTCATTTGATATTCCATTTCTTGGATCTATTCTAGTCCCACCAGGAACCTATCCTCAAGACAATCCCAACTCAAAGGTGTCTGACACGGTCGCCCATAAAGAAACTCGAAAGGCACCATCTTAATGGTGCTTTGATAACTGTTGTTATATGTGAATTCTACTAGTGGCAAGAATTCCTCCCAACGCTTTTGTTGGTCCATCACGTACATACACAACATGTCCTACATGGTACTAAAGTTAATTTGGGTTCCCAATGCCTCTTGGAAACTAGTCCAAAATTGTCCAATAAACACCGATCCTCGATCGGATATAATCCTCTTAAGCATGCCATGCAACCTCACAATATCGCTGATGAAAACTCTAGCAATTTCATGTTCCTGATACGTCGTATGCACATGAATAAAATGAGCACTCTTTGTCAGAGTGTCAACTACCACAAAAATCGAGTCATGTCTCCTTGCCGTCAGTGGAAATCCAATGATGAAATCCATCAAAATGACCTCCCATTTCCATTCTGGAATAGCCTGTGGATTTAGTAATCCTGTTGGATGTCTATGTTCAGCCTTCACATGCTGATATTCTAGACATCTTACCACATAGTTGACTATGTCTGTCTTCATTCTTTTCCATAAGAAAAAGGGTTTAAGTTATTCCCTCATCTTCGTGACTCCAAGATGAGCCATGTACATTGCTCTGTGAGCCTCGTTTAGGATCAAAGTCCTCAACTCGTCGTTCAATGGTACATAAATTTGAGTTTTAAATCTCAGTAATCCATCGTCGTCCAATGTAAATCCTTCAAATCTTGTTACAATCATTGTGTTTTGTCTGATAAAATCATCGACCTCTTTGTACCAGTCATCGTTGGGCTGTAAAGTTAGAATCTTTTCACATAGATTCATCTGAAGAGGCATCACCGAAAATATGTGTGGTCTCTAACTTAACGCATTTGCCACTCTGTTCATTGTGCCTTTTATGTAAGTAATCTCTAAATCGTACTCACTAAGCAATTCCTACCAACTTTGTTGTCACGCGTTCAAGTCTCTTTGCGTAAAGATGTATTGTAGTCCACAATGGTCCATTTTTAGTTCGAATTTATATCTAATAAGGTAGTGTTTCCAAACTCTCAAGGCATATACAATGGATAACAACTCCAAATCATGCATCGCATAGTTCTCCTCATGCTTTCTCAACTTCCTCGATATGTAAGTGATCACTCGACCGTCTTGCATCAAGGTTCCGCCTAAGCCTTCCTTGGATGCGTTAGTGCATACCAAGAAGTCTGCATCCATGTTAGGGACCTTCAATATCGGTGTCGTTGGAAATAGCTCCTTGAGCCTCTGAAATGCCTCTCCACATTTCTCGGTCCAAACAAACTTCTTGTTCTTCTTTTGCAATTTCATAATCAGATTTGGTATCCTTGAGAAACCCTCAACGAACTGTCGATAGTATCTCACTAAAACCATGAAGCTACAAAATTCCGGTACATTCCTCAGTGCAGGCCATTCCATAATAGTCTCGACCTTTGCTGGATCCATGGTGATACCTTCGCCAGAGATGACATGCCCTAAGTAGTAAATCTTCGATTGATAAAACAAGCATTTAGAAAAATTCCTATACAATTTTTTCTCTCGCAAACACTGTAGTACCAAGAACAAGTGTTTTTCATGCTCCTCCATCATCCAAGAGTAAGTCAAAACATCGTCAATGAATACTTGGATGATGTTATCCAAGTGCTCGCGGAACACATCGTTCATTAAACTCATAAATACCCATGGGGAATTTGTCAGTCCAAATGATAAAACACTAAACTCTTAATGTCCAAACCTCGTCTTACAGGTAGTCTTAGGGACATTATCCTCCTTGATTCATAAGTAGTGATACCCTGATCTCAATTTGATCTTTGAAAACATCGTTGCGACATTCATTTGATCGAACAGATCATCAATCCTTGGCAACGGGTACTGATTCTTGATCGTTTCCTTGTTCAATTAATGATAGTCAATGGAGAGTCGTCATGACCCATCCTTATTCCGTATGAAGATAAATGACACATCCCATGGTGACACACTTGGACGTATAAGTCCCAGGTTCAACAACTCCTTCAATTTCATTCTCAACTCCTATAACTCTGAGGTCGACATCTGATAAGGCTCTCTTGCTATCGGTTCAGTCCTTGGTTTTAGGTCTATGGTAAATTCCAACTCCCTCTCCAGTGACATCCCAAGTAAATCCTCAGGGAAGACGTCTGCAAACTCTCTCACCACTGAAAGGTGTTCTAGACCTTCTACTACTCCCTTCTCATTTAATGAAAGGATCACATAAATATTACATCCCTTGCGCATGCTCTTTCGTAGATGCAAGGAAGAGATGAACCTCAGGAAGACTCCTTGTTTCCAACCTACAATCATGCATCTATGTCCCTCATCATCTACCAAGCTCAATCGTTTCGTCTTACAATTGAGTATCACCTCATGTGAATCCAACTAGTCCATACCAATCACAACGTCATAAGATCCTAAGATCATGGCGTATAGGTTGGCCCTCGTGAAAAAATCTACCAGGTTAAGGCCACATCCCATAACCTTCCCTCCAACCTTTTGTTTGGATCCTGACGCCATTTCTACAAAGCTAAACTCGTTCTGCTCGAATGCCTTTACCTTAATTATTTTTAGCATTGCACCAGAATTGAAACTCTCTGTAGCACCTAGATCAATCAAAATACTAAGGGTATGGTCAGCGACGATACCTGATGTCTCGAGAACAGTTGATTGGTGCTCTACCTGGTGATTGTTCACCACTGAATGAATCCAATGGGCCTTTTCCAAATCTCCCACAGTAGTGGGTCCGACTGATCCAGATGCTCTATTTCTCTCCATTGGGCAGTCGTGCTAGTAATTTGGCTCCCCACATGTCCAACCCCTATTCTTCAGTCCAGTACTCCTGGTACTCGAAGTAGAATATGATAGCCCACCGAGCTATAATCCTAGTCTTTTCTGTTGAATAGGCCTAAAATGTTGTTGTTGCAGTCGATGTTAATGAGGTGTTGTGATCCTCGGTAAGGAGTCCGTTGCTGAGGCACTGATCACCGAGGTGTAGTGAAAGTGTGTCCTCTCCAGAAACCATGATAACCTGGCATATGTCTAGATGGTGTTTGATGTTGCTGCGCACCAGATGACACTTGCCCCACTGGTCTCATCAGAGTCCTACTCTGAACCCCACTGATAAGCTCCTCCTTTGCTATGAGTGCCTTCTAAACGGAATCATGCAAGGTTTGAGGCATCATAATCCTAACCTTTTCACGAATTCTTACATTAAGGCCAAACACAAATCTGTTGACCTTAAGTTTCTTGGTATTCAGGTGTGGAGCATATCGAAGTAGCTCCATACAATAGGCCTCATACTCGGGCACCGTACGACTTCCCTGTCATAAAGTGTTGAACTCGTTGAGCTGACACTCAATGAATTCCTCCGATAGATACCTCTATGGAAACGTTCCTCGAACAATTCCCATGACACGTCTTCGACAACCATGTTCAATTGTGGGAGGAGCATCTTCCACCATAGAAGAGTGCTCCCCTTTAGTTCAAAGACTGCCATGTGGACTTTCATATTGGAGGTATAGTTGCGAAGTGAAAATCACATCGCCATATTATCCAACCATACCTCGGCGGCTGCACCGCCCAGGGAACTAAAGAACTTGGGAAATTTGACCTTCTTGAGTTCCCAGTAAATGCTACCAGTACCGACTAGAGAACACGGTGGACCTTCAGGGTGTGTTGGTGACCTAGCCTCATCTCCATCTAAGAGACTGATCAGTGCCTCAAACATCCACTGAAAGGATCTCATCATCCCAACCACATCACCCACAACTATCTAATCCTCCTCGACAACATGTTCATCTCCTTGGGGGTTAGACCCCTTAGGCATGGATGATACTAGGGGCATCGCGCCTCCTCCCCTAACACCCTGTCATCTACCTCTAAGGCGTCCTCTAATCATGATTACCTGCACGAATACAAATGAGTTTAATTAGCAACATTATGATCAATATCAAATCAATGAAATATGTAGTGATCCCAAGTCACAGGTTGAACCTGCTCTGATACCATATGTAACAACCCCATCATTACGACTACATACGATGCAACGCCAAAGAATTTTTTTTTTTCTTTAAGCATGACAACAAGAACCTCAAAAAATAATCAACATGACTTGACGATGAACAAAACTTACACATTTAGGAAACAAACAACAACCACCCAGCATACTAGCACATCATGCAACCAGATGAAACATGCGATAATCAATAGGCAAACAAACAGATACCTACCCAACACAAGGAATTCGATGCCTACAAGGCAAAGGACAACATTAACAATCCCAACACAACGGCTTGATGAACAACAACTAGAAAAATTTGACGGTGTGTAAAACCAAACACATTGAGGTGTTACAGAACCAAGCACCAACATCAATTACAATGAAGAAACGCCCACATCAGGAAGGACAAGACTCCGGCCAAGTTGTCATTCGCGTCTATCCATCAAGCTGCGCAATGATCCCCTCATCAAGAATCATGTCATCACATGGCAATAGGTGCGACAGTAACCCTAGCACAACACAACCTATCTAGACCAATAATCCAAGAAAATCCAACGCGTTAGGAGACTGAATTAACTGTTAAACAAATGACAACTAACCCAAGCACCCAATTGAGAAGTCAACAAGACGCAAGGGAATATGATGACTATAACCTTCATACAACAGATTAAATTCCTTGCGCAACAATTTCTATTGAAACATACATCAATCTGTACGCATTAAAATAATTATTATCAAACAATTAGCTCATTGTAACTAATTATATGAAAAATGCATGTTGTTCATGGTAACTACATCAATATTAAAAATCCATATTGTTCATGGTAACAAATTATAAAATGTTGTTAAATATCGCTATAACAATAATTGTAAAACGTTATAACATTATTGTAAAACGTTGTTAAATATCGCTTGTAATTATCATTGCTACATCAATATGATATCGTTTTCAACAAAATATGCTATCAATCAAATAATAATTGTTGTCAACAATATGCTATCAATCAACAAATTATGTTGTGAGTCAATATGATATCGCTGTCAACTATGTTATCAATAAAATAATAATGGTTGTCAACAATATGCTACCAATCAACAAATTATGCTATCAGTCAATATCATATCATTGTCAACATTTATGCTATCAATCAAATAATAATGGTTGTCAACAATATGCTATCAATCAACAAATTATGATGTCATTAAATATGATATCATTGATAACATTTATGCTATCAATCAAATAATAATGGATGTCAACAATATGCTATCAATCAACAAATTATGATGTCAATCAATATGATATCACTGTCAACATTGATGCTATCAATCAAATAATAATGGTTGTCAACAATATGCTATCAATCAACAAATTATGTTGTCAGTCAATATGATATCACTATCACATTTATTGCTATCTATTAATAAAGGCTATCAATAGAACATGCTATCAATCAATGATCATTTATGGAAATCATTTTGTAGACATCATTGTGTAATCAAGGCGAATGCACCCTAACTGTGTAAAAGATTGATATCATTGTGAATTATGGGAAATCGTTGTGTATTCAAGGCGATTTTACCCTGACAGTGTAAAGACTGGAATCATTATGAATTATGGGAAAATGTTATGTATTCAAGGCGAAAATTACCCTGAATGTTTAAGGACTGATATCATTGTGAAATAGGGGAAAACACTATGTATTCAAGCCATTTTTATCCTGACTGTGTAAAGACTGATATCATTGATAATTAAGGGAAATCATTGTGTATTCAAGACATTTTTACCCTGACTGTGTAATATGTTTAAAAGTGAATTAAAACTCAAAAATGGATCTCTTCCCAACCAAGTCATGGGTGGATACAGTAAGGGAGAAATTAAATCTCTACCAAAAAATGGATCTCTTCCCAACCAAGTCGTGGGTGAATACAATAAGGGAGAAATTAAATATCTACCCAAAAAAAGATCTCTGCCTAGCAAGGTCATGGTATGAATATGAAGATGTACACATTCGATGTCTGCATATAAATAACTATCTAGAATTGCGGTGTTTAGAGCAATCTAACCTCGCTCTTAGAAATTGTTTAAAGCATAAAAATTGTTGTGTTTGATAAAAAACGCATACATATAAAATTTCGTAGACACAAATAAATGAACATAGGTTAATGATATATTCAAGTTGTCTATATCACATTATGATATCTATTCAAATGTTGTCCATGATATAAGTATTCAAACACTATCTATGAAACATATTCAAACGTTGTTTTTCTAACATTGTGATATATGTTTAGACGTTGTCTATTCATATTGTTGGGTAAAACAAATTGGGAAAAACGACTTGGAATGGGGATGCCTACAAAGGATGGTTTCCATAGTAGAAACAATTTCAGATCTAGATGCAAACAATGGTATTGTCAACAGTAAAATGAAATAAAAACTTGATGCATAATGGTTATTCAACCGTGAAATCGAATTCAAATTCTCATCAATTAAAATACCTAGATGAGCTACAAGATACCATAACCTTTAAACTATAAACATTCCATCCAAGAAGAATGTAGGCGATGACCCCAGGAAGAAAAATGAAAAGCAATAGAAGATCGCAGCAAGAAACAAATCAATCGTAGGAGTATAAGATAAGACAATCACAACAAGGGTTAAACATTCAAATGCAGAGTTTAACATTCCAGGATTGGTCATTCAAATTGTAGAGTTAATCATTTACAAGAAGGTGCAAGATTAGAGATCAATCATAAAGGAAAACCGCAGAGATAAGTAAGGGATAGATAGTTGGGTGAAATTTATCCTTGAGTTTTTATCCATGCACAGGAAAGCAGGGCATTTGAATCTATAAGTCTTTAGACACTGTAGTGACAATTTTCGATTCGGCTCTTGGACGACTGCTCAGGCATAGACTAATAACTGAAGGATAAGGGACGTACGATAAAAACAAAATCTCTTCGTAATAATCAATAAAACCAACCCGAAGAAGACAAGGCAATCAGAGGTGGGGTTTCGCCACGGGAAATCAATTCAAAATACATCAAGCAAGGGGATTTAGAAATACCGCAAGAAGGCAGGTGCAATAAATCTCATGGCAATGAGATCTTCAACCGAGCATAGAAAAATAACGTGTGTAAATTAAATTTCATTGCAAGTAACAACTTTAACTACCATACCTTAGTCAAATTCAAATGCTCTAGAGTTGTTGTCCTGATCGTGCTCCATCCAACACCCTCTTTCCGACCGATGTGACCTCACTGGTACGTCCCATCCAATGCTAGGGGTACTCTTCTTCCCTCTGATCCCCCTGAGCTTCAAAGGGGCCACACACACAATACCAGAGAACTTCTAGCAGCCAACTCGCCTCACAAGGTCAAGCTACAGCTTGTTACCTGAGTTGGGTATCCAAACTTCCACAAGAGAAGTTCAATCAAGACAAAAATTCAGCAACATAATGTTATGCAAAAATATCAGATCCATACTCCTCCCCCTCCATCATTTTTATAGAGTTTTTAAGTAATTAGTTTCCCAAATTCTCATTAAATTCCTTTTTCATTAATTTTAATTAGGAAAAACATCCCCCGTACACATGTCACCCATCCCCTAGTTGCCCAAGAAAATCAATTTTATTAATTAATTAAATATTCCTACTTCCCTCACCCACCTAAAAGCATTCTTAAAAACGTTCCTTGGTGTCCCAAAATTCCCTTACACTTCTTAAATGACATACGCCTTTACTGAATTCCTAGTTGAGTTCATATATAGCAAGTTCCAAAGGCAATATTCCTTTCTAAGTTAAACATTCACCTTTTTCTTTACGTTTCCCCTTTCCATTAAGTTTCCCCCTTTTTCTTTAAGTTTCATTTTTCTTTTAAGTTTCCCTCTTTTTCCTTTTTAACTAAAAATTAATTTAGCAAGTGTAGATAAAACAACCATTTAACCTTTTTGCCCTTTAATTAAAATTAATTTAGCAAGTGTAGATAAACCAACCATTTACCCTCTTTTCTTTTTAACTAAAAATTAAATTAGCACATGTAGATAAAACAACCATTTCCCTTTTTAAAATTTTATTCCTTCATTATAATTTTGACTTAATTAAATAAATTTGAATTTCATACCCCCCTTCTTGTTACAAGTTTTATTATTATTATTATTTCTTTTTGACCACATGTTCTACTTAGACCTAGGTTTTAATTTCACTAGGTTGGGCGACATTTTTATTAGGGAAAATTGTTTTTAATCTTACTTATCACATCATTCATTTTAAGGCCGACCAGGTTTTGTTTTTACTTACCAGTTAAAATCGCGACGTGGCCTTCAGGATGCACTAGGTGCTCCAAGGGTGCCTCTCACCTCTTTCTATTTTCCTTGCGTGATGTGCCCTTCAGGATGCACTACGTGCTCCAAGGGCACCACTCGCCTCTTGACTGACTTGGTAGACATCAAACCCTTGGAGTCAATACTCTACCAGGTGATCTTGTGGGAGACTAAGAGCCTCTAAGGAATAACGCCCTTGCCTTATTGTGCGCCCCTTAGAGAATCATCGTGAATGACTGTCACAATCAACCCTCACGACATCATGGGTCTTCTCGAGCTAGGTAGTCATTAAACTACAACCCGAGCCACGACGAAAGTGCTAGTAGGTTGTGGCAGGGATGCTGCCACACCTCTCCCTCAAAGTCTCTAGTTGTCCTGCATGACCCCTCTACTCCACATGTGATTCTGTTCGACAAGATATCGTCAACCTCCATCCATCAACGAATCATGTCAGCAATAATAATCAATCATCATAACATCTAATAATATGTACATATGTCATATCAAAAACATTCAAACCCCAATAGTCCACTCCCTGACTCGATCCAGAGTCCAAGGGGTTTCATCAATGCCTCTGCATCCTCGAGGTCCAAAGTCCTGCACACTCAAGAGAATCCATTCAATAGCACTTGTCTATGTAATACAACCAAATAACATATCATCACATCCATAATATCTCATAATCATAATCAAAACGACCAATAGATATAATAACCCAGATCACTTGCAAGGAAGTGTCCTGAAAGAATAAGTTCGCTCAGTGCGTGCAAGAGTGGCATGTTACAAGTTGGAGAGTTTGAAATGATGTGACATTTTTCTTTGTTATTCTAGTTATATCAACTTTTGATTTGAAGTTCATGTTAGCCATTTCCTTTAATTTGTTTTAATGTGATCATGATCACAAACCATCTGATTTATTACTTATTTGTTATATCTCTACTAAATTATTTTATTAAGTGTAATAGTTTACCTATAATTCTATCTAATTATTCATTTGAAAATAGTGAGAAATGTTTTTCATGTACCCTTTATCCATTTGTATAAACACCGAAATCAATGTGCAAAACAAAATAATAAAATTTATCCATTGTACAAACATTGAAGTTGGTGTGTTATACTAAGAGCAATGGAATGAATAACTTATTAAAAAATTATCAACTTTACAAACATTGAAATCTATTTAATATAATGAAATCAATATACTTGGGATTCTAGGGGACTGCCCGAGCCTTTGGGTTTTCACTTAATTACCATGTATTTTCAAGTTCATGGGATGTTTTGGTGTGGATTCTTATGCATCCAGGCTCAATATAAGTTAAATAAGTGGGACTTATATGACCTCCTAGTTCATATTCTCACCATTTGGGCATATATATTTGGAGATGTTCGAATAGTGTGACCTTTTTCCTTGTGATTCTAGTTCTATCAACTTGTGATTTGGAGATTATGTGATCCTTTTCCATCAATTATTTTTCATGGTCACAACCTCATAACATATAGTTCCACAACACATTATGAAACTTCACTCCCAAATATGTTGAATGAATGCATTGCTTTTCCGCTTCTCATGGAAGGGTCTCTATCCATAATATGCCAAGTGAATTGATATAATATGAAAATTAGGGATGCAACACATATATGTGTAACTTATGTGCACAAATTTAATCAATATGTGAAACACCATTAAAGACAAATATTTGGCATGTTCCATGAGATGTATTTGATAAGAATTACTTAAGAAAGTCTCTAGTGCTATAAACACATTTAGAATAGTGTAATATTTGATGAGGTGGGTCATTTTCTACACATCTTAATATATGTACATTGTACGTGTGAATAATATTATCAAGATACACTAACTTACCATTAGTATGTGTGAATAGTATATATAATCCAACCACTTCTTTATATGTGCATATACGGAAGTGGCCAATTTCCGTATATGCACATATACATAAGTCGCCCACTTCCTGATATATGCATACACAAAAGCCGACTACTTTCGTATATGTGCATATATGGAAGGAACCATTCATATATATGCATATACAAAATCATTCCACTTCCTTATATGTGCATATAAAGAAGCTGATCACTTCTATATATGCACATATATAGGACTACTTCCATATATACACATATACATAAGGTGGATTTCAGATATGTGCATTTAAGGAAGTGGCCGATTTCTGTATATGTGCATATACATAAGTGGTCAAATTCCGTATACGTGCATATACGGAAGTGGTTAATTTCACATATGCACATATATGGAAGTTGACCAATTCTGTATATGCACATATATAGAAGGTGGCTTTCATATATGCACATATACAAAATCTAGCCACTTTCGTATATGCACATATACGAATGTGGACAACTTTCATATACATGGACATACAAAACTTGTCAACTTTCATATATTTGCATATATGGAAGCCACCTTCCATATATTCCTTAATGCCCAACTTCTGTATATGTGCATATATGGAAGTCTTTTGTATATGCCTTAATGGTGAGATTTTTTATATGCGCATATACATAAGTTGAACAATTTCATATATGTGCATATATGGAAGTTGATGGCTTTTGTATATACTCACATATGGAAGTCAGTCAACTTGCGTATATGCACATATACTAAATCTGGCCCACTTATGTAAATGTGCATATATGAAATCCAACCACTTCCATATATGCACATATATGGAAGTGATCGGCTTTTGTATATGTGTATATATGGAAGTGGTTTCACTTTCATATATGCACATATATGGAAGTTGACCACTTCCAGATATGGGAATAAATGGAAGCTAACCACTTCCAGATATGGGCATATATGGAAGCCAACCACTTCCGTATATGTGCATATATGGAATCGAGCCACTTTTGTATATTCACATGTATGAAAGTTAGCCAATTCCATATATGAACATATATGGAAGTGGCCAGCTTCTGTATATGTGCATTTATGGAAGTGGTTGAATTCGTATATGCACATATATAGAAGTGGTTGGCTTCCATATATTGGCATATACAAAAGTTGACCATTTATGTATATGTGCATATATAAAAGTGGTTGAATTCTATTTATGCTGATATACCGAGGCTAGCCACTTACCTATATGTGCATATAGGGAAGTTGACCACTTATGTATATGTGAAGATATGTAAATCGACCACTTCTGTATATGGGCATATACAAAAGTGGTTGATTTTCATATATGCACACATATGGAAGTGGTTGACTTTCGTATATCTGTATATACGGAAGTGGCCGGCTTCCATATATGTGCATATATGAAATCTGACCACTTTTGTATATGCACATATACTAAAGGTGGTTGTCATATATGCACAAATATGGAAGTCAACCACTTCCATATATACGCATATATGGAAGTGGCCCGATTCTGTATATTAACATATACAAGAGTGGTTGACTTTTGTATATGCATATATATGAAAGGTTTCTTTTGTATATGCGCATTTACAAAAGTGGTCAACTTTTGTATATGCACATATATAGAAGTGGTCAGCTTCTGTTTAAGTGCATATACAGAAGCCACCTTCTGTATATGCACATATACAGAAGTGTTTGACTTCCCTATATGAGCATATATGAAATTCAGTGACTTCCGTATATGCACATATAAGAAATTATGGACCTTAGTATATGCGCATATGTGAAAGTCGGTCGACTTTCGTATATGCACATATACGAAGGTCGCTTGACTTTCATATATTCGTATATATGGATGTGACTAACTTTCATATTTTCACACATAAAGAAGTGGTCAAGTTTCATATATTCACATATACAGAAGAATGATATACAAAAGTGGTTGAATTTCATATATGCGCATATACGAAAGTGATTGGCTTTTGTATATTCCCATATATGAAAATGGTTTGATTCTATATATGAAAATATATGAATGGTGTCTTCCCTATATGCACATATAGGGAACGGGGATAATTTTAAGGATGTAAATTTAAATTAAAATCTAGAAACATGGGATAATCTTACTTGTCCTTAATATGCGAAATGTGAAATGTTTGGTGATAATTTTGTAAAAATATTCAAATTTCTAAGGATTTTATATAGTTTCTATAAAATTTTGGCGATTTTCAAGGTAAAATAATTTTATTCTATGGAATTTGGGCGAATCATTTTAGAAAAAAATGGAAATTGGTGATTTGTTTTTTGGGAAAAACATGGAAAATTAGTCCATTAGTGAAATTTATCCCATGAAATCATATATGATATGGAATTGGTGAGATTTCATATATGCACATATACGAAAGTGGTTAGCTTTTATATACACGCATATATGAAATTTGACACATATACAAAAGCCACCTTCTATATATGCACATATACGAAACTAGCCAACTTTCGTATATGCGCATATACAGAAGATGACCACTTAGTCTAGTTGATTAGGATACTCGAATCTCACCCGAGAGACCCTGGTTCATGTCTTGACAATGAAACCATTTTTTTGACGTATAAGTGATAAGACCAGGCTCCTTCTAAAGTTACCAACAAAAGGTACCGAAGTAGTCTAGAGTGTTGGCATTTTCATCTTCCTAGAAGGGATGAAGTTTCACCCGAAGCACAACCTAGACAAGAAAGAGAGGGAAGATTAAGGAGAATACTTAGATAGACCTCTGAGCTATCAAGATTCATATTAGTCTTGTGCAAGATAGATTAAAGCTGTAACATTTTTGGACATCTCCTAGCTAAGAATAAAGAGAATAGAGTTGCATTTCCATTCATAATGAAACAATTGAAGTATATCAGACGTAAAATATAGTACAAAGAAACATTTGATACATTCAGAAGACCAAATACACAAGATATATCCAAACTTTGGAGGTTCTAACATAATTTAAGGGGATTATTCTCACATTGTACATTTTAATATTCCAATAATTAAAACAATTTTCCATCTAATTAGAAATTTAATGCTCAAATAACTATGAATTTTTCAATCCATCTAAAAGTATATTTACTAAAATAAACAAAATCAAGATAGAAGGAAAGTACCTTGCGATGGAACAACATGTATTTGAGTAGAGATATTTTAAATTAAAATAACAAAAAATGACGTATGAAAGTCACCTTACTCCATATCTGTTGGATGTAGTGAGAGCCATAATCATTCCAGTTATATCAGTTTCTTTTAAATATCCTTGATATATCTTCATGCATGTACACTACTCACATCAATTTCAAAAGTAGCATTCATGGGTTGCAAACATGTCCACTCCCTTGCATCATGCTACAACCAATACAATATAAATATGTAGCTTGAGCATGCTATAAAGGTTGTTGGGCTTCTCAGTTTTGTGGAATATAAAAGATGTGCAAGCTATCTCTTATAATAGTGAAAAATCATACAATCATATTGGATGACATGCCTAACAACGACCTTGACAAGTTATGGCTAACAACGACCTTAACATGTTATTGAGAAGCTATATGTGATGAATTGTTTCTATATAAAAATCATCAATGCTTATTTTAGATTTTTGTTATTTGAATAAAATGCATTTGTTTCTAGGAAGAAATAAAATAATATACAAAAATATTTCAACTTCTTGATTGAAAAAGCATTAGAATATCATACTTGAAGTAACTTGGCGATTTGTTTACCCTTAGTCCCAATGAGTTAACGTTCTTCAAAATGATGAATGAATGATTCTTCTCTTATTTATGTCCATCTTATTAATATCATTGCCTTCTCTTTTAATTGGAGCTAACTTATCCATCCCATTTAAAACATCTTAACTAATGATATGGATATTTTTCTCTATTTTTTAGATAGTTAGAAATATTTTCACTTTAAAAACTTGATATGTTTAAGATTAAATTAATAAATATAAAATTAAAATGGAACTACATATTATATATCTTTAAGATTAATGTAATAAATATAAAATTAAAATGAAACTACCTATTATATATTTTTAAGATTAATGTAATAAATATAAAATTAAAATGAAAGTACTTATTATATATCTTTAAGATTAATTTAATAAATATAAAATTAAATTGGAACTACCTATTATTAATATAAGATGCAAACCTTAAAAAAAATTAAGATTAAGATAATAATCATCAAATAAATAAATAGTTTGAAAACCTCAAAAAAGACAAATATAGTGTTTAGGAAAATATAGTGTAAAAGACAAATACAAAATAGCCTAAAAGAGTGTTTAGGAAAATATAGTGTAAAAGAGTCTTTCGGAAAATATAGTGTAAAATAATCACCATTTGAAGGTAACACTATTTTTCATGACACAATTTCAAAAACATATTTAGTACATAATAAATAAATCTATATTTAGCCTTTTCCTTGAACCTTTTAATACAGAACTAGAATACGTTGTTTAATTCCATTTTTGCGAATTGCACCATCGAACCTTATTGTAAAAAATCACGACTTATTAGTCCATTTCACAGCTAGGGATTATAGCTTTATGTCATGTAGTCAAACTATGTTGACCTTATATTATTCACCCCAAATTCACAATGATATCCAACGTTTCTTTGAAATTTCATATTAATCTAATTTAATTTTAAAAACAAATTTATTTTTCTATTTACTAAATTTAATGAATGAAATTTTTAATTGGTTGATTGGTTGATGTGATTTCATTTTTCTCATGTGTGTTTTTTATTTTATTTTTATTGTTAAAATTAAAAAATAAAATTAAGAAAATAAATTTGTGAGTGGTTATGCAATTAGGCTCTGAAAATGATATAGTCATGCTTTGAATATTGATGTAGTCGAGGCTTTACCACCTTGACTCTTGTGGCTTTGACATTGTGACTTTTAAACTGATAGGTATATCATTACAATGAAATCCAAGTCCTTAACACTGACATGTATGCCACCACCCTCCACTTACACTTGGTATGGTAAGTTCCATGTAATAAGTAACACACATATTTTCACACATATTTTTACCAACTTTGGAGATACCTATCCTACAATATTTAGATAACAATAACACTAGAATTCCCTCGACATTGATTGCATCTAGACACATAGGGGAATACCGACTACAATACAAAGAAGAAAAGGAGAAGAAGTATTGCATTGAAGGCGTAAACAAAACAAAAATAAAACAACCCAAATGAAAACTACCTTGTATGAAGTTGTAGTTCTTCGACTAGGGTTATGACCTACGCAACCTATTTTTTTAGCTTACAAATCCTAATGGAAACCCCCAAGTACTTCCCCTAATTTTGAGGATGATAACTGGGGTAATCCCTATAATATTCAAGGCACAATTATGGTCAACAACAAGGCTTTAAGCCATTACAAAAACATAATAATTATGAGCTCACTTGCAGGGATTGATATTGGGTGGAGAGGATAAAAATTATTCCTCCCAACCACCCGAGATAAACCCAATTGACTAGGACCTATGAAACCTGTAATAAAAAAATGATGTTTAAGAGTTGAAATCTCTAATAATGAATGTGTGCTACGTGATCATTACCTCTTGTGAGGTACTTCATGCACCCTTTCACTGTCCTTTTGGGTTTCATTCCAATATATGTTTTTTCACATGTAAGGATTCAATTTATATCACAATTATACCATATATGAAGGGTTCATCTCAATGAAATAGCTACTCACCAAATTGGAGATAGAACAACAACCTTTGTTACTAGTGATTTTGTTGGTTATCTTGGTAGTTTTCCTATAGTTACAAATACCTTATTCCTAGAGATGAAAAATATATCCTTACCCACTTTTACACTTGGAAAATTAATTGTACTAGTGTGTGAATAATCATGAAAATGGGATTGGATTTTGCATTAAGATTTAGAATTACATTATATAGGCATTATCTCTTCATTCAAGTGCTCTCTAAAATTGTTGAACTCAAGATAAAATGGCTCAGCCTTGACAATTTATCATAGTTCCCATGAGAAGTATGTCCTTTCCCATCATTCCAAATGGTTTTAGTGTCTTCAATGATCTAAATGGGATCAATATCAAAGCAGGAACACATACATTCATGAGAAACTCACCAACATTACAATATCTTTGTAATTTAATGTAATAATGTCGACATTGGTTCACATTATAGTTATTTAAATATAAAAACTAAAGATACAGTAGGGTAGATGTGCTTCTCACCACATAGTACTCCACCACATACGATTGATTGAGTTAGTGCAAGAGTGTCTGAGTGTGAATATTTATGCCACAACATCCCAACAATCCATGGAAGGAATGTGTGTTGTGATTGTTGCTCCTAGTTCCTAGAGATCTATGATATGGAATGTCCTATGGTCATTTTCAATGAACATGATTTAAGTGGCCACCCAAATAGCTTGGAATTTCCCCCAAAATCACTAGGATAAGCTCCATACTTGATCTAAGCTCCTCATGGAATGGGACCCTCTATAAAATTGTTTAAACGATGAAAAAACCTTATAGTTTTGACATTTTCAAATGAAGGAGGAATTGTACCCATTAAGAAATTTATCGATACATCTAAGAAAAACAACTTTCTTACATCATCACCTAATGTTGGATGGAGCTCCCCTTCTAGAAAATTGCCATGAATATGGAGGACAACTAGATATTGTAAGGACCCTCAACTCTTAGGAATGGAAATCACATTGAACAAAATGGATTCTAAGTATGATATTTGGGCTATGTTAGAAGGATTCATGCCTATGAAATTGTTGTTGGCTAACTCTAGAAATTGAAGATGAGGAAACGATACTAATAATATATTAGAAACAATCTTTGGAACTAGAAATGAGAGCACACTTGAAAAATTGTTTTAAAAGGGATGAAATTCCTTGAGACTTTTAAGGTTCAATTTAGAAGAAATGGGTCCAAATAGTTTATTTCCACTCAGGTCCAAATATTCCAGCTAGGGAACCAAGTATCCATTTTCTAGTTCAACCATGAGATGACTATATGGTGGTAGTAGGGGGTGAGAAGAATAATGGTCTCTAGCTAGATAAATACCACATGTGACTTAGGGGATAGATACATGTTTTGACAAGTGGGAGTATGCATGGGAGAATTTAATGGATTTTCAGGGGGCAGTGTAAGATGGAATAATGTTTTCAAATGACAAGGTGTTGCTCATAATAAGATGGTGAGGGAATATATGCATAAAATATTTACAGAACTGTCAACAAACATCCCCAACCTAACAATATAAAATGTCATTGATGAGATAATATTTCATATTAGAAATTGATATAGGGTTAAAAAAAATTAAGGGGAAGTCATAGTCTCTCAATCCTCTCTCTTCTTATTGAGAACCACCATATGACATTGAGAACGATGGTTTTAGATTCTTATATTGATGACAACTTATGGGTTCTCAAAGGAAAGCACATCCACAAGTTATTAGAAATCCAAGCAAGGTTTTCTTCAATATCTTATGGCTAAATATGAATGACTGTGAATGTATATAAGTGAGGAAAATAGATCGACAAGTTATTAAAAATCTAAGGAAGGTTTTCTTCAAGATCTTATGGCTAACTACAAATGAATATAAATGCATAGAAGTGACTTCTTTTTTTATATAGAACCCAATATTAAAAATAAATAAAAACAAACATATAGTAAAAGAATTAAAATGAGTTTACAAACCATTGGGGAAATGTGACAAGGGGTTTTGAGTTGCTCTACAAACACTAGTTCTTTGCTCCATCGCTTCTTCTATTCCATCTTGACTATTGTTCCAATGGCCTCTTTGGAACCGAATCCTCCTATGGATTTTGAAGATGAAGTTGTTTCTTTCAAGGCATTAGTTGGATCTATGGAAAACCCACCTTCATGCCCAACCTTCTCTCAGTTTGTGAAGAAACTGAATCAAATTCCAGAAGTAGCTATTCCATGCATCGATGCTAGAATAAAATTCATGTCCATTGCCACTAGAGCACTTGTCGATTAATTCATGGGGTTATTGTCGTCTCCTCATGTAATACTCCTATTTTCCCCATCTTGTAATTAATCATTAATTATGATTACCATGTTATTGCATGTGAAGAATGTAAATTTATTATTGTTTAGATTGTCAATAACTGAATATGGGGTTGAAGCCTTGAAGTACTGGCCATGATATAACTATAGGAAAGAGTGAGGAAACTGTAGATAAGGTTAATTATGTAAAAATGACCCAAATTATATTTTTCCTTGGGATTAGATAATCCTAATCCCAAGGAAAAATCAGTTAATGAAAGAAGGACTGGTGTTTGAACATTCAACTATCCCCATGAATGGAATCATGGAGAGTCTCGCCAAGGAGACAAAAAATTGTTAGCCCGAAGTACCATAGAGTGCAATTTTCCTACACGCTCACATTGATCTGAGTTCCTTCTAACAAAAGGAATAGGCTAGGTCCAAAACCTCCCTGGGGGGAAAAGGAGAGGGCGTGAACGAGAAGTAGGATATCATCCAGAAAGAGAAAGAGTGTGTGAGTCTCTCTAGCTGAGAAGAAGAACTAAAGGATTAATTTGTTCTGATTAAAGGGAGAGAACAAGAGAAAGGATCTATGAGAGTTTGTAGAAAACATGAACTGGGCATAAGGTCGGGAGGTTGATTCTGAGGGAGCATCTGATAAACGTCACCGACATTGTGATAGAGAAAGAACCTTTGAGAAACTGCAAAAGTTCCCTAGTGATATCATGGTTTGGGAAGGGGGTGGCTAGAGAGATAAGAATGAATTCCTCTAAGCCTATGGTTGGGTGGAAAGGTGAACAACCATAGTCGGTTGGTCGCTGATCGACTGTAATAGATAAGTATTTAAGATACCATGTCTACTAGAATTGAAATGAGTGTGTGGATCTCTTTGTCTATGAAGGAAGTTTGATTAATATTAGTAATGCTTATTGTTATTTTGTGAACCCATGCATTTGAATGGTTTATGCTTTCCTCTGCTTAGAAGCAAGAGAACTATTAGACATGGGTCTTCAAATGAAATTAGGAATAAGATTATGGTTTATGTGCTGATTGGAAAATCCTTAAGGGGATTTTCCAAAGGACTGATTTTTTAATGTAAGATAGTCGGGGAAGAGTTCGTTGGAATGTTTCAGTCCCGTTGATCCCTCGAAAATACCTTTCCCTATTTTAGAACTTAAGTTCTATAAATGGAAGCTGATTTCTTCAAACTAGTCGTCAGAGAGACCAGAGGCTCATGCCCATGAACTTAACCAAATATTTGCTAAGATTTATGAGTGTAGCCTCCATAGCTTGACAAAGTTCCATAGGACCAGGTCCATGGAACCCTTCGATACACTTAAAAAGGAGATAAGTTATTCAAGACTCCAGGAGTCTGAAGCTTCGGGGTGAATGAAAATTGAAACTTCCAACAGCATTGAAGGAGACATGTCAAACTAGTAACTTGACGGTCGACCGACAGTTGGTGGTGATTTACCCGTCATCATGTGATTCATCCCCTTATTAAAATTCAATCCACTTCTCGGTCACAAAGTAACACGAGATGTAGATTTGAGGTTATTCAGGATGTCCCCTAGCAGTTGGATCTGCGTCATGGTTATTCGTCGTTGACCTAATCCATGAGAAAAAGAGTGTTAAATGGGAAGAACCCCTGAACATCGAATTCATGAAGCAACGAGGATTGTTTATCTGAGGATGCTTCGAGATATATCCTGATTGTTGGATCTAGACCGTGGTCAGTCCATCATTGACCTACTCTGAGAGAAAAAGAGTGTTAAAAGGGTAGAACCCCTGAACGTTGAAGTCATGAAGTGATGAGGACCGTCGATGTGGGGATGCTTCCATATATTTTTTGACCGTTGGATCTGGATGGTGGTCAGTCTAGCATTGGTTTACTCTAGGAGAGAAAAGGTGTTAAATATTCAGAACCTTCGAATGATGAAATCATGAAGTAACGTGGACTTTGGATCTAAGGATCCTTCGGGACCCTTCTCGACCATTAGATAGAGCCTACTGATAGGATAGCATAAAGTACTCCGAAAAATTCTTAATCCTAGATGTTTGAAATGTTGGTGAATGAGAGTATCACTGAAGTGTCGAAGGTCAAAATGAAAGGGCATGCTAATGTCTCCTAGGGTGACGTGAACCCATAGTAGGTGTGCCACATGTCACCGCTATTCATGAATTTCACATACCTTATGTGTCAAATAGAACATGTCACTAGTTGATTGGGCCACATGTCACCCTTGTCTTCTACCAAATGTCTTGTGTTGGATCAAACTAAGGAATATTATGCGTTGATCGATCATTATTTGGCTCTCTAGCTAAATACCACTTTAGGTAATTCAGGATGCAAGGTGTAGAGTTTCCTCGAAGAATGAAAGGTCAGAGTGACATCAGAAGATGATGTGGACACAGTACACAGTGGAGTTTGACCATGTGACAAAGCCACCGCATGTCAACACAGGGTTAAGCCACATGTCCTACTGATTTATCATATATGGTATAGAGTTGGAGAGATGGATACCATGTGTCAATGTAACATCATCGCCAGGTATCTTCCAAGTGGAATATGGTAGTAGGAATACCCGTGCAAAATGCCACTTATGTACGAGGGACCCACACTGGGAGCTCAACACTTCGTAACTATGGGTGTTTGGAGTGATAAGATGCAAGCTTAAAAATGGGTCGAATGTTGGAGCCACGTGGTAGTATTCTAGGGTTTCAGGATTCCAGAGGATATGAGAGTAGAGAACAAAGTGTTCAGTGTCAGAGCGTTGAAGCATTGAATGATGAAATGCCTTAATCCTATGCGTAGAACAAGGGAGAATATTAGTCATTGTATTTAATGGTGGATTGATCTCCCCCATAGATGTAGGAGTGCTAGGGAAATATGGGACTTTGGGACTCTGGGAATGTTTCAGACATGGACAGGAAGGATGAAAGACCGAAGGATCAGTAATCGTGAAGGCACGAGGAACATTCCTTGTAACTTCCCCTCCAGTGGCCATGCCATCACTAAAGGATGACAAACTTGGTCAAGTCTGTGCTAGGTGGGATGGTATGAATGAGGTGAATCCATGTTGGTGCCACATGGAGTTTGACCTATGATTCTCGAGGAGCTTCATAAGGGCATAAATTCCAATCCAAGGTTCATATTTGAGCATGGTAATAGCCATTGGAAAGATCTCGACGAGAAGAACTTGAAGTAGATCTTCGAAAGATGATTCAAGATGATTAAGAAGAGAGAAATTATTATTACCCATCCCTTAAAAAGGTACTTATGGTTCAGGTGTGTTACACCTCGTCAAATAGATCTAACAAGCACTAGAAGGGGCGTTAAAGATTCCTCCAATTCTTTGATTCACTCCGTTAACCTTACATTCTCTACTTCAAGGCCTTCAATAGAGTTGTCTAGAGAATATCCAGTTGCTTAGTGTATCTGGGAAATTTGGGAAGGTTGCATGTTTTGTAGATTAATCTCTGAGTGAAATTTCCCCTTATTATTCTTTACATTTCTTTTCTCAATATTCAAATTTTTGGATTCGCTGTCAAAAACAACGCTCTAAAATGTAAAAGACTCTTCTTCATCAAAAGTATCGGTCTCAATTATTTCCATCTAAGGGTTCTAGTGTGCCATGTTCTCTAGTTGGTTGACATTGGGGAACACTTTCTCAGTGTCAATTTCGAGTTCCATATCCTCAAGGGAGATTTCGTGGATATAAATTTCTCCTTGAGGTCCCTCCTCTTCTTGTACAATGTTTTATTCGTCTTTTCCTCAAGGGAATTTTATGAGAACTTTCAATTTTTTTGGAAGGAGGGTTCTTATCTCCTCCTCTGCCTGAAGAATTATGGGTGACTTTCTTACTTGTGTAGGACGTTGGAGCACTGCTCTGAGATGATATACTCTTTGGTGTGGCAATCGGGGATTGGACACTTTTTTCACCTGGGCCTTTTCCTCTTTGCTTGTACGAATCATTGGTGTTGAGTATTGTCTCCAGGTTGTCGGTGTCATGAGGGGAAGTTCCTGAGGAATTGTCTCCATATTCATTCACAATAGTGTTAATGAAAAAATTGTTGAAACCAATAGCCAATAGATGTTCTACAAAAATACCACTAGGGTCGAACCCTTTTATTTTTTCAACATATTTTAAATTGAGGTTGTGGAAATGCCATGAAAATTCATCAATATTGTTCATATTTCTGAATATGAAATCCCTGACTTTCCAAGGCGGAGGTATGAATTTATTTTTTCTCTTTTCATGGAAAAAATGAAACATGTAGGTGTACCGCCTTTCTATCTCAGCAACAAACATTTTTTCAGATATGTGGCTTGGAAGGAAGGAAGGTTTTTATTTGGATCCAAAAATCCGTATAACTTTATAATTTTCCATTTTTTCTAGTGTCCCATTCCTATCCAGGAACTTAATATCCTATTCAGACATCCGGGGAGCACTTTTTCCAAACAAAAACTCTTTAAAAACTGAGAAAAAATCATTAAAGACTTCATAAAAATGTTGGGAGGCCTTGTTCCTCCACAATGATTGATACCAGAAGGAGGTCTAACTAAGAATTTACCTACCCTTCGATAGATAATCTCAAGAATTGACAACAATGTGCTATCACAAAGACCAAATAATATGACATAAAAAATTTCTTCTCCTTCTTGTATTGCACCAATTGGGAAAATACCTCAATGGAAATCAAATTACCCCAATCAAAGATGACATGTTCCTTGGTTGTAAAAGAAATACTGTAAAGAATCATCTAGGAGATGTTGGCCATGGTTTCCTATCTTTCTATCCTTGTAAAAATACATGCAATTTCCCATAAGGGATTTTTAAATGAACCAATATGCAATCTTGTGATGTCCTGGGGGATGACTATTGGGCTCTCTAGGAATTTAGGTAAGAGGTCGAATCCATTGTCATGATTTTTTAAGAACTCCCTGCAATCTTCACCTTTGAAGGTGAGAATTGTCTCGGGAAGCCTCAACATCTTACAGAAAACCTGAGGTGACAGAGAGATAGGGGAATGGTCCCACTACTAAATGATATGATGGCTTGTAATGTATCTCTCAATGCACCAGGTGACCAACTCCTTACAATAAAAAAATTTCGAGAAAAACCATGCGCGGACAACTCCATATGTCCATACTATTTCCTTCTGGGAAGAAGGGGATGAATATTAGGAATATGCCCTAGACCACTTAAAACTCTGATCCTCATGTCCGAAAATATTAAGTGTATCTCCACATAAATGTTGTCGACTTGCTGCCATAAATTGACGAGAACGTTACCTTGCTCGAAATTATGTTCAGAATGAATGCTGGTGGGAGATAATTGTTGGCCCTCGACCAAGGTTTGGAGAACCTTGGTCATGTTGACCTTCTTTTGGGACTTTGACAAGCTGGTCGAAGGCAAATCGCAAGTCGAAGAGAAGATCGTGAGATCTTGCCCTCTTTTTAGGGTAGTTTTGGGATTAGGGTTTATGTAACGGGTATGGGATGTCGATCCATGGGTTTACCCATGTTTAGGCCCATTTTGTAATGTATAAATAGATAGCTAGCCGATTTAATAAAGGGAGCTGTGTGATAGTTTAGATTGGATAGAATCAACTTAGTGAGGAGCTAGAGGCTTTGTGCATACTATGTGTTAAGACTTGAAGAGCTAAGTGTAAATGATTGTAAGAATATTGTGTGTAGATTATCTAAGAAGGCTTGTGTTGTGACCTAACTTAGGGAAGGAGGATCTGGCGAGGTGTGCGAAGATCTCCTATCCTATGCAGAGTGGGGTTTTTGGGATCTGTGCTTGTAGGAGATTGACACAAGATAATAAAGAAGAGAATATTTGGTGGACGTGGCCCCACACTAGGGTGAACCACGTATATCCTATGTTATGGTTTCTTTGTGCATTACAGTTGTTATATTGTTCATATGATTTAGGATTAGTGAATTAATGAATGTTTAGATGAATCTAGTATGATAGATTAAGTGCTTAGTGATGTGAATGAATGCTAGATCTAATCTCTTTCCATATGATAAGTAATTAGATGTGTTAGATCCAGTTGAATACTGTGTTGTTATGTAATTAGGGTTTGGATATGCAATGTGAATAAGGGTTAAATACTGATGAGTGATAATTGCTAAGTGCTTTGTTATAGTGGTGTAATCACAGATTTGTGTCCCAGCTAGGTTGCAGACATTTGAGTTTTGCAACCACCCCTGCCTCTACCTCGGGTGAGACTTCATCTTCTTCGTAGGTGTTTCCGAAAGGGCTGGATGTTAGGGTTTTGTTGGTGTGTTGTTGAAGTGTTGAACCCTAGGTATTCCCCTATGCCAACAAATGGTTCTGTTCCCGGAAACTGAAACTGTAATTGGTAGGAACTGAAGAAAAGAAAGCTTTGTGCATAGATCTTATACTTTAGTGCATAGTATTCTACTTGACTTGTGAAGATTTGTGCTAAGAAAAGAAGTCCAATCTGAATAAAAGAGGTAATATCTTGAAGCTTTGTGCTCTTAGAAAGGTAAGATAAGTGAAAAATTTGGTTTCGAAAGAATGAATCTAGGTATGTTTGACAAATTTTGTCCTAGTCTAAAAACTAGGGTACAACTAGAAGAAAGAAGATTTCATTGAATAGATCTAATAGAAATAATGAAATGTATGTTATCCCTATGCATAGAAAGAATGTTTGTACTAACAAATGGATGCAGGATCCTAGAAAGAATTTTTTACAGGTTAGTTACTGTGATCCCAGAGCGCAGTATAGGAAAGGTTGGGGATCGTTTAAAAGAAAGAGAGGATTAACTCTTTTCTATAGTTGTAGAAGACCGAGAGATCTTGCTAAGGAATTCCCTGGTAGAGGTCCTAGTTGCCTTTGTTGTAAAGCTATAGACCATGAAGTTTTGGACTTCACTAGAATGATTGCAAAAGTTGAAAAGATGAATATGAGACAAGAAAACTATGAGACAAGCCAAAGAAATTAAGGATATGATAGAACCCCAGAAATAATTAGAGATTGTATTACTACAGATGAAAGAAAACCTGAACAATCATAGAGATATCAACTTATCAGAGGTCTTAAAAGAGAAAGAGTACATAGACACAAGAATAGGATGCCTCGAAATAGACAATGTCTAGGATGAGGAAACACAGGTGAATATAATGACAGAAAGAACTTGGAAAATTTTGGGAAAGCCTCCTATGGTTCCTTCATTAGGTGGAATAGGATTATTTGGAGGAAAGTTGATAATCCTATGTGGAAGAGTTACCCATACATCTATGAGTGTTGATGGCACTTCGACAAAAGAAGAATTTGAGATCGTTAAATTTGTTGAGAACAACGACCCATTTACTATCTTGCTAGGAAAAACCTAGATTGAGAAAGATCATATACGAAGGAAACAAGAAGAGGAGGATCTAGAACATAAAAAAATATAACTAAGAGATTTCATGGCTAGGAGAATAACGCACTTACTGTAAGAACAAGAGAACTAGTCGAAGCTACTAAGGACCAAAGATATGGATGTCAAAGTTGAAAAGACATAGGAAGACTGGAGACACCTATATGTATAAGAGAGTAGAGCACCTACCCCCAAAAGAGAAGAAGTATTACCCTTGAACCCTATGAAATACCCTCCATAGTGCAAAGTTATTATGCCAAGAGGAGATAAGAACGATAATGGAAAGAGGAAACTAGTGATTTAGATCACAGGAAAGAAGTCCAGAAAGCTCAGTAAGAAGAGAGAAAAGTTAGAAAAATTGCAAGAAGTTCCAGGGAAGTCTTCGCAGAAGGAAGGTTTCCAGAACCTAAACTCCACCAAAATATGAGTATAATTAATATTGGCACTTCACCATGGCAAAGAAATATGTCCATTGGAGGCATCATGACCATTAGAATGACACTCCGGGACAACTAGAAACATAGTTATTGTCAGAATGTTCACTCTTAGACCATTGGGACCGTGCCATAATGGATGGAACTGCATTGATTGAAGCATTCATGCCCATTGGAAGAGTCCATTATGAGAATATCTATTTATCTTGTCGAGCGTTGCATTGAGAACACTTTTTCCAATTGTGATCATCTGAGCCCACAGAGGACTAGTTGATTTCATGCAGTGATCATTGAGACCTTTCCATCCATTCTATTACATTGATTATTATTCACCGACCTAATATATCATATCTCGAGTGTGCATGTCGGATGAAATTAGCGCAGTAGAAAAATTTGTCGAAGAGATTCTAATAAGCCTCATGGCCAAGAAGGTGATGTCCACAGGCATCCAAGTGTCATCAATGAGAGGAGTGAAAGCATCCTCGTCGACTTCTCATGGATCTAGACCATCCTGATCTACGACCAATAAATGAACCAAGAATCATGATGACTTGGCGAATGCGAAGCTAATTCCATCCATCCTACCCAACTACATCCCACGCATGACCGATGTGGTGAGTCGTGACAGTGTCTCAAGGGACTTTGACTACACAGTCATGATTGCATACCTCCTGAAGGGAATACAAGAAGTCAATCCATAGTTGGAGAGGATTCCAACCTTGAAGATCAGTGACTATAACCTAGGACACCGCAAGAGCTATGGAATGCTCACACCTCACAAATATTTGACCAGGACCAAAGGGAAGAAGTCGAAGATCATCCCCCAGCCATGGACTATGGACATCACAAGGTCCACTATCTTGAACTTGATGAAGATACCACACTTTGTAAGACATAAGGAGGTTAATGCATCCATTAAGATCCTGATATTATGCTTCCACAATGGTTATATATGGCTAGATAGGCATATCACCATTGATACGGCACTGATCCATAGGATCACCGGATTGATCATGTAGGGACTAGACCCACAAGACTTTTATCTAGGGAAGGATGTAGATCGCACTCTGGCGTAGAATATTAAATACACCTATGGCGATGTCGAGAAGGGGAAGAGAGGCTACAAGGTATCCTCCATCCAGAATGGTGTAGTGCGCCTAGCCTAGCAGTTGATCATTGTTAATCTAGTAAGGAAGAATAGACCCATGCAGGTCATGAGGTTCATTGTTGACCTCGCAGGAAAATGCGTGGAAGGGTTACAGATGAACTGGGCGAGTTACCTCGTCAAATAGTTAGAAAAGGACTGTCGTGAAGCTCAGGATCAAGGCTATGAGTTCCATTTTAGCTGGCTTCTTATCCTCATTGCGTTCATTTCTTTGGAGATGCCGGAAGGAGAGGCCTTCCCTAAAATTGAGTCGTTCGAGCCACTAGCTGTGAAGTTCACCACACTCCGGTATTCGAGAAATATGGGGAAACAATGGCATTCGGATGTGGTGTTCCATACCTACTACCTGTAGTTAAAGAGGGATATTGATTCTTTCCATCGTATGACGTCGAAAACCCTGGATAGGTTTAGACTAGTTCTGAGGTTTCACACAGATAGGAATTATATATATATTACTGCACACATAGATGAACATAAAGAAGAGCTTCATTTCTATTAAAATCTCACCAAGGAGGACATGGAGGAAATCACCAAGGAGTGGCTTGAAGAAATCCTAGTGCCAGTTAAACATGAAAAACTATCTGACGTCGACCTCATTGGAAGTCTGGTGGTTACTCGTGAATAATATGTTGCACCCAGCAGTAGCAGGAAGAAAAATAAGGAAGATGTACAGGAAATACACAACACATCAGAGGAAATTGCATCAGATTCACCTAGCAGAGGAGGAGACGATGAAGTGGACAAAGAAGAGAAATAAGGGGAAGAAGACAGGTAGAAGTAGGGAAAAGTAACACCACCACAAAATCCCCCTGATGACACAGAGACATCTAGGAAAAGAAAGGTTTCCCCAACGAAACCTACATCGCGGAAGAAGTCCAAAGCTAGTAAGCTGAAGCTGTAGACTATACTCACGGTCGATGACTTCAAATTCATTATCGTCATTGTATCATATGCCTCAGAAGATATTTTGTAGAGAAATGAAGCAAAACAAGAAACCATGTATGAAAGAATTGAAGTAGAACTGAGAGGAGTACAACAAGCCCTTCAGTATAGCCGCGCAAAATCCACTGTGCCCCCGCCATCAAAATAAACAAAGTTGGGATATGAGCCTGCCAAACTTCACAGAATAGATGATGTGACCGAAGCTTTCCTTTTTCGCATGAAGGAAGAAAAAGAACATGCCATAATGGACCTGAAGAAATCACAAGAGGAAGTCATAGAGAAACGTCGAGTTGCACAACAAGAGAAGGGATACCTCGAAATCAAGTTTAGAGAGGACACAACACAGATCAAGAAAGAGAAAGAAAAATTGCTCACAGATCTGGTTGGATTTAAAGAAGCAATGAACAT
Organism: Picea engelmannii; assembly: GCA_009831015.1. Classification (NCBI taxonomy): domain Eukaryota; kingdom Viridiplantae; phylum Streptophyta; class Pinopsida; order Pinales; family Pinaceae; genus Picea; species Picea engelmannii. Next base: position 51,549 of record ML795721.1, on the reverse strand, counting down.
AACACTTCGCTCTGTGACAAGCTTAGAACAAATATAATAAGACCTAGTAGAGAGCCAAGTAGCAAATCTTGCTATGGCCATCTAACAACTTCAATAGAGAGTAGCGAAATTGGAGTTACAAGAAGTACCACGCACTCTGCAGGAAGTGCGAGACCAGTGAGAAGAAACTGCCCGAAGTGTAGTCCAGAGAATCAAGGCATTAGCCCTCGAATGTAAGCAAATTAGAAGTCGAAGTGCACAAAATTATGAATTCCTTACTCATGACCCTTAACTAAAGACACTAGAGTCGCAGTTCCAGGAAGTAAAGAAGCAAGCAACAATTGTACAAGTGTAGTTGAAGCCCTTATTAGAAATCGAGCGAATAAAAATATCCTAAGAACAACACAAGGATTAGCAACAGGTCCATGCCATGCAGATAAAAGTCATGGAAGTGACTCAGAAGCTCCAACCAATCCAGGATGCAACTTGCATACTTTTTGAAGAGATTGAAGGATGAGGAGAAGAACTAGAACAAGCAGTCATTGTAGTCAAAAAATGATTGGAAGGACCTATAAATGAGGCAGTTATTCAGGATTTCGCCGAGTAGGAGGCCTTGGTGAAGCAGCAGGTTGAAGCAACTCGATCCAAGATCAAGGCGTTTGAGGCAGAGTTACCCAGAGCAGGGTGACTTGAGACGCGTCACAGTTGAGTGTTGGGGGTCTGTTGACCCTCGACCATGTTTTGGAGAACCTTAGTCATGTTGACCTTATTTTGGGACTTTGATAGGCTGGTTTAAGGTAGATTTGTTATGGGACTAATAGGTAGGCGCGGACACTAACAGATCTCCCTAGATCCACCTGGATCTAGAACAAAACAGGACAGGACATGACTCTTTCCCTAAGTTTTGACCATTGAATTAGCTAGTAGGGAGGAACAAGTAACATACCTTTGTATCGCTTCCTAGGGTCTCTGTTTCTCCCACTTTGATCTGGTGCTCTTGTGAAGTCAAGACCAAGACAACACAAACCAACCAAAGTGAAGATAGAAAAATATATTCAACTGTCAACTTATGTGTATGATCAAGGAATTACACAATAAAGTGAGAATGACTTTATGGGAAAAGGACATGCCACTATATCATATTAATCAAAAGTAGAAGATACAACCTGATCACCTTGATGTCGCAAGCTTCCTTTTGGTGGCTCTTGGCTCCAACACACCCACTTGCTCGATCCTTGCATGAAGAAGATCAAATCCTCTTGATAGACTTGCTAGAGTCTCCAAGCTCCTTTTCAAGCTAAGTCCTTCACACAATTATTTCACCAATTCTCCAATGAATCTTGCTTAACCTTTTCCATGAGAATTCCATCAATATATAGGAGAGAATGAGATGGTTACTTGGGAATGATCCCACAATATCAGGGAAACCAGTACAAGGATAACCATTCGAATGCCAACCCATTCTTCTAGAAGATTCCCTTCTAGAACCATCGAGAATTCATCTTTTTCCAAGCTTTAGAACAAGTTCACACCCTAGCTATGTATCACAGTGCGAGAAGTTCGCACCCTAGCTTAAGGCGGCCTGCGAGAATGGGTCATTCTCGCACCCTGGGATATTAGCAACCTGTGAACTCTCTTCAAAAGTAAGTTTTCTGGGAAGAGATGAATGTCACTTTTCTCAGGAGAAAGTTCTTATGGGGAGCTTGAGTACACCATCATCAATACACCATCATGATGACCAAAATCATGGGTAACAAAATTCCCCCCAAAGTATGAGGCCAGAATCAGTGACAGCCAAAAGACTTTGTAAACTGCATGTGTGTGTCGGAAACCAGGAGCACACCTAATTGGAAACCTACGAACAACCAAACATCTGCAGAATATCAAATATACTAATTCTGAGGTAGGAATTCCCATACTCAGATCATAGACAGATGAAATCATAGACATAATTCATGGCCACCAATCCTACACTGTGGATCCATGCCATCAAAATATAGCATAACCACCAAGAATACACTGTGGATCTATGCGAGAAAATTCAAATTGAGAAGACATAGACACGAGACATACAAAGTGGATCTATGTGTCGCAAATTATACATACTCCATCGCAACTTGGACAAAGAGATGATATCCAGGGTCCTCAATCTCGTCGCCCAAAAGTATGAATCTAACCACGTGATTACATGTGTTGAAGTCGAACATGGCATAAACCACTTGATTACCGGTCATTGATGAAACCATTAACAAATTCTAGGGAAATCACCATTAATGTCAATGATTCCCAAGGTACTCTAGTACAATCCATCGAGTGTGAATGAATGAGTTTAAGTCGAACATTCAACAGAATCTTTCGATCAGGGGTCAATGATGTACACCCACTGTCAAAAGCGAGGAAACCTGCCATTGAGGCATGCAGGTTCCAAGGTACCAAAAATTTCTAAGTCTTGATTCCGGATAATGAGATAAAGTCGACAGAACAAAACTCATCACAACAGGGCCTTGATGTATCCCCCATCAATGACACGAAATGAGTAATAGATTTTGAAGGTGAAACAGAGTATGATGTAAGTTGGACTGGACACAGGGAAGGCCGACACAGAGAGAATGGACAACTGCATATGGCTGACTCAATATAGGTTTCATATGAACTTCTCTTGAACATATGAACGACACGACCAATGATTTGGCAACATTGACTCAGAGATGACATAGGGCATGACCTTGTACCAAATCGAATGAGAGACAAATGGATTTCCCAAACCGGCTTCAAATAATGAATAGGGGGTGTCATGTTCAAGAGTGACACTTACTGCCAATCAATATGAAGATGAGAACATATCCTTTTCCCAAATTTTCCCCAACCATTTCTGGTGAGTACCTCTTTATTTTTACGCAAGCTTGAGGAGGATAACATATGCTTGTTGATATAATCTTATCCTTCGGATAAGTCCTTCAGAGTATGTTTAACGAACCCTAGGAAGGAGTGGTTCGATCCCATTACGGGTCTGTCAATGTTTTTTTAACGAGTCTAGAGATAGAAAACTCGAAGGCTTTTCATGATTATAGAATCTGGAAAAACAATTAAAAGAGAACTCACTTAGTTCCTTTTTCATAAAACAATCTGATGAGACCGAAAAAGAGATAAATTATCGCTCAACAGATGCTTTCTTCAAATACTTTATCAAGCGTGAAAATAGCAAGGTCGCTTGGTTATCTTTTCATGTTTAGAGAGTCTGAAAAGAGCTTAAAGAGGACTCCAGGGGGGTTCCCTTTTTGTATAACCTTGTTGAGCCCGAAAAAGTGATAAAAGTATTCTTGATCACGTTCTCATGTATTTTCGAGCATGAGAACGGACAAAGACCAAGCTCGAGGTTTTATGCAAAAACCATAAAAAACAATCAAAACATGTGATGAAGAAGAAAAACTATGTTTGCATCCCTGTATATGAACATCGAAGTCATTACACCTGCAAAAATAACACTCAAAAGGGCATTATGGATTAGGCTTTAATAAATAAATAATTATAAAAAATCAATAACATGGTAAAAGTAAATATAAAGAAGTAAAAACTCTTTTTACCATATCATTTCAACTTTACCACTATTTGAGGCAAAAAACCCTCTTTTACCCTCAGAATTAGGCATCAGATTGCGAGAGTTACGAGCATCCATTTGATGAGCTGTCAGGAACAGTGAGGTAGGCTCTTTGTCCTCTACTCTTTCATGGTTTAATTTTTCATTTTCATTGGCAAAAACATATTTTTGAGTTGGTTTTGGGGGTTATTATTGCGCTCATCCATTCTCGCAGCTGAGCTACACGGGACCTGTGAGAATGGGTCGTTCTCACAGGTGAGCCCAAAGGCACTTGAAAGAACCTCTCACTGTGCCTAAAGGGAACCTATGAGAACCACAAAGTGCAAAAGTGTTTTTAAAAATTTTCCCAATGAAAATATACCAATGTGTGAATAGAGTTATTAATCTTCTTCTTTTGCTTCTTATGCAGGTATTTGGCCATCAAAATGGTTCTGGAATGGCTCGAAAGGGAGCACGAAGAAGATAATTCCATTGTCAAAAATCATCCACCCACCATTGACACTTTGAGAAACTGTGGTCTTCTGAAGTAATTTCATATCTCAGGCATGAGGGCCCAAATCAGGTTATTGGAGTACCTTGTGCATATGTGGGATCCCGATCAGCAAGTATTTCATGTAGGGGTCCACACATTGTCCTTGGATATCGAGGACATTTAATTCTTGACATGATTGTCATGGCGTGGGTACCACATGAGCTTGACTGGTAGTAGAGGTGGTGGGTTGTCCATGAGTGAGTACTTTCTCTTACACTGTGTTCCAGAGGCAGAGGGGAAGAAAGGGAAAGTAGCTATTTGGGGAGTGTGGGATTTGACCCTCCGCACTATTTTGTTCACCATTGCTCGTATGGTTGGGAGCTTCTCTCCTCGCATGGTGCTACAGAGTTACTTTCAATATTCCATAGAGTGTACTGAGCCTCGGGTTTTTAACTGGGCAGATGCTTTGCTTCGTAGCATGAAAAGGCAGTTGACCAAATGCAGATGAGGTGACCTGAAGCAATTCGGGTACGGGTCTTTGTTAGTGTCCTTCTTTCTCGAGAGGGTTCCCTTACTAAGGCTGCAGGTTGAGTGGGATTTACCAGCTCCCACAGATCCAAGAATGCTGATATGGTGTCAGCTCATGGCCCGTCACGTAGTTGGACCAATTATCAGGTATGATGATACCTTCTTCGACTAGTTGTGACCACATATGCTGATGGTTGACAATTATGCTTATGCAGGGTTCGATTTCTGAGGAGATCCAGACTTAGTCCTGCCTGAGAGTGCTCAGTGGGAGGAACTTGGTAAGAAGTACACATTTTTTTCTTTTTAAATGTTTTTATGAATTTAATCATATGAAAATGTTTTTTATATGTTCATCCAAAGACTAAATACAATTTTTTTTTTTGATGACACAGATGTGGGACCTTACCGACCTCTTGGTACTTCTTCTATTCAACGGTGAGGAGAGGTAGTGCCAGTGCCATAATGGGACACCGAAGATTATCAAGCATTGGAACAAAACCTATAGGGTTTGACAACAGATATTCCAGACATGCCTCTTGGAGAGGTTCCACGACATTATCAGCGTCACACAGTAGGAGTTACAGAGTCCATTGGTCGACTGCTCTGTAGGGTTGCCCAACCAGTCGTGTGTTACCGTGAACGTCATCCATGATGTCACTTTGTAGAAGCTATGAGCTTCATATTTTGACATTTTGGTCCTCGAACATAACTTTTTTGTAAAAACTCTTTTGATCATTATATATACATACAGCTTCTATCGGCTTATCGTGTGTTATGTGAAAATTGATGTGATTGATTTATAAATGATCCAAAAGTCTGTTTAATACATAATTAGCCAATGCATCAGTTAATGTATTTAGATATCTAGGAATATGTTGATATTCAATATAATCAAAATAACGTTCCAAGAGGTGAATTTACAAATACACCCGTAACAAAGTAGGACTTTGAATAGTATAGACATTACTTAACTGTAGTACTACAAACTGCGAATTGAGTCGCACAACCAAATGACAGATTCCGAGCGAGATAGCATCAATCAACAATTCGATAATGACGCTATACTATGCAATATTGTTGGTCGCACGGCTGAGACACACACCTCGTAAGGAGACAAGTTCATTTGTAGGGGTGTAAATTGCCCATGCAGCGGAAGCAAGGTTCTGAGTACTATGGCTAGCACCATCAGCGAAGCCATTATAGGGTAGCGAAGACTCTGACATATGGAAATAAAACAAAATGTCACATAAGGGTAGAGACCAGATAACGACGAAAGCAAGCTATAGTAACACACAAGAAGTATGATACAATAAAAATACAAGTACTCATGCACATATGATTTTATGCATAGTACTTTTTCAAGTACAACCCATTCCTGGGTTCACTCAAAGAGATACCATCATAATCTACTAAATCATAAGCTCCTTTTTCCAAAACTCGTTGAACGATATAAGTACCTTTCCACATGGCTTCGAATTTTCCAGCTCCTAGCATATATCGATCTTGTTCATAGAGGATAACGAGATCCCCTTTGGAGAAAATGCGAGGCTTGACATGTTTGTCGAATTGGGCCTTAACACGTTTTTTCTGAGTTTTTATGACTAGGGTAGCATCGCATCGAGTTTTTTCTAATCGGATAAGATACAATAGATGTTCTTCCTCAACAAAAGTGTTTGGTAGGATTTCAACAACTAATTTTAAAGAGGGTATCTCGCATTCAATCCAGAGAATGGCTTTCAAACCATAGACTAACTGAAAAGGTGTAAACCCAGTAGCGGACTTGACGGATGTCCGGTAAGCCCACAATGCCAAAAACAACATTGTGTGCCAACTTGTTTTATGAATCCCTATCATTCGTCGGAGCATAGTTATGAGAAATTTGTTAATTGCTTCGACTTGGCCATTGGCTTGTGGGTAATAGGGCGTTGAGTTTTCATGGTGAAGATCCAACTTTTCAGTAAGTTCAGACATCATGAAATTTATAAAATGGCTACCATGATCAGTGACGATAGCTTGTGGAACACCAAAACGAGCTATGATGTGATTAAAAATGAATAATGCTATGGTCTTTCCAGTGTTGTCAAATGTTGGCATTGCCTCAGACCATTTCGTAAAGTAATCGACGGATACAATAATGTATCCATGCCCCCCAGCCGAGTGAGGGTGACATGTCATGAAATCAATGCCCCATTTCGTAAAGGGACCAACGGAGACCACAGGGTGAAGAGGAGCAGGATGTGACCGTATCTTGTTATTATAGGTCTGGCAAGCATGGCATTTTTGAACAGTGATTATGCAGTCGTTAAATAAAGAAGGCCGAAAATACCCTGCTCATAAGATCTTCTGGGTAGTAGCATACCCAAACATATGACCACCACATGCTCCAGAATTTCAGTCATTCAAAGCTTTCTCAGCTTCATCGAACGTTAGGAAGCGTCGAAAAACATAGTCAATCCCCCGACGATAAAGAGTATCCTCGAGGATAATGTATTGACGGGCTTGGTAGCGTATTCGACATCGGTAAAGGAAATAATAGAGACTGTAATCGGGGGGAAAGAGAAGCAGAGCACACGTTAGGGACAATTTCAAAGCTTTGAAAGAATTGTTGGTGATGGTATCCCATACGAACTCGGACCCCTTTTTTAAGACCCGCGTAAATCCACGAGTTATCTCGACATAATTTGGGATAAAAAGACGAAGAAATTTTGCTTTTCGCCACAAAATTTGTAACCGGTGAAGTGTAGAAGGAGGAGGGAGATTAAGGATCGCCTCAACCTTTAAAGGATCCACCCAGATCCCTTGACGCGAAATGATAAAACCTAGAAGTCGGTCGGATTCCACATAGAAAATGCACTTATGAGGATTCAAACATATACGGTAGAAGTGACAGTGGACGAAAATGGATCGGAGGTGGGTTGGATGATCGACTTGGCGCATTGAGTGAGTGGGTAAATCATCCAGATATGGTTGGACGATGTGCTTGATATCATGGAAATCATAAGACATAGCACATTGAAAAGTTGCGCCAACGTTCTTGAGACCGAAAGGGAGTTTTCGATAGGAAAAAGTGCCCCAAGGACAAATAAAAAAAGTCTTATGTTGATCCTCGGGAACAATGTTGATTTGATTATACCCAGAGAAACCATCCATTAGAGAGAAGATTTGACTTCTGGTGCATTCGTCGACAATCTGATCGACGAAGGGGGTAGGAAATTTGTATTTGGGACAAGCTTTGTTGATATCCCTATAATCAACGCATACATGAATTGTGCCTTGTTTCTTGTTGATCGGGACAAGATTGGAAACCTAGTTAGTGAGAGCCACCGGATAAATAAAGCCAGCTTTAATAAATTTCTCGACTTCAAGCCTGATAGCAGCCGCTTTACGTGGGTGAACTGGACGAAGGCATTGCTGGATGGGTTTAGCATCGGGGTATGTCTTGATCTCATGTATCACAATCTTAGGGTCGATACCCGGTATTTCTTCGTAGCTCCAGGTGAAGATGTCACAAAACTCTTTGAAAAGGGATGTGTAGGTGACGATTTCGTGAGAAGAACATGAAGCTCCGATATGGACATTTTCGAAAATCCCAGGTTTGACAGATATGTCGAGGGGAATAGTGGGTGAGATATTGCTTAAGTTCCCTTCAGAAAACACATCATGTGCGAACTCGGGAATGGTTGATATGAAAACAACGGTCGACGGGGTGGAGATTCATTGGTAGTTCTTAATGGTATGTTTCTCCAGAAAGAGGATGGAATGATGATGTCCATCGTCCCAAGGGGTGTCTTCCATGACAGACATGATCATCTCGTGTGTGGGAAAAATGACCCGGAAAGGATATGGAGATAACTCACCAAGAAAGGGGGTAGAAGGGGTTGCCGATTGAATGGTCTAATAGGTAGATTCGACCGGACTTAATGACATTTCATCGCCGTAACGAAGATGATCTCCAGGTTCAGGTACTATCCAAGGGTCGTGAGACGCAGGAAGTTCATGAATCGAGGTGGAGATCATCTTGATTGAAGCAACGGACGAGCGTGGAACATCGGGTGGTGGAATGGGGAAAGTACCCATTAACGAAGAGTCCTTTAGAAGGCCTACACCGACGTTCTCATAGCCCGGTGGGATTTTAGCGATGAATGGTACATTGCCATTATGGGTATCAGAATTAAATAAGGCTAATTGGTCGATGGTGACTACCATCCTTTGATGTGGGAAACGTACCACACGAAAAAGGGTCGACACAACTGCGTGCATGGAATTGATCCAACTATGGCCAAGCAGAAGATTGTAATCAAGGGGAGCGTAAAAAACTTCCACTTTGACTTGGACCATTTTTCCTTCTAACATGATGGGCAACAAGGGAAGGACACCGTAGGGCTTAAAACTAGAGCCATTGAAGTCTTTGAGAGTATTCTGGGATTCATTCAAAGAGGGAGAGCCAATGGCTTTCAAGCAGGTAAGAGACATAACACACGTCGAGGCACCCTCGTCGATAACGGTTCGACAAATGTTTTTGTAAGAGACAATCACTTGGATCTGGAATGCGAGTTGAGGGGGTAACCTTGGAATGTGATCTTCCAAGTCAAAAATTATTAAATTAGTATCCATTGGGTCGATTCCACCAATAGCTTTCAACAGTTCCTTCCGTTGTGTGCGACAACTTTGAAGGACTTCGAGGGCTGACATTGTAGAAGGTGTTTGGGCCAGATATTCAACAATGTTGTAGTTCTGGGCAGCATGAGCATGAGGATTGAAAGTTGATTTCCGAACGATGCCCTTTGGGGGGAATCAAAGAACTGTGTCGAGGCTCAATCGTTTGAGATGAAGAGGACCATTGGTAGGTGGAGTCATGGGAGAGGGTTGTACCAAGGAAGGAGGTAGATCATCAACCTTCTCTTTAGAGGGAGAATAATCTTTGGCTCGAGTAGTGAGTGCAATGTCGCTCTGCTTTGAATCGCTAGTACACATCAATACATAGGATGTAGTAGAAGATGAGGGTTGGTCATGAATGACCAACTAAGCCTATTGTTGAGATGGGAAGGGTTGGGACAAAATGGTCAGAGAAGGTGGTTTTGGGGCTCCTTGAAGGAACTTAGTGACCTTGGCACGTCGTGGACAATCCTTCATGTAGTGATCATCACCACAGATAAGACAAGGGTATAGAGGTTTGCGCTTATCCCGATTGTCAACAGGTGTAGTTTTGGTTCGCTCTTCTTGAGAAGTATTTTTTTCCTCCGTATTCTTACCCCTTCCCTTTTTATATTTGTTTTTACTGGCAGGGGTAGATTGAACTGCATTTACCTCAGAAGTCTTGTCAGTGGGAGGGACAGGAGAAGGAGCATTTTGAACAATAGAAGAAGCAGGTTTGGGGTTGGTGCTTGAGGCAGAATGTAGTTGGGCCTGGAAAGTGCCAATCACACCATCAGCTGCATGCGAAGCAGCTGGAGTAGTTGAAGTGGCGGAAGTGGAAGGACGAGGTAAGTCAGGTAGTAAGTCATAAAGGGTACCCGTTTGTGAGTAAACAAGGTCAAGGTATTGAGCACGACTTATGGCCTTCTCTTCCATGACTACTCCACCCATGGCGATGTCGCGACCAATGTCATTCACAAATGATTTTGTGAACCACTCTACCAGCAACTGATCGGGGAGTTCAAGTTTAATGAGACGTCGTCTCTGTCGCCACTCATGAATGTGATCGGATATATGAGTGGCTTTGTTTTGTTTGAAAGAACTCAAAATATTGGTTCCCATTTCATAACGAATCAATAACTAGTAGTGTGTGAGGAAAGCCATAGCTAGGGTGTTGAAGTCAGCGAAGAAACCTTGTGGTAATTCGATATACCACTTCGCAGCAGAACTTGTTAGGTTTCATTGAAAAATACGTAAACGAATAGTCATCCATCAACAAGTTGGACGAAAAACAGAGTTGAAAAGTCATGATGTGATTGTTCGGGTCCTCTCCCTCTTTGCCATTGAAATTAGGTATGTCTGATGGTAGCATGGCTGGTATAGCAGGCCATTGGGGAGAGTGACGAATTGGATCATTTAAAATCCTTGACAAATCTGGAAGATCCAAAGTGGCCAAAAAGGGTATCTGTCGATTCACCTGCGGGTACTGGTGGCTTTGGGGTGGAAGATCCGTCGAAAAACCAATAGGACCATAAGCAGTCTACATATAATGTGAAGACCCAGGTAGATCCGGTGGTGGTTGGAGAGGATAGTAGCCCATGGGATTGTATCCTAGAACGGGGACGTGAGTTTGACCATTCGTGCCCCAAATGGGATTGAACGTACCTGGATATGGTTGGCCTATACTAGGGTGTATCACAAATGCAGCGGGAAACTGGTGCTCCCCAGTCGATTGAGGAGGATGTTGTATCAACTGATTCCAATATTGGGCCAAGGACGGAGGTATTTTTGTCCATAAGGTGGGGTCGCTCCTCCTATCGAAGGTGGTGTTCCAATTGGGACCAGTGTTCCAATTGGGGGTTGTGTTCCAATTGGGATTTGTGTTCCAATAGGAATTTTCCTGCTGAAAGGGGGTTGAGTCATACCACCTTGGTGAAATTTTCCACCGACAGGAATCTGGTAATTTGGTGTGAATGACAGAATAGTGCCACTAGGATTAAGACTACCAGTGGAGGATGAGAAAGGTCCTCCGAAAGGAAATTGAGGGAGTGTCGGAATAAAACCGAGAAGAGAGTGCCCAGAAGAAGAAGGACCACTAGGAGAGCCAGATGGGGTTTGTGTAGGAGTGGGAATGGAAGCATTCAATGCACGGTATCTCGGTGGTAGTGTTGGGGTGACGCTGGGCGTTCGCAGTGTGTTGATGGGGGTGAGACTAACTGCAGTAAACCCAGTGTTAACACTCATAGTATCTGTATGATGGGCCATTTCAAGAGGGATGGTCAGGATGTGGTCATATCGTGAGGCGTTCGTACCAGGAAAATAATAGGCAGTAGTAAATGGTACTTTCTCTGGGCTAGAGATTTCGGAAACCACAGGTGAGATGATTTTGGAAATCACAGGTGAACCTGGACCAAAAAGGTCCCGTCGAAAAATGCCCGTAGACTAAAAAGGATCTTGGCCTTCAATGCCTGGAAAGGGTCCAACCGGTGATCCAGAAGATGTAACAACTAAGTCTCCGGAAGAATTCAGTCACCTAAACGGTCACTCAGAATCAGGGTGAAGTCGAAAGTCCTCTCAAGTATTTGTAATTTGGAAATGTTCTAGAGAGTTAGTTCATTCCACTTGTGGCATGGTGATTCTTGGGACTTCACTTTGCCAAGGAGAGCCCTCAGGTGAACTTTTAGGCAAGGGTTACGAACCTTCCAGATGTTGTGGAGATAAACCCTGCATTCTACGTGAGTGACGTGGAGGAGCTATTGTAAACGAGTGACAAACTTATGAAGAAAATCGTATGGTCAACTTTGGTAAACAAACAAAACGCGCTAGTAAACAAAATATAAGAAACAACACCAAGAAAACAAGACCTTCTAATTCTGAAGTTACTAGTTGGTGATGAAATCTAACATCGCAACAACGAGATGAGAAGGGGCTGGGCTAGGGTGGAAAAGTTACGCTGACGACCTGCTTAACGGACTTACACTCTGGTGCAAGCTCCCACACATAATCATTGGTATACCCTCCAAGGAGCCTGAGTGAGTTTGGTCAATGTCGATTCCAAGTACTGTGAAGACTTTCCCCTTCACAGTCATATTTTGTAAGAACCTAGAGAGATAGGCCACTAAGGTTACCACTGACAACAATAAATCCTGGGGGGATAGTCGACAGTCTAATCCACATGCAAGGTCAGGGTATCTAGCCCAAAATCAACTCAAAAGGATTGCACTCATCATTGTGGGTATACCTCCAAGTGATCCCCATAATACGTGCAATCTCTACACCGATATCAACAAAGCAGGGTGAGTAAATCTATCAATATCAATGCGACCTCGTGTTTGACCCTTGTGTGAGAAGGGCTTCCCAGGACAAGATGTTGTAAATGGAATTTGACACTCCTTAACACAAGATGCTATTGTTTGTTTTGTGCTTTGGAGAGTGTACCTCTCTACCTATTCCAAAGCGATAGCCTAGCTAAATGTTGGTGTAATAGAGCCCTAGAAAAGAGTTACTAGTTAAATTTTACGATTGCGCAGTGTTATTAAGAGTTGTTGTTACTCAAAGGAAACGGAGATGAAACTGGTGGTGTATGAGACTCTAACCCAACGATGCATGGATGAGAATGAAATATATCAATTTTCGTTCAATGAATCCTATGTACAGGATGGAAAGAGAAGTTTTCTAGATCAACCTTGAACTACGATACACAATTTCCTTTAAAATGCAATTGTAACAAATCACGCAAAAATAACAATTCTCTATTGTTTCTTTTTCAATAATTTCAACAATTGATTTTCAATACTTTCGAAGACGAAAATGCTTTTGAAATAAAAATGTTGTTCACTTTTCAAAAAGGACCTACACCATGATGGTGAGAATGAAGAAAACCAAAATCTAATGAACAAGCAATAGACAAAAACCCAAACCAATCTTTCAACAAAAATAACAAGCAGACCAAACTAGCCTTTTCAATTGCATCAGAAAAATGATATTTCAAATAATGAGCAAATGATAAAGACAAAGAAGCTCAAATTTCAACCGATCGTTGGTCCTTAACCAAACAAGCAAACTCAGATTCCAAAATCAAAGAGTATATCTTGGCAGAGAAAAGTCAAGAAACGAAAGTCAAGAAAAAAGTGACAGGAAGAGCCTTTGAAATCCTAAGACTATTCGTGCACAAAA
>ML795721.1:24945-38061 GCA_009831015.1 Picea engelmannii | reverse complement strand
CACAGGTTCGTGACAGATTTCCACAAACTAAGCAGCATGACTTCTCCAGCAAGACAAGCAGCTCACCAAGATGCAGATTCAACAAATGCTTTTCCCTCTCCCCCGGGAACTCAACACAATGGAGACCATTGCTTCCTAAGGAGTGAGGATTGATCCAGGTGGATATTGAGGGCCACCCACATTTTCCAAATGGATCAAAACAATTTTTTGGCCATTTTGGCAATTTACTATTTTTAGCAGGTTTTCACTTTCGGGGCCATTTTGAGGGCCTAAATGAAGATTTTTCGAGATCAAGGTTCTCAATGATATCTGAAGGCATGATTGAGGCCCCAAAATGAATCTCCTCAATGATACCTTTCCAACGAGCTATCACACACCTAAAACGGAGATCGTATGCAAAAGTTACGACCCCAGGAAGTTGATGCACCAACTTACCCAAACGGGGCCCACATGACTTTTGGCGCTTCATATCCTAGGGTTAGGTTTTTGGATGTCTAGGACTTTTGGCATTCTCTATTATTGTAAAAAGGCCTCCAGAGCCTCATTGTAACCATCTTCTTGCAAATGCGAGTAGCCGTCACATCTCTTCTCAGAGATAAGCTGCCACCATTCTAGCGAGTCTTTCACTCTGTATTTTTACAGTCTCTGTACATTTCTTTGATTAATAGAAATTGTGTATTACTATATATATGTGTTTATGGTTGCATCTCTGATACATTTATGTTATATTATTGAATATCTACAATATCTCTGTGCATTTCTTTATTATAACTCTGCTCTCATTTCGTGCCGAAAATAATCCGGATCAGCCGGGAAGCGGAAATTATCTGTTATGCTTTCTTTATTAAGATATTTGAAGTCGACGCGTAGTTGGATTTCCTCAGTCTTTTTCCTAACAATCACTGTATTTGAAAACCAGTCTAAATGTCTGATAGGATAGATTATCCCTACTTTCTTTAACTTTTCCAACTCAATTTTTACCAGAGGCTTACGCTTGGGATTCATCATTTTTTTTTTTCATCGGTTTGGATTCTTCCCTCAAAGGAATGACATGTTGGAATATCATTTTGTCATAAGCCTTTAATTCATCATAGGTCCAAGTAAACACATTAATATATTCCTTGAATAAGGCGACATATTGATCAACTTCTTCGGTGGTGCAATCGACTCACAAATTGACATATTTCAGGGACTCGTCTGTTCCAATATTGAGTTTTCTTATCTCTTGCACCTTTCGAACTGAAACTTCTTCACAAAGATTCTTGGCATGATCGTATTTTCTGAACAAAGATTCATATTGTATGTATTATTTGGGGACGAAAATCTCTTTATCATCTTCTTCATCATCATCATTTAACAAAAGATTCTCTAATTGTTCATCATTGTCAAACACTTTCAAGTACTCAATATTATCAGGCACAAATGGCCTAAAGGCCCTTTCCACCTGGAAAGATATTTTTCTCAGGATATCGTCTGGATTTGATAATGAAGCTGCGAAATCTAGAGAATATGCCTTATGGTTATTATCCCTTGGAATGAAATAAATATTGAAAGAGATGAAATATTCCATCAGTTCATTAACTCTTTTGAAATACAATTTAAGTCTTTCCTTTTTGGTTTTGTATTTTTGGGTAACCTGGTTGATTACCAACTTTGAATCTCCAGTCACAATCAAATGTTCTATTTTCATTCCTTGTGCAAGGATCATCCCATGGATTAAATATTTGTATTCTGACTCATTATTTGTGCATGGAAACTCCAGTCTTACTGTGTGAGGATGCATCGTCTTATCTATACTTATGAGAACAATCTCAACTCCATTTCCTGATTTAGAGCATTCACCATCAAATGAAATTCTCCAGTAACCCTCAAATACACATTCTGGGACCTCCAATTCTTGAACTCGTTCCAGGTTTTCATTTTTCTCCATGTCCAAGATAAGATAGTTTATGATCTTGATGTATATGTAGTCTTCCATTAATTCATTATCCTTCTTCTTGAAGGAGAAATGTTTTATGGGATCTCGGGGTACTTTAATCATTGCTCCCTGCTTTCCTGGTAGCATCATACAACTACCTTTGTTCATTATATATCCACCGATCATGGAGATCCAATATCTTCCCAGCACAACCCCATATGATGGAGGCATATATACCACAATAATATTAAAAACCGTGATGATATTGGGAGATGCGGTAATCCATGCATAGAAATCCTTGATTTCTTCGTATGTCGACACTTTTATTGAATTGATGGCATATATGCTCTCGCTAGTTTCATAATATTTAGTGCAGCTCATTCACAATGCTTCCATGATGATGAATGGCATTATAATATTTGTCACACCAATATCAACTAAACAGTTATGTAATGAAACATCATTGTTTTCAATTGAGATGTAGAAGGCTCAAATTTTACCTCTCAGCTTAGAAGTCGATGGGATTTGGTTCTATTTTGGAGTTGTAACAACAACTTTCATTCTTTCCGATGGATCATCCAACAACTTCAATATATTCTTCCTCTACTGAGGAATATTCACCACTTTTGTAAAAGGAAAGGTTATCATCAACTTACTTAAGTCCTCCATCACATTGTATGTCATTTGAGTTGAGCTTGTCACTACGGGTTGCCTTATGGCTCCAACTATCAGCTTCTCATTCGACACTTTTTCACTAGATTTTTGATTTTATTTTTATTTTTTCTTTTCTTTGTCAGACTCACCTTTATTCTTTGGTCTATTTACAAATCCTCTTGTTTGGGCTACATTTTCTTGCAAGTAGTATCATTGTCTCCTTTTTCATATATGTACATGGATGCCTTGCATCCATCCATATTCCCTATCTCGGAGAATTTATCAGGTAACCTTATTGTTCGATCGATTCCTCATCACATACATCATCCAAAACAACCACACTTGGAATGGGCTGTCTGGGAACCCTTGGTCTCGGTGGGTCTTCAATATTCTTGAATATGAACTTGTTTTTGGGGGGAGGTTTCCACCTTTGTTCGAGAATTGGAATCCATGGGTTTGGCATGTAATTATCTCCCCTTCTTATCTTGGTTATTTCATTCTGAATTTGTTTGATGGTTCTATTCATCTTTGTAATCTTAATTATCTATTTTTTTTCCTGTGCTCCCACAGGGTCAAATTTTACGTCAGGTATGGTTCCCTTAAAAAATAATCCTTCCCCCATTTGATTCTGAGTTGCTCTAGGTTTAAAATATTTGTTTCTTCTCGATATAGAAGATCCTTGATTATAAATATTCAATCCCCCCATCTGTCTTTTTTCTTTTCCCAATATAATGTCAGGTTCGATGCCTGTTTCAATCATAATTTCTTCCATCTCAATAGGATTAGTCGTTGCTTCCTTTAGGGTATCCATCTAATATGTTCTGATGGAATATTTCACATTCGGGGAATTCCATTCTTATACAAACCAACAATGATCAAGTCATTTGGTATTTTTTCTTCTAGGATTCTACTCAGAGTCTTATTTAACCTGAGATTAAAATCATGTATCCTTTCTTTCTTCCTTAACCCAATCTGGGTGAAGTCTGTGAGGAGGGTATGGTAGGAATTTTTTTTTTTTTGGGGGGGTGGGACATATTAAGGAACATAACTTTGAGGTCATTAAATGAGTGAATGGATCTACTGTGAATTGTTGTATACCATTCATAATCTCTCTGTGATAATTTTTTAAAAAATAACCTCACCTTGAAGTCATCATGTTCAACTCAGTGCAAGTCACAAACATTAGGAAATAAATGCAAATGCCTCTTTGCATCGATTGTCCCATCTCCAAAAAATTTATTCAAGGTTACCTTAGGGAGAACTGGGAGTTCATGTTGTTCACCCATGAGGTTGAGAGGGGAATATATCACCCTCCTTCTATTTCCAAACCCTGGGATTCCTTGGTTTCTTGCAACATCTATTTTTCCTCCTTATCTCTCCTCATGATGTTCGATTCAGGGATGTTCGTCTCTTGCTGCCATTTTTAAGGAGGTTTCAGAATCATACCTTTCAGTTATAGGGACAAATAGTTGTTTACTTTTACTTCACGTGATGATTCCCTTGTATTCATCTAACTTCAATCTTGACCTTGTTCTTCTGCTTCTCTAGCCAATATTTGATTTTTTCGCTCGTGTCATTATTATTTCCTTTGTCTTCAGAGATTTTTTCTTTCTTCTTCTTGGACTAAGATATGCTAGGACCCTTCTAACTCTTCTCGATTATGGGTTGCTGATATTACCAAATTATACAATTGGTGCAAAATGCTTCTTTAGTTATTCAGCCCAATTTATAAATGGGGTTGGTTACCCTTGGGTAAAGTCTTGTATTTCTTTCAAAACTTTGGGCCAGGTCCCAAATTTTCAGTTCATGTCCCCATTATGGTCACCAAAAATTTTGATGATTCAATCCATCAAGGAATGAAACAACAACCTCACGAGGATGTGAATCCTCCTTCATTTTAATAGAGGTGGTACTCCTCTGTTCGATATTTATAAAATGTGGGACTTGTATAAGAAGTTTGTCAACAAAAAGTAAAAAAGATATAACAGAAAATGGAAAATATTTTTATTTTCCTTTAAAAAGAGAGTTCCTAAGAATGGAGCAGGAAACATAGACATTCATACATTTAAATAAAATAAACATAATTCCTCATATCCATCATAGTAGGCATAGAGATTTATGATCACATAAAAAATTAAAGAAAATTATCTACATACATAAGAGAACTTTGACAGAGTAATACATGGGAAACTCAAAAGGAGATAACGATAGATCAACCTCATATAATTTATATTTATAAAAAACTGGGTTACAAAGTACAATCGAGATTGTTCCCAAAATAGCTCTCTTGGAATTTCTAAAAAATCTATAGTTCAATAGATACTCTCTAAAATTAAAATGTGTTTGTCATATTGACTAGGATTGGGGCTCCCACAGAACATAAAGAAAATATGTATAATAATGAAGATCATAGAAAGAAGAAAGTGGGTAGTGAAAGGAAGCAAGACCTAGATATAAGAAACATGAAAATATCAGTCTTCGGTTAAACATTTCTATTTAAAGAGGTGGAGTAACTGGATGAAGAGCTTGATAAATATGAAGAGATGTGACAAATATAAACTTACTATGATGGTATCTCATGGTTTGTCACTTTGTCGTTGATTTCCTTTTATGTATTTCCTCGACGGTTATAGGAATCATCTCAACTGTCCTTTTCCCTTCATTGGTAATCTTGTCGACAACCTTTTTGAACCACTCATCGATGTAGATCCTCATTGGTGGCACATTGATTTCATGCCAAATTTTTATATTGAAGATTTCTCCTTCCAAGTACCTTAGATCAATCGAAATGTTCCACAATGCTTCCTCAATATCTTGTTTTTTGATCGAATAATCAACTAGCTAGTTTTCCACGTCATCTTCACCATATTCAAGAACACCATAGAATTTTTCAAATGACAACCCTTTAAAGATATCAATTTGTTCATCAAATTCTTTCTTGGTTAAGAACAACAAGTTCAATATCATTTTTGGGTATTGGACATCATTGGTGCTTCCAACTAGATCTATATCAGTTAGATTCTTGAATAATTTCTTTCTTCTAGTTATGTCCTGGCTACATGCTTGAACAATACCATTGATGTTTTTTACCTTTTTCTTCTAGCATGCATTCAATTGTTTTATTTGGTTTGGGGAAGGGATATCCTCCTCTGTTCTTCTCAATTTCGTCATATTAGTAACCCTATCACCAATTGGTGCAACCACATCGAGGTAGAAAACTTGCTTTTTTTTCAAATCTTCTTGCAAATATTCATGAGAAGCATGTGCTCTTGTTCCAAAAGAGACCATTCTCTTTGACATCTCCCAAGCCTCCATTATTAATTCCATTATTTTCTTTATATTCTTTTCCACATAGCCTCGAGATGATGTGAGAAGGCTTGTCGATCCTTTTAAATTTTCCGCAGGTGTGGTAAGCCTGATCATTGCTAAAGGACTAGCAAGCAGTGGAGGGGGCATTAAATATTCCTCCAATTCTTTGATTCGCTCCTTTAACCTGATTTGCTTCAAGGCCTTCAATAGAGTTTTCTAGGGACTCTCCAGTTGCTTGATGTATCTAGGAAATTTGGAAAGGCCGCATGTTCCATAGGTTAATCTCTGAGTGATATTTCCCCTTCTTATTCTTTATATCTCTTTTCTCAATAATCAAATTTTTGACTTCGCTGTAAAAAACAACGCTCTGAAATGAAAAAGAATCTTCCTTGTTGAATGTCTGGGTCTCAATTATTTCCATCTAAGGGTTCTGGTGTGTCATGTTATCTAGATGGTCGATGTTGGGGAACACTTTCTCCATCTCCATGTCAATTTCGAGTTCCATATCCTCAAGGGAGAGGTTGTGGATATCATTTTCTCCTTGAGATCCCTCCTCTTCTTGCACAATGTTCTTTCACTTCTTCCTCAAGGGCAGTTTATCATAACTTTCAATTTTTCCAGAAGGAGGTTTCTTATCGCCTCCTCTTCTTGAAGAACTATGGGTGACTTTCTTACTTGGGTGGGTCATTGGAGCGCTGCTCGGAGATGTTGTACTCTTTGGTGTGACAGTCAGGGATTGGACACTTTTCTCACCTAGACCTTTTCCTCTTTGCTCGTACAACTCATTGGAGTTGAGTATTGTCTCCAGGTCATCGGTGTCATGAGCGGGAGTGCCTGAGGCATTATATCCATCTTCATTCAGAATAGTGTTAATGAAATAATTGTTGAAACCAACAACCAATAGATTTTATACAAAAATACCACTAGTGTCGAACCCTTTTACTTTTTTCATCATATTTTAAATTGAGGCTATGGAAGTGGCATGTGAATACATCAATCTTGTTCATATTTCTGAATATGAAATCCCTGACTTTCCAAGGAAGAGGTATGAATTGTTTTTTTCTCTTTTCATTGAAAAAATGCAACCAATAGGTGTACCGCCTTGCTATCTCAACAACTCACATTTTGTCAGACATGTGGCATGGAAGGAAGGAAGGATTTTATTTGGATCCAAAAATACTTATAACATTATAATTTTCCATTTTTTCTAGTGTTCCCTTCCTATATAGGAACTTACTTGCATGGTCAGACATCCGGGGAGTGTTTTTTCTAAACAATAACTCTTAAAAATCCAATACAAAATCATTAAAGACTTCATAAAAATGTTACGAGGCCTTGTGCCTCCACAATGATTGATACCAAAAGGTTACTAGGTTGAACTCACAATTTACCTTCTTATAGACAAATAATCTCATAAACTGACAACAATGCATTATCGCAAAGACCAAATAAGATGACATAGAAAAAATTCTTCTCCTTCTTGTATTGCACCAATTGGAAATATATTTCAATGGAAATCAAATTACCCCAATTGAATATGTCCTGTTCCTTGATTGAAAAATAAAGAATGTAAAGAATCGTTCGATAGATTCTCATTGTGGTTTTGTGTCCTATTATCCTCCTAAAAATCAATCAAATTTCCTGGAAGGGATTTATAAATGAGCCGACCTCCAATGTTGTTATGTCCTTGGGGATGACCATTGGGTTCTCTAGGAATTTAGGTAGGAGGTCGAGTATATTGTCATGCTTTATTAAGAAATCCCTGCAATATTCACCTTTGAAGGTGAGTTTTGGCTCGTGAAGCCTCAACATCTTACAAAAAACCCAAGGTGACAGAGAGACAAGGGAATGGTCCCGCAATTGGATGATCCACTAGCTTGGAATGTATCTCTAAGCGCACCAGGTTACCAACTCCTTACAATAAAAAACTTCTAAGACACACCTTGCACACAACTTTCTAGACATCCAAATTATTTCCTTCTGGTCAAAAGGGGATGAATAATAGGAATATGCCCTGAACCACTAAAAATTATGATCCTCGCGCCTGAAAATATTCAATGTATCTCCACAGAATTGTTGTTGAATTGCTTTCAAAATTCGATGAGAATGTTACCTTGCTCCAAATTATGTTAGGAATGAATGCTAGTGGGAGATAATATAATCCTCCGCAAATCTTGTTTAATGCGCATTAATAAGAGGTCTCCTCAAGCCTTTATCTTATTAATGACCATCCCTTCGAACCTGTATGGGAATTTATTAGCATTAAAATCATATTAAATGTTCATTGGGAAAGGCACAAGGCTGCAGTGACAGACGAGGGAAATATGTGATTTGATATTTTTTGTGAACCCGGAAACCCGTGAACCTGAGAGTCGACAATGGATGAGGCATGAAATTGGCTAAGTGTGGAATGGCGTGGTAGTCAGATGGATTCATGTAGGAAGAATGATACTTAGGTAGTTCAGGGAGTGCACGGATCGAAATGTAGATCCTGGAACTCATTGGTGTAATATTTCTATCACAGAACACGAGAACATGAAATCTCAATCCCGTCAACCTGGGAACCCATGATCGTAAAATAGGCTAAGTATGGAATAACACGGAGATTGGCCAGACTCATGGAGTGAAGTTTTGTATGGAGGTGAGAAAGTGTAAGTTTGCCAACAAGGGAACCCACGGTCTAAAATGTGACTAAGTGTTATAACTAGAAAGTGATAGTAAGAGGGAAGGAAGAAGAGGGAAGAACCAGGCAAGTGTAGAAAGGGGAAAACAAAGGGAGAAACAAAATCGGGAAAATAGAGAAGGGGAGGGAATTTTTTGGAAGCAGGAAATGAACTCAAAATTTATTTACAGAGGCAACTGAAGAGTAAATTTTCAAAGCAGTGTGGGACATGGACCTAGACAAATCCCTTGGGCTTGACAGTTTTTCAATTAGATTCTATCACTATTTTTGGGCCATCATAAAGCAAGACCTAAAGAAAATGTTGAACTATACCTTATGAAAATAGAAATTGGGAGGCGCCACAAACTCAACCTTCTTAGCCCTCATTTCCAAAGAATCAAATCCCTCTAACTTCTCCTTCTTTGTCCCTATTTACATATGCAATTATTTATACACAATCCTCACAAAAATCATAGGAAACTATTTAAAACCCTTTGTCTCCAAAATCATCACTGAAAATCAAGGAGGCTTCTTAAAAAAATTTTTTTTTACAGACAATATAGTTCTAGTTCAGGAAGAAATTCATTCCAACATGAAAAGAAAAGACCCAGGAATGGTTATGAATTTGGATATGGTGAATTACTTTGACTGTGTCAAACACTCTTTCATGTTTTTATTCCTAAAATCCAGTGGTTTATCTAAAACTTTTATCAACTGGATCAAGGCCTACAATGATTCTCCTTGGATAACCCCACTGATAAATGGATGTCCTTCCCTTTTCTTCAAAGCTAGCAGAGGTCTTGGAAAATGTTTCCCCCTTTCTCGCTTTCTTTATATACTTTTAGTTGACTACATAATTCAAAAATTGGAAGAATAAATAAGATTAGGAAGGATTATGTGGTTACTAATTGCGAGGGGTTCAATGAATTAAACCATTCTCAATTAGAATATGACACTCTTCTCTTGGGGAAAACTACAACAATCATCGCCAAGCATTTTCAAAAATTTTTAGTCTCCTTTCTCTTTGCTTCCAAAGGAAAACTAAACTCAACCAAATGTAAGATCTATGGTTGGAATATTCTAGGACAAATGAAACACCATATCTCCAGAATCTTCAATTTCTCCATCATCACTACTTAGACGCACTTCAAATATCTAAGCATGCCTATTTTCCTAAAATCTTATGGTTCTATTTCCTGACAAGATGTTATTGATAAAATTATCTCAAGGATTCAAAGTTGGGGAGGACATTGTCTTAACCTAGCTAGAAAAACAGTGCTCCTCAAGTCTATTCTCTCCTCTCTCTCCATATTTCAGTGTTGCTGTCTACTTTCTCCTAAAGGAAACCTTGAAAAAATCTCCAGAGCACTTTGAAGTTTCCTTTGGGATGGGGGGAAAACTAACAAAAATAAATTTCACCTTATGAAATGGAAATAGGTTTTCCACCCCTCAACAAAGGAGGTCTAGCTATTAGAGATCCAATCCTAATGAATTCAACTCTAGGAGAAAAACTTTCCTAGTGTCTAATCTCAGTACCTTCAGAATGGTGGAAATATTCTCTTATTGCCAAATAATTCAACTCCTCAAGACTATGCTGCTTCGATTCCTCCCCACCTCAACTCCCTGGTTCCCCAATATGGCAGCTCCTGAAGCACTCTGATCAACTCATCAAATCTAAACTCTCTTGGAACCCAGGTAATGGATCACAGATAAATGATTGGAAAAATTGAATTTTGGATCTTGAACCATTAGGAATACAAGACTCCCATCATCCCTTGAAAGAATGGTGGTTCTCCGAATATCTTCTCCTTCTCAAAGAATTTTTCACCTGGTTCCCTGATGGCGATTGGATACACTCGAAACTGCTAGACACCCCTTCTCACCTTGGTCCTTTGGTCTCCCTCTTGTTCAATATGATGGAAGGTTGTTCTCCCAATAATTCTCATCATCCCAACTCCTACAGTTGGGGCCCCTATAGTTACATAATTAAATCAAGTTACTCTCTCCTTCAATCCTCCATTCAGGGCCCGCCAGTCTCCAAAATTTGGAAAGAGATCTAGTCTGGTCCTTCTCTTCCTAAAATCAATATATTATTTTGGTTGACGGTTCATGGAAAAATAATAACTACATCAAACTTGCAAAAAGGAGGAATAATGGTTCCTTCACGATGCCCCTTATGTCTTGCTTCCTCATAATCCATCCCTCGCATATTATTGGATTGCTCTTTCTCTTCTCAAGTTTTCCATCTTCTCTAACTCCCTCTCCTCCCTCAATCCCCTTCACCAGAGAATCATAATGATTTTTTCATTTATTGGAAACAAAGATATGTTGGAAACTTCAAAAATAAGAAACTCTTCTCTCTTTTATGGAGAAAAATTCCCAAATTTGTCTATTGGAAAATTTAGATAGAAAGAAACCAGGAAATCTTTCGTGAAAAGATCCTTCCCCTGTAGTGCATATTTTCGAAAACTTGCGGCTTAATATATGAATTATTCTCTTCCAGATCAGTTCAATTTGATCCTCTAGGTTTCTTAGAGCCAAAAGAACAAGATTGGATCTCTAACATTTTGGGTCCAAACTATCCTAGACATTTCCCTTTACCAAACATAGCTACCAAGAGGAAAAATGGCAATTACGATTCATGGATCCTAATTTCCTTGGTCACAAATGAAAACAATCCTCTCCTATTATCTTCTTCGATGGATCTTATGCAGGTAATCTAGGGGTGATGGATGCATGGGAGTCATCATAGACTCCGATGGACAAAAGATATTGGAATACTCATAGGGTCTTGGAAATACCACTAATAAAACAGAAGAAATCCTAGCAGTTTACATGGGACTACAAATTGCAAGATCCATAAATCTTCATGAGATAATTATTCTTGGAGACTCTGAACTAATTATAAAGGAACTTCTTGGCACTCTAAAATCCACAAATCAAACAACCAACAATCTCCATTCCTGGATAAAAACCCTGAAATATCAATTCAACAAGATCTAACTCTTTCATATATTTCGATCCCAAAATAAGGCAGCCGACTAATTAACAAAATCAACAAAAAATATGGAACATAGCCATCTATTCATCAATCAGAATGAATCTCATGAGTGGCTCCCTTAAGAACTTCACATTGTAGCGATTACTCTATTTTCACCTGGACCCTTTTTCTTGTAGTCGTTTTTCCTTTCTCATCTCCCTTCTAGATGAGCCCCTTCCCTCCACCACCTTGTATCTCCCCTCCAGGTCCCACCTTACTCTTACTCTAGACATCTGGCACTTCTTGATTTCTGACACACATCTCTTCTTCCAACCGCGTGGCTTCATAGTACCTCCCCTTCTCTCCCATACGACTCACCCCTCCACTTCTTACCCACTGCACGTTTGCTCCACAGCGCCCCAGTACTTCTTGATGCTTCTTCTCGTTGCCATGGCATCATTGTTTGTGATATCCTCTATGGACAAGCATTCTATTCTGTGGGAAACCCATATCAATTATCTTCTCAAGCGTGCAAATGGTAACTACTCATTTTTTTATGGATTAGGCTCTTCCTTCCCTCATAGAAGTATTCACAATTCTACAAAGAGCTTCATGCTTTTGTGTTTTTACTTTCCCACTTCATTATGTGGAGTAAATCCAAGCCCCTTGTTCTTGTCCTTCCTGCACTACTAAGGATATTTAACACCAAATTTAGTATTTCAGATTTTTAGTGAGAAACTCAGTGGATAGAATGGATTCATGACTCTGGGAACTCCAAACGGAAAATTAGGAACTTTGGCATCACAACACAAATATTCATAACTAGCTGGAGTCACAGGAGAACAAACATAACCAAGAGCTCACAATGTTCCCCCTCGGCTATCCTCAACATTCTGCAAACTCAAACAAATCAATCGATTCAATGCTCCCTTCAACTTTCCATTTAGAAGTTGGTAATGAACAAAACCAAGTTCCTCAAGGAACAATCCAGAAGATGGAATTTCCCCGCCAATAGCAATTCGATAAAATCTCCAAGAAGATGCAGAAGCATCTCACAATATCTAAACAGGTTCCTATAGATGGTCAGTAAATTTTTGTTCATTTTGTATTCATATGTAACCATTTTTACATGGCAGCTCAATAGTTCTTTTTGGAGAATTTATAAAATATCCATTAGAATGAAACAGTCTTCTCATAGAGCACTCTAGGCTCAATCCAAAGAATTACCTTTTTTTTAGCTTCTATGTAATGTGCTTCAACACAAAATCTTATTTAATATAAATTTCCAACCGTTTCTCTGTTAAATAAAAACATTAAAATAAAAGAATTATTATTATACTAAATAAATTGGTTTTTTATATTTTAAATAAAAACATTATTAATTTAATTTTTAAATAAATTTAAAAATTAACCACTTTAATATTGTACTTGTCACATTTTCCACCATTTTTTCCATCATGAGACAATATTTAAATTGTAACGACCTTGCTTAAATAGATGTATAGGATTATTAATTATAATTAATTTAATAATCTAACTGTCCTAAAAGTTAGCTAAACAATAATTATTTCTTAAATAACCTTAACTAATTAA
>ML795720.1:131446-179675 GCA_009831015.1 Picea engelmannii | reverse complement strand
AAACAAATGCTGATCACTGTTATGAGGACTATGAAGACGACTTCTGAATAGAAGCTTAGTTTCTCTTTCACACTCAGCCTTAAAATAGGAAAACAAATGTTGATTACTGTTATGAGGACTATGAAGACGACTTCTGAATAGAATCTTAGTACCTCTTGCACAGTTAGCCTTAGAATAGGTTTTTACCATTTGAAAACAAGTGTTGATCGCTGTCATGAGAGCTATGAAGATGACTTCTGAATAGGAGCTTAGCATCTCTTTCACATTCACCCTTAGAATAAGTCTTTGGGTTATCTCCATAAAAGATAAAACTATCTCTAAAATCCATATACTTTGGACATGCCTCTAAGTCTTACAAACACCGGATTGATATTAAATGCACTCTAATTTACTTAGGTAGATCTAGAGCTCAACATACGCTAACATGCCATCATTGGTTTCTGTACAAATGATTAAGTTTTGGGCATGAGTTCTCTCCACTAAGAATTGTCTTGTTTTCTCGACTCTCGTAATGTTTCGGGAAAGCCCCTCGAGAGTAATCTTCTCCGGGGATTACCCCATAAACCTTGGAACTGGGCCGAACCTTTACCCAGAGACTTGACTAAGATTTGGGACGACTGCCCAAGAACCGTTTGAAGGTTCATGTGATCTGGGTCTAGAAACCTTATGCAAGGAAGGATAGCTCTCTAAGGTCTCAAAGTTGTGGGAGTTTGAAGCCCCAAGAAGTTGAATTTCGTGGTTCAAGCTCAAAAGGGATAGCGAGCCCAATTATAAAAATAGATAATACCCTATCATTTGGTAGACAAACGATCGAAATCCTTTCAGGAATACCCCAGATATGTCAAGACCGATGGATCTAGAGAAGGAGCGCAAGCGTGAACACCTCACCCCTTTCATCCTTTGCAAGTAGCGATGGGACCCAGGACAGTAGATCCAAGGATCTGACGGAGCCGTAGTGACCGTCGATCTTAGCCCTTGTATAGGCAGGAGAGTAGCATTTCGTTGACTCGCGACTTGGTGTGGTCAAGGGTAGGATTGCATGAACTCACGATTCGCGACATCATGACGTAATCGTGGTCGTTGGATCCAAGGCATGGGAGAACCATTGGATCAGAACTTTCGTGGTTATTGCCTCAGGGGTTTGAAACTTGAGGGAGTTTCGTTTTGATTTTAGAAGTCGTGAAGTGCCAAGCGATGAGGGCTCGTGAAAACATGTGACCCATACGCAAGTGGGGACCACGTGGTTGACAGGTGGCGTAACAACAAGCGCCCAGAGAAAGGTGGGAACGGGTGACAGGTGATGGACACATGTCGCCTGGGAATGAGTCAACCCATTGTTGACTTATCATATCTTGGGAACTCGCAAAGGAGGAGCATGAGGGATGAACACTCCAACTCGTGAAGTCACGAGATGTGAGTAGCGCTAGTATTTAGCCTAGGAAGCGGGTGACCGGTGGTGGACACGTGTCACACTAGGAAAGAGTCAACCTACTGTTGAATTATCGTGGCTCGGGCTTTCTTAGGATGAAGAAGCTGCACCTTGATCGCTAAGGCCGCGAAACGCCGAGAGCCGAGGTATTGTGCGACGGGCGGCGGCGACACAACTCGTGAGCAGAGTATAGCAAGGTCGACAAGTGGCATGTGCATGTCGCTTTGGCAGAGTCCATGCAACATTGACCTCTCGCATCTCGGGGATTCGCGAAGGAGGAGCACAAGAGCTCAACACCTCAACTGGCAAGGTTGCGAGTGGTGCTAGTGTTTGGCATAGCCTACAGTTACATCTAGTAGGCACTAGTGAGGAGGGTGCCATACCCGTATAGTATCTCGGGTATTGGTGTTTGGAGAAAGGGGAGTCGAGAGTCTTGATTCCCGATTCGCGAGTTGTGAAAGGTGCTTGTGCTAAGGCCAGCTTGTGGTCGTTTGGAGGAGGATAAGGGAAGAGAGGGTCTACGCTAGGCCCCATAGAAGTCTTGAGGATTCTGTTCCTCGAAGAAAAAGACGAAAAATCTAAGAGGACTGTAGTGGGTGTGTGACATGAACACAAGCAAGGAAATTATGCATACTTCATATTAGAGTGGATACTAATTTTCAATGAAATTAAATATCCCGAACAACTTGTTACATCAACTTTCCTCATGAATATTCCAAAGTTAATTTCCATGGTGTTAGATTATGGAAATTATTATGGGATTTTTTTATATGGAAGTTAAATAGTGTAAAGAAAGATCTATTTTATCTAACATTTGAAATACTTTATCTAACATTTGAAAATATGAGATGATTTGAATTATATCTACAAGGATATAATTAATATATTTTTTTATACAATTAAATTTGTATTTTTAATTAAATAACACATGTAAAATAAATTGGTCCTTTTTACCTTAATTTCTTTGATACCTCCATCAATATCCTTTGTTCAAATAAACTTTAATGATCCTTTAAAAAGTAATATAGTGTGTAAGAGTCAATGTTGATCATACCAAACAAAGTTGCTGAATCATTAGTCTCCTTTGCCTTAACATTTTTAACATTGGTACATCCAACAAAAATGAGATTATGGCCTTCAAAAAGACATGGACATGGAGATGCCTCATAGAGTAGAAATCAAACAATTGGTAATTAAAGGTGTTTCTCTTATTGGTATCAAAGGAAATTAAATAGGTTTGTCATAATCACAATCATAATGGATTTATATTATGAATCCAAGAATACATAGTCCACTCAACACATAAATCAAATCTAGGATATTTTCCATTGGTATATCAAAGTAATTTAGGGGCACTGTTGGCCATATTCACTATCTTGCATTGTTTTGGGTATTGAAGATAGGTTTAGGATACTCAACAAGATTTCAATAGAACTATGTAGTTTTAGGAATATTCCATGTAACACCTCACTATTTGTCTTATTATCTTTAGTTTTCACTCATAAGGTGAAGGTGACTCATCATCCCATCTTTTCTTTCTTTCATTGATGATCAATTGTGATAGACCTATAAATCTATTTGGTTGGTTGGATTGTGATGAACATTGATATTTCATTATTGATTATTTACTTAGGACTAATACTCTTGATAATGGCTATGTAAAGTTGGTGATATTTTATGATGATTAATCCTTGCAATAATGTGGTTAATATTATAGCACTTGACTTAATAACATACATACTGATGTACCTCCTTATTATGATGCTCTTGATTTATGATGGCAATGTGGTATATACATTGGTATTATTGGAAGTACTAATTTATTACAGGTTGAGAGATTGATGAAAATATTGGTAAACACACTCAAGAGAAAGGGATCATGTCTTAGTGAGGATGAACACCTATCTTAGATCTTAGAACTCCTTGGGGACAGGGAAAACATGAGAAAATGACCATTAAAGTTAACTAGAGTAAAAGGGCTAAGGGAAAATAGTTCTAACTTACTTTTACCTAAATATTGATACTTGTAATTTCATTCTCAAGTCAAATTTATCCATTTCATGAGAAGGGGAAATCCAAAGAGGCAAATATTGAAAAGGATGTTAGAATTGGAAAGGATTACAAAAAAAAATTAGGCCTTCAAGAGGGCTGGTTGGCCTAATAGGGAATGCTTTGAGATTTTACCATTTGTGCAAGACATCTATGATTATGAATTATGTAAATGTTAGAGAAATGTTTTTGTTTCTCTAACCTATTCTAATTGGACTAAAAGGTTGGGATAATTCTACCCATTCATTGGATACTAATGCTCATATTTTTCCTCGCTATGTGTATTATTTCTTAGCCCTTTGGTATGACATTGTCAAGTGTGAGTGTGGTAGTAATATACTTGTAGAGAGATTCCACTACTAAGTTTGGTTGTTATCACTAGGTGTGAGGGTGTTAGTAAGATCCCTACATACCATACCTTGAGGGATATTATGGGTGTTGTAGACTAGGAGCCTCTTAATTTCACTAAGGTTGATGAGCTTCGAATATGATATATGATAATCCTTTTGGAAATGTGAGTTATCTATAGATATTTCTTTGTACCTTGATATTCCTCACCTCATTGAACTTAAGCCCTACTCGAGGGGAAATATATGTGAAGGTTGTTGCATTGGTTCAATGGAAAATTGAACAACGGGTGCAATTACTCCTGTTTGGTTAACAATAAGATCATGGGATACTAAAGCATTGAATGCATTAACACTTGAAAATGTAATAATCTAAGGACTAGATGTATTTGAAGTCATTTTAAAGTTATATATTGTTGGTTTATAGTGATTTGATGTCAAATTGTTGTATGCATTATTGATCCTTGATGTGTGTTCCTTGTTTCATTTAATTATTGGGTTTTGTTCTATTTAATTAAATATCGCTTATTTAACTATGTCATAGTTTTATGGGAAAAAATGGTTGATTTATTACATTTCATTTCATTCCAACATGTGAAATGAATTTTATAGTTTCTAATGATGCAATTTTAATTTTACCTTATTTTAAGTAAAGTTATCTTCATTTAGAAACAAAAAATAGTTTTAGGAATCAAATATGTAATCCAAGAATTAAAGAGGTGAAGAACTCATGATCCATCATGCCCAACTTTTAGATCATGAAAATGAGTCAAAAGTTTACCAAGTGTCAAAAATTGAGTTACACAAAATTGATATATTTGAAATCAATATATTAAAATTTTAAGATGGCTATGCATTCATTTTATACAACTAGGTTAGCTTAGTTAACATGCTTTGTCAAAAATAACAATTTTAACTTATTTTATAATAATAGTTAATTATGGATTACCATTGAAATAATATCTTATAAGAGGGCTAGAGAGGTCCAGGGATGATTTTTGTAATTAAAATCTATATGGAAAAGTTTGTTAATTTCTCTAGATATGCATTTTTGTGTTGACCACGTCTAATTTTAAAGTTGTTTGAATGTTGTAATGAAAATAAAAAATAAGACCATTTTGAAAATATAATAACATGCATAAGGAGATTTCTCTTGGAAATATGGAAGGGTTGGATTTTTAATCATGTCAGACACTTCATCTATAAACCTTCAATTTTCATCATTGCTCTTTATGTGAACTTTGGGGAACAACATTTAGAGACAACTTTTTGTTGATTGAGATGCTATGTTTTGATAACTTTGTTTAGTTTTTGAAAAAATTAAAATAATTTTAATCCTATCAGATGTATTCTAAGGATTGGAATGGTGTGATATGGGTGATGACATATTTCCTTTGATCGATAGGCATCTAAGAGTGCATGTTTTTTCACAATGCATGAATTATTTTTAATAAGTGAGAGGTTTAAAAACAAATTCTACAGTATGATTTTTTTAATGTAATTTAATTATCATTTAACTTGTAGTATTTATGATGACCTCATGGAAACGCATGTATTATTTTTTTGGAAGTTAAAATGTTAGGGGAGTTACATTTTTATTTGTACAAATTAGACTCTAGAAGTGTTTCGGGGGTTGAAAAAGGCCAAGCATTATTATAGAAGATTGGAAAGGATAACTAAGAGTTTTCTAGAATTCTTCTTTGTAGTTTGTGATTATAGCGAAGGAAAACACTATGTAGTTCTAAGAAGGTCCATGTATTTTACATAGATACAAATAAATAAAATTACAATTTTACTTCTTTAATACCTTATTTTTTTTGTGAATTTGAATTAGTACAGTATTGCTACTATGTGGTGTTCATGGGGAATTCATTGGAAAACAATTAGCATAACACAAGGGTTCATATTGGGGGTTTAAAAATAGATAAAATGTAATGAACGATATTATATAGCATTATGTGGGTGAGAGAATTTTAAAAATAAACTCGGGGTATACATGTTGGGAAAGTTCAACTAGTCAATGTTTTTTGGGGGAGGGGTTGGTAGGTGAGAGGAGAGTTAACAATGCAAGGAGATATATATTTGTGAATATTTTTAATGGAAGTGAAGCATCTCAAGAAGGAATAGGGTGGTATAAATAGAGTCCTTGTACCTTATATAAATTATCATTGAACCTTGAAATTCTATGAACAAGCAATGAAAATAACCATAGATTTCATAAAAGAAGGATATACAAATGAAATGGTTTTCTATTTTTCTAATAATTTTCACTGAAATGTATATGTAAGATATTAGGACCAACATACAAGTGTTAGAAATAATAACGGATATAAAAATGTTTTGAAAAAACTTGACTTACAATATTTGGTTAAAATTGGGGGTTAATTTATTGGGAAACATGTATTCAAAGGGGGTTATTAATATTTGAGTTTTTGGAGGTAGTGATGAAATTCAGGATATTATTTAATATCTCATGAATGCACATTCTATGCCATATATTTACTAAGTGAACCCCCATGGTTCTATGGTGATGTGATTACTTTGATTTCCATGCCCTTGAATTGAATTGAGTGGTACGAGAAATGGTTAATCTTGAGGTTGACGAAAATTCTAGAAAGGGTGGAGTGAGGGGGTAGAATTATTTGAATAAGTTCAAGGATTAAAATTTCAAAAAAGTTGTGTGGATTTGTACTTGTAGAATCCCAAATAGTGGAGGAATTCAATTTCGAAGCGGTTGTGGAAGATCCAAAAGAATAGATGTAGATGTAGTTGAAGGTGGTGCAAATATGATGAGGTTGATGTTAACCATAGAAGAAGAATTGCATGGGAAATGAGTTATGAAAGTGAATATTAAGGAGAACTGAAAGATATGAGAAAATAAATTGAATGTGAATTTGCAGTTAAAGATAAAATTATCATAAACATAAAGAACTTTGAAGGAAAGCTTAGACATGATAATTGTATGTACTCTAGAATTTTTAACCTTGAAGAGTTGATTGATTGGATAAGAAAGATGGATAAGGGTTAATGTAGAATGATGATGGTGTCCCTTGACATGTTAGAGAAACCTATGGGAGCTTGAGTGTTGACTGGTTTGGGAAGCTGAGTGACACTCTAGAACTATCCTAAGTGCTCTATGCCATGTGTTTGTCTGTTGTATATTTATTTCCGATGTGTATTAATGATTATCTTTGAGATTTGTATGTTATAACATGCATGCTTGATGGTTATTGTTGTGCATGAAATGTTTATACATTATGTTATGTTGTAGCATGAATCTTGATTTTTTCATGTGACTTTTTCATGTTTCTTTCATGCTTCTTTATTAATTAATTATTATTAGAATTTGAAATAAGTTTTGAATAGATTTTTTGAGGTAGTGTGCCTTGCTCAGGGTTGGTTGGGTATGTTATAGATTAGCATGCCTAACACAAGGGTGGATGGGTATGTTACATGGTCCTTATCCTTTCATGTATAATTGAAGGATGAAGGTATCAAGCTAGGGGGATAATTAATCAGAGCTAAGTATTTATTGTAAGGGAAGGCCATAATTTTATTTAATGAAGAAACTCATTGTTGCTGAGATTAAAATATTCTTTTGATAGTATTTCGTACCCATGTGCATGGATCAATTTGGAAGGCCCCTCGACCAGATAACGCCCGATGATTTATTTTTTATAGCAATTGTTATTTGGTTTTGATTTTCCTTGTTTCATTTTGTGTGTTATTTTCTCTATAGTTAATTTCAGTTCTGCATTGTCATTGATTTAATTTGAAGATTGGACTTCAATAAAGATCACCTAGAAAAAATATAATTTTGCATCACAACACAACTCATTCCTAGCACGCTTCTTACTCTCACACAGATTTCCTTAACTCTGCACCGTTGATTCTCTTTCTAGGTCACCTAAGCTCATTGATCCTTAATCCAGTTCTTTCCTTATTTTCGATTTACAACTTCTTTGCACCTTTACGATATTTCTCATCCAACTCATTAAACATCGCATTACTTACGTTTTCAATAGCTGACATCTTCTGATACACATGAGTTTCATATAAATCGAATCGTATCTTTGTTGTTACGTATGTTGTGAATACATAAGAATTTGGTTGTTGTATCCCCATGCAAGTTGTTACTATGTAATATTGTCATGTTCGCATAGTGTTTTGTTTATTATATTTAAATGGTTACATTGTTATATATATTGTTGTTTTAATCTACCTAGTTGTTCTTTCTTATTGTTCTCATTATTATATTACATGCACATTATAAATTCTTTTCCACTCTTGTTTGTTATCATACATATTGTTTATATTGTTGCTTTACACATATTGTAATATTATTATTGAATATATATTGTTATTGTTGTATATATAGCTTTGTTATATTAGTTTATTGTGTTGTTACTTCTATATTATTTCATTATTTATTTACAAATTGTTATAAATTGCCATGTTACCTTGTTATATTATATAAATGTATATATTATAACTTGTTATATTGTATTGTGCATACATAGATTCTGGTATAAAAAAGAACATAATTTGAGATGGATTATTGTATAGGGTGACCTCATTCTTGTACATAGAACCAAACTAATCTCGTACCTACATATATTTTTCTTTTTATTACAGCGTGTATCTTTTCTCGAGGACAACTCTCTAAAGTGTTTTTCTATGAAGTATTTCCATTACGTTATTTTGTTGATATAGGGTTAATTACAAGTTTGGAGGATTTTGCCCCTTAAAGTTGGTAAATTCCCCTTTAGGTCAATAGCACATATACATGAGGGTTTGAGTAACCTCATCCAACTCACCGATTTGAATGCCAGTTTGGGTAAATTGCACATTTACTTTCAGATTGCCTTACTTGTCTTTTAATCTAGTTTATTTAATTTGGTTTTCTTGTAGCTTAGCTAACAACTACAGGAATAAGCCATTGAAGATCGAGATCTAACTGAAGAGATGTGATCTTGTAATCTAGTGTTAAGCTACATCTTGTGGTATCAATTTTCATTTGTTCTTATCTTGCTTGCATTCATTCCATTTTAAAGTGTTATTTTGGGCATTAGTTTTTAGCATATGTTAGAATAGGCTTTGATCCTACATTTCCTATTCTTGCATCTCTAATTTTACGAACTCTCGGTCCATAATTTAATGTCTGGAAATTATTGCATATAATTTACCCAACAAAGGGATCTGTAGTAGCTATGTTGAACATAAGGAAGGATTTCATACCATGTGTGTGGATGTTTGGAATTATACATCCATATGATATGGACAATCATCATGTCGAATACCTTTGTTTGGCCATCAGTATATGTGTGGAAGGTAATTGATTTGGTCATCTTGGTGTCCACCATCAACCATAGTCTGGACTAAAAAGTGCTCATGAACCTACTATCTCGATCAGAGATAATAGTTTGTGGGAGACCAAAATGAACCCAAACATGTGTGAAGAAGACCTTGGCAGTGGCCTCAATTGTGATGTTGTTCTCGTAGGGTGACAAAATTACCATCTTAGAGAATTGATCACCGACCATGAAGACACAGTCATTCCCATGCTTGGTTGAAGGTAGACCAAACATGTAGCCCATGGAGATGGACTCCCAAGGCCTATCCAGTGTAGGAAAATGGGTGTATAACCCATGTTTCTTGATGGAAGGCTTGTAAATGGTGCAAGAAGTGCAGGACATATACTTGTGAACATCTTATCGAATCTTCGACCAATATAATGATTTTGTAGTACTACCAAGTTGTATTTTCTACACCAAAATGTCTTATTTCCTGGTTTTAATGAGCTTCCTAGATCAAATTTGCAGGCTTGCTTGAAGGAAGACAGAGGTGGCCTAGATGGCATAACAATCCATCCTGAAGATGAAAGTTGGGAACTGTTTTTCCTTCTCTTAATGTCTAATAGGAAGTAGCAAAGTTTGATTTGTTATTGTATAATTGTGGCCATCCATATGTCTCGTGTCCATAGGAGTTAATAACTATGGTTAGCATTTCCACCGGGGGTCAATTGAGACAATCTATGACATGTTTGGTGCTACCCTTCTTGTACTTGATATTCACGTGGAATTGTTGC
Source organism: Picea engelmannii (assembly GCA_009831015.1). Taxonomy (NCBI): domain Eukaryota; kingdom Viridiplantae; phylum Streptophyta; class Pinopsida; order Pinales; family Pinaceae; genus Picea; species Picea engelmannii. Next base: position 169,762 of record ML795720.1, on the reverse strand, counting down.
AGGTAGGTGGACCACTTTTGATGGAAGTAATTCTATAACTTTACTTGTGTCTGCATGAATCACAAAGGCTTGTGAGTAGTGTGGATGATAGTTTCCTTCCCCAGAATGTAATGCTTCCACTATTGACATGCTTGCACAATGGAGTACATATCTTTGTTGTAGGTAGGGTATCTTCAAACAACATCAGATAAAGTTTCACTGTTATAGGCTATCGGATTCCCATGTTGAGTGAGGACTGCACCGATAGCATAATCTAAAGCATTGGGATTAATCTCAAATGGTTGTTGCAGGTTTAGAAAAATGAGGATTGGTGGTGAGCAGAGGTGGAATTTCAAATCCTCGAATGTTTTCTATTGGGGTGAGGACCACACAAACGTGGTCTTCATGCCACCCTTGGTCACTTGGATTAGGGCCCAAGTGATATAAGAGAACCCCAACACAAATTGAAGGTAGAATTTGGTGAGGCCCAAGAATATGCAAAGCTTGGTCATTATCTTCGAGGATGGCCAATCACAGATGACTTGGAAATTAGATGGATCCACATGTACACCCTACTCATCCATGATGTATCCCAAATATTGGATTATCTTCATGCTGAAGGAACACTTCTCCAAATTGGCATATAAATTATGTTGTGAGAGGGTGCCCAATGCTTATTGAATATGCTCCAAATGTTCCTCCCAAGTTTTGTTGAAGATGAGGATGTCATGCAAATATACAACCACAAAGGAGTTTGTTAATGGTTATAACATATCATCCATCATCCACATAAATGTGGATGGCTAATTAGTCAAGACGAAATGCATGACCAACCACTCAAGGATGCATTCTTTAGACTTGAAGGTTTTTTTCCACACATTAGTTTGCTCAATCGAGACCTGGTGGTAGCCTGACTTCAAATCAATCTTACTAAAAAAACTGGCTTCCTTTAGATGATCGAGAAGATCATCAATCTGAGGAATTGGATACCGGTTATTAACAGTGATCTTGTTCAGGGATCTATAATCAATAAAAATTTGTCATGTCCTTTCCTTCTTTTGTACCAGAACAATTGGATTCTCCCAAGGTGAGGATCTTGGTCTGATATGGCCCTTCAGAATTATCTCTTGGATCTGGCATTTGATTTCTTTATTCTCCACAACTAGACACATGTATACAGGGTCTTTAGGAAGAGGATCACCGGGTGTCATATCAATTGCGTTCTTTACCTGAAAGTGAAAAGGCACCCCAGTAGGCGAGGCAAATATGTATTTGTAATTCTTTACTATTTCATCCACCTATTGTTGCTGGGTAGAGAGACCTCGTGCAGAGGTTTTGGCGGTTTCAGTGGCCTTATGTTCATGTTTTGATTGAACCATATAGAGGAAAAATCTCCCTGTCTGAGAGACCACCTTTCTTCACTACTTCGTGGAGATCAAAGAGACCACATAATTTGGGACTACCTCTAGTACCCTATAGAGTTGATCTCCCAAAGTAATAATGACACTATGGGGCCTAGATTCATAAACAACATGATGCTTCAACATATATGGTTGCGATAGAAAAAAATCACAAAATTCAAGGGGGGAAACATCACATAATACCTTGTCCTTGAATGGTTTGATGTCGTAGTGTAGGCGACATTGTTGGCTGACGCGGATGTCTCGTACCTAGCTAAGCCAACCGATGGTGTATGGCTGAGGATGTGGTGTTGTTGTTAGGTTCAACCTCTTGACAACCTATGCTGATATTAGGTTCATATCGTTATCTCTGTCAACAATGAAATGGAGAAGGGCTCCCTTCACCCATGTCTGTGAGTGGAAACGGTGTTCCTCTTATTTAGTCTCGTATGGTTCCTCTAGATGGACTTTTGTGGTTGCGATGGTGACAATGGGTTATGCATCAATGATCCATCTTCCCTTTTTTGGTTATGAATAAGAGTCTGAGTCAACATATGACCCTAGGGATTTCATATTAGCCAACAACAATGGTTTGGAGTGACATTAATCATTATTGTTCCAAGGGATTTTGTGGAACTCCCACCATTTTCCAGTGTCCTTCTTCGACTTCACGTTACCCTTCTTTTTTAGTGGCCTGGGATGGTTATCCTGGGGTTTCCCATCCTTTATTTGTCATTTGTCCTAAGATTTATGACCACCTTTACGATACATTGGTTATTGCATATTTGCAGACCGAAACTCTTGCTTCTACTGCTTGAATTTCTACACGATTTTGATAGCATATCTATAAGAGGATCTCAATGATGAGATGTCTAGAAATTACATTTTGGTTTGGATGTACCTATGCCGAACCCCATGGTATTTTAGGACCATATGCTACTCAGAGTCTTTGATACCCATATTGGTGCGCAATATATGGAATGTATTTGTGAATTCTGACATCGTTTGGCCCCTCTCTTGGCACAGTGTGGTCCATCTCATCTACTGGTCATCATAACTTCCAACAGGGTAATATTGTTCCTTAAGGGAACCAACAAAAGTGGTCCTCTCCCAAAAAATATAGACTCATACTATACATGTTTCTCATAATAAGTCTCCCACTAATATCTGACACGGGGAAGGGATTTAAGGAATGCAAAGGTTGTCTTTTCATTATTGGAGAAATGGTGGATAGAGAAATAACCCTCTAGCAGATTTAACCATTTTTCTAAAGCATCAAATTCTATCTGGCCTTCAAATAAAGGAACTTCAAAGTCAACTTTTACCATCAAGGGAGTCTTGCCTCCAAAGTGACTGTTGGTTGAAGGTTCCTTCATTATTGTTGGTAATCATCGAAGTATCTAGGAAACATTATCCATCATATCGTTCCTCTGTCATGCGAGGGCTTATTTGAGCAACAATTTGAAAGGATCTCATGTCCCACCCTCCCTCGTTTCTTCCTCCATGGAATTTTTCTTAGGTGTGCAAGAGCGATTTTCCTCAAGAGAAACAAGATGGAGACCTAACTCTCGATACCGTGACCTCGTCGGGGACATGGACCAAGAATGACAAGGATTATACCGCTCTAATACTGTTGATCTAGATTATTTTGGGAATGATATGAAGGAAGAAATATAATAGAGATATAACAAATAAAAAATTATGTAAAATGCAAAAGCACGCAAGATAACTAGAATGGTGATATCTTATCTCTAAGAAGAGATGTGTCAGACACGCTCATTCACAAGAAGTGGATTACAATGAGGCTCTAAAGGCATTTTTTAACATAAATAAGAAACGTGAAAACCCTAAACATCCAAAACCCTAACCCCGAGAGATGAAACACCAAAAGTTTTGTAAGCCTCAATAGGGGTAGTAGCATCTGCTTCTACCTATAAGGTGGGAGCTTCGTTTAGGGCCTCAAAACAACCTCGAAAGTTTGGGACCTGAAAAACTGTAGAAAAACTTCCAATATGCGAAAACTGTAATTTGAACCAGTGGAATAGGTGGGTGGCCACCAATGTCCACATGGATCAAAATTGTACCTCATTAGAAAGGTAATTCAATGAGAAATGTGATGGAATAGGTTTCAAAGGCTAAAATTGGTCCTATTTTTCCAAAAAATTGGAAAAATAGTCAGTGATATGTTAATGCTTTGCTGATAAATCTGCTTGGTACCTCAACTTTATGAGCTCATATCTTGAGATCTAGAAATCAAAATATTTCTCAGAAAGACTCTTTGGAAAGGTGAGATAGTGAATTTTACATATAAATTGGTTTTCATGGTTGAGAAGTTGAATACCATGCCCAAAAAATTAAAATACAGTCCTCTCTTTCAAAGGAAGTAAATTAAAAGTTCATTTAATTTTTTTTTATTGTTTATTGAAGATTAAAAAGGACCACTTCAACATGAAGATGTCAATTATGTAAATTCATTAATTATACTTTATTGAGGCATCAATTAAAGTGAATTTTCCAAGAAATAAAAATCCCTAACTACTCAAGAAGTTAGAGGAGCCGGTTTTAAAAAACAAGAAAGGGATTCATCAAAGGGTTAGAAGAGAGCAATTGGAAGATCATAATAGAAGGGTCTAGCCATCAAGATGTATCAAAGCTTCTGATAAGAAAATGAATATCTCTATCTTATTCATTCTTCTTCTTCTTTTACATCATTTTCTCAGGATTTTTGTTCATATTTCTGAATTGTTCATATTTCTAAATTTTCTCTTAGAATATCCTAAGAATTTTCTTATATGATCATGGAGTATTTACAACCACATATATGACTCTCATATGTAAGCCAATATTGTCTATTGGATTCATGGGAATTTATTCCTTGCTTGAGAAGATTTTATTATGATTCACTAGTCATTTAGTTTAGAGAGATTTTGTGTATTGTTGAATACCTTTTAGGAATAAAATTCAATAGAGAAATGCTTCAGGGTTTTACTTTAATGATTTATCATATCTCAATATTTCTGAGGATGATGTTTTTGAAGTGTTCTCATCGAATTATTTTCATTATCAAATGTATAACTCTTTTAAAGTTCTTTGATATGATTAAAACTATTCTCTCCCTTTTCTTATGAGAATATATGGATGTATCCTCTATTTGTATGTGATTTAGAGGGTTGCATAAATGTGATGAGTATGCATATATTATGATATTGAATATTTCCTTCAATATTTTCATTGTTTAAAGGTTACTTGTTGCATAAAAAGATAGGTTATCGAGAACCATTCCAAGTATAAATCAAAGAAATAAAAATCTAGATTTTTTTAGACTATTCTCTCATTTTCATATTTCAAGATATTCAAGATATATTTTTTAGCCAAAGAGGAGTACCACCTCTATGAAAACACAGGGGGATTCATATCCTCATGAGGTTGTTGTTTGGACCTTAGCATATCTAAAAATAAACAATGTCTCAATCAAATCTTGTGGTTGTAGTGGCATCTCAAATGATTGCATTGGTCAACCCATTTTATAACAACTATCACAACTCTTGACATAATTCTTGGCGTCTCTAAAGATCGTACCATAAATGGATCACTTTGTCTGCAATCCTTTTGTCAAAGAAATGTCTTCTACAAGGATTGTCATGGAAATATTTAAGAATATCATAGATTTTATCCTCCCCTACACATTGCGGGATGATGAAGTCTGAACCTTTGTGAAAGAAATGATCTTCAAACCATGAATACATGGAGCTTTGTCTCACAACATTCTAACATTCTTTTAGTAACCTTGGAAGTCTTCATATAAGTAAGTAATTAGAAATATTTACAAACCATAGTGTGCTTATAGATAAAGTAAAGAAATGTTCATCAGTGAAAGTATCTTCCATGGGATCATTATCCCACTCATTGGTAATCATAGAAAGGAAATCATTGACAAAATTCTTTCTTGTCAATGATGGTGATATCAAACTCCTACAACAATAGTAGCCATATAGTCAATTCTTGTTGATTATTTTAATACTCATTATGCTAGAAAATTCATAGAAATAGAAAAACAAAAATTAAAAAATTTAGAAAAATAGAAAGCATTTATCGAAATGTGAATTTATTGGACATTCATTTCATGCTAATAGTTGTTAATTTTTGCTGATATATGTCCAACCACTATGTCATAACAATTTCTGTGAGATATTGTCATGAATTTTACAATAGGTGTGCAATTACTCTTTCTTGGTTCTTTCATTTGCTTTGTAATAAGTGAAAAAAAAACTTCTCCAAGAAATCAAGGAGGTAGTCTTTCTTGATTCTTTAATTTATTAACATATAAAATTTACTTTATTAATCAACTCTGTGTTATTAGAGTTGTGAAAAGACTAACCACTAATTAGTTAAGCTTGCAGCTGACTATATTATGAAGAAATAAAAGACGGAATTCACATTAAGCTAATTAGAAATGGAAAATACGAAAGAATTGCAATTATGGTTATTTTCATCAGTAGGTGTATGGTAGATATGTGATAACTGAAGTTCTCAAAAATGCAAGAAAGTTATAAATATGAAATTTCATTATTAAATAAATAAATAAATAAATAAATAATATCAATAAAAACCATGATGTGGAGAAGCCGCGATCCTTTAGATGCAACGTACCTTGACATTTATTTGAAATTTTGTCCTTAATATGGATACTGTAATTAGTGGAGTATCATGTAAAGTTTTGGATCCAAACGTATTTCCATTCTATCCAATGGCTTTTTGATGACCATTCATAAAATGGAAAAAAAAAAATTATTATTATGATGTATATTTAGCAACTTTTTATGATGTATAAAATGGGAAAAAAATTAATGTGCAATATTATTCAACTGAGCGGGTTCTACTGGCCTCCGCATTGCCATCCATAGTAAGCCTAAAATGGATGCTATTAAAGAAGCCACGCAAGCATCCCTCCCCAACTGCATTTCTCAATTCAAACAACTAACACGCGCACAGACTCAAATTGGTTGCTCCTTTGCTTCACCTATAGAGTTCTGCAGCAGGGACGAGGAGGAAGGTGAATTTATAAGAACTTTATTGAATAACATGAGTTYARGGAYTGACAATAAAGARCAAATATYAGTCCGCGTATCAAKGAGCAGCGGGATTGCAAACAGGGTCTCCCAYTGACAAACAACTCGATCGTACGGCTTTTTTCTTCCAAACCGGCGACACGGGATTGTAARAACAAAAGCGCACGGTACTTTAACAGACAAACGGCAGAAGTGGGATAGCACATTCCCAGAGGCGAAGACCGTTGAGAAAATGTGGCGCTCATCTGGGAAATCTTGTTGAAAATGCCCCCCACAGGCGTCTCGTGGTAGTGGCTGAGCACAGAGGAGGCATTTGGAACAAACGCTTAAAGAAACGCCCATTGGATTAGGTTTACGTTGCGCTTTATTTATTTAGTTGATGTCATGTGGCAATGAGATTAAAATGATCCAAAATGCTTTGGAGTGGAACTGTTTGTTTCAGCCTGTGGCGTTAAGCATATTCCGTACAGGCGATACCTAGGATCCTCGTTAAAAATATGAGACTGACGAATCACGCAACTTAAATTTGCACTTTGACGTGTAAATTAAAAGATAAGCACCGAAAAATGTTATTAAATATAACTGAATTAACATTGAATTATGGATGGACTTACTTTAGGCTCATTTCGTTCCTAAATATCCCATATACTTCAAACAAATTGATATTTTATAATAAGTCTATATGCCCCCTGTGGAGAGAGATTGACATGACGTCACCAGTGTTTGAGAACATGTGGCAACATGATAAATGATAGAGATGGAGGGGCATTAACATTGGAATACTGTCCACACTTGAATATCAAGATAGGTAGCCTGTTCAATCACTTTCAATTTAATTTGATTGTAAGTTTGGGGTCGATCCCCCGAGTCTAAAACGAATTAAGTTTGAGGTGATTGGACAGGCTACTTATTTTATCTTTGACTTTCCTCCATATTCGTTCGTTGGATACCTCAAACCTAGAGTCGAAATAAAAATGTATATGCAATCAATACCATTACTAAGTAACAACATAAGTAATAAAACTTGACAGCAAAGATTTATAAACTATTTTTCACACATTGCCGATGTGTGAAAAGATTTATAAACATAATGTTTAACCGATGTCTCACACATTGCTTATGATCTAAATTCAAATAATCTCTTATTTTTCGCCATTTCAAGCTATAACATTTACATTGATTAAATATAAAACATTCACTCAAATAACAAGGTATTAATGACTTTAGTTTACCCCAACTCTCACACATTGCTTACAATGCACATTCAAACCATCTTTATTTTCACCATTTCAGGGTATATAACATTGTTTAAAAAAGAAAGGTTGTATGGCAACAGAGTCCTTGCCAAGTTAGTTGTGAAATATATGTTTAACATCATAGATACATTTAATCAGAGACATTTCACTGCAGATTTAATAAGGATGAAATACATGTTGAACAACATAGATACATTTAAATGCATATTTAATAAGGACAAAGAAAATAAAAAAAACTTGTTTGAGATTAATTCCTTTTTTTTATACCACAGAAACTTGAGATTGAGATTAAATACACCACTACTCTAGGTAGTGGCAATACAATGAAAGTTTGATAAGCAATACAATGAAAGTTTGATAAGTTGAATGTGTGTGTATATATATAAAAGGAACTACGTTAATACTGATAAACATATATTAAAGTAAATCTAGAAAAATTCCAATGTTGAAGTATGAGTACATTAGTATTCCAATGTTGTAGTATGACTACATTCAATTTTGTGAATTTGATAGAAAATTATAGTTGAAAAATAGAGTGGAACGTTGCCATTTGAATTTTAATTAATTTTGGCTTTCGAGGCATTTTCAACTTGTTACAAACCATTTTATAAAAATATTGTGCGATTAGACGGGGCCATGCAACTTAGTGGTAAATATTCTAATGAAATAGCATGATTACATTCAATTTTGCCAATTTTAATTTGTATTTGATTTTATTGAAACACAAACATTGTATATAACAAAAGACAAAGAAAATGAATTGCAATTTAATGCACCATTGCCATAATCTACAAAATATCTTCATGGCAAATATTTCAATGTAGCATTGTACAAAAGATTTCATTTTTTGAGAATGGAAGTGCATGAAATCTCTCTCTCTCACACACACACACACATTGTGTAATAAGCATATATGGTCTATCTTCAAGATAGTGGAAGCAAAGACTATGGTACAATGTTTCTCTCTGGCCTTCATTCAGGTAACATCAAATTTTATCAACGAGTCGATTTAAGAAGTAAATTAAGTGCCTCAAGTTTTAGTGAGTTGACCTTTCTTTTTCTTCTCCTAATTTGAGATGCAAGACTATGTTGTCTTCATTTACTGTGAATCTACCACGAACTCAGCTGTTTTTTTTTGTAGATATGTCTCATATGACATGTCTAATAGGATAGGAAGTATATTGTTCAAAATAGGCTCTCTCTGACAGTGTATTGTACAGTCTTTCTTTCAATGGTGTACAGATAATAGCATTGAGGCAATGTTGATATGTGAAAGGGAGTTTTTTACTACATTTAAGACAATCAACCATTACATCTTTTATCAGTGCAATTGCACCTGTAGGAGAGTTACACGATGCAGAGACAGACTCGAATGGTGTTGAATACACATTTGCAATTGTGAGTGCACCTTCAACTTGTATATAGATTACAAAGGGGGTTAAGTTAAATAGTATATATACATGTATAAAAGTTTAAATGCTCTTGTGTATGAAGTTTGTAGATGAATTTCTACATGGATACTTACAACAATTGTTGAACGTGTTATTTTTTTCAGATCTTCCACAACTTTTGTTCTGAGTGTCGTTATGAATGTTGACTGCGTTGTGCGAAACACCTTTTCTTTTATGCCTCTCCTTTTGTTTATATTTTTAAATAGCATAATGGGGAATTTTCTTGTTTGTAGTTGTTGTTCCATTGAACTAGAGAATGGTTCATATGTTTCCAACAATTGAAGTTTCTACATAGAATATGATAGTTGTTATGTAGCTGAATTTAATGTATATTACAAAGTTAAAGATAAAGGAGTGAACATTGGTGGTCATATCATTGCCTTGTCATTGTCTGTGTTCCCATCCTTTATGTGCAATGTGTAGTACAATCTGACTTTTCTTGCGAGGGTGACAATAGCTCTGATGGCTCCAATTGGGTACACGTCCATGTTATCTGCAAATTGTTTAATTGTTGTGTCTGGTATGAAAGTGTATTCTTTACAAGTTGGAGACAATGTTTCTACGATACTGGATTCATCTAGTGAGATAATCCGATCACAATCTCCACGGTCATAGTTGGTTTTTGGTAGAATTAAATTTTTTTTAATAGATATTCCACTACGAGGTAAAATCTCTTGCTGTTGCCTTTGTATAAGGTGTGCAGGAACAGTTAATGTGACTGTCATCATGCCATTTTCATCTGTCATATCATCACAAAGGATTTTACGTGATTTATTTACTTTATCCAAATATGTGTTGTATACAACCATGACATCTCCGATGAACAAGTCAACAATCCTACGACTATTCAAGTCCTCAATCGATACCATATTTGGAGGTGTAAATCTAGGTCATTGAAAGGCGATTGCAAGAAATAAGTGATATGAAGAACATCTTCTATTTTTTATTTTTTTTCATAAATTGAGAGTTTTACATATCTATGTACATACCTTTCAATTTCTTCTTGTTGCATAAGCGTGGTTGTATTACTTGAGGTTGCAATGTTGGTTGCATCATTGAGAGGCAATGGTATTTCATGTAACAATATTTCATTTGTACTAAACATAATAATTTGTGAATGGCTTTAGTAGATGTTGTTCTTCATTTTTTCATGTATAAAAGAAAGATAGTTTATGAATGTTGAAAGGAAGATAATTTATGAATATTTACGTTGGCAATTGTTGATGTTGTGGTGTTTGTGATGCCTGACTACTAATGGTCTCTTGGCTTGTCCAGGTTCTCTTGTATTGAACATTCAAACATTGTGTATGAAACATATATGATAGAAGAAGTAGTTTGACATCCATAAGACAATCTGGTTTGGATATGAATTGTGAATCTACATATGTATATAACTTACTAGGAAGAAGATATTGGACGTGTTATTGTTATGACCATACCTTCTCTTTGAAGATTTTTCTTGGATTTCTTCTCCGATGTCGCTTGTAATTTCTTCTTCTTCATCACTTGTTCTATTTCTTTTGATGTAAAGGTGATGTATAAAATACAATATAGAATATAAGAATATGAAATATGGAACAATAACAAATGACATTTGGAATGCAAATTAATAAAATACAGAGAAGGTTGGAAATATGTACCTTTTTTTTCCATCCATGTTTGTAATTGTCCTTATTATATTTTTAAGCATGGATAATTGGTTTGATGTACTATACATTGAACAAAACAATCAAGGAAAGTGAATAGTTATGCAAATAGATTTTAGGAGGATGCAAATGCATTGAAGGTTGCTAATGTATTGTTTTTTTTATATTACGAACATCTAACATCGATACTATACCAACATTTTGTCAGTTGTGACATGATTTTTTTATGCGATACAAAGGAAAGGCGTTTGTAAATGTGTAACAAAGATATGGATATATGCTTTAGTTCAAAATATGCATTATCATTTATGTGTATTTTAGACTTCAAGTAGGAGACAAATTGTATCATGATTGGTCCAATATGTATTCAATGTATATATTCTGGAGTTTTCATTCTTTGCATTTGACCAAATATGATCAATGAGTGTTTTCTCTGCATGGTTTGTTTTTCCTAGGAGCATATGGGCATTGTAATTTCACATGTATTTTTCCAATTTTTTTGTCTGCTCATTACACTGTGACATGTCAATGTTGAAGTCTCCTAGAATGACTAGGATTTCGTTTTGGTGGAAATGACATAATTCTTTTGTGATGGTACTGAATATGTTGGACAAAGTTGCATGCAGTAGAGCATAAATGTTGATTATTGCAAGATGGGATCCATGGAATGCTACTTTTTCTATAAGGACCTCTACAGATTGGTCTTCATAGTGCATCTATTCCAGTATTGGGAGATGTTTTTTTACTAGTGTCATGACTCCATGTTTAGTGCAACTTGATATGTAATTGAAGGTTGGAAATTGTTCATTTTGCATAGATAATGTCATGTATGTTTCTTGCAAGCATAAAATATCAGATTGCATTGTGTCATAGTCATTGAGTATGTCATTCATATGTGCATGCAAGCAACGTGTGTTTAGTGTAAGAATTGAGATGTATGTGCTTGACATTATGGACTCGAAATCAAATGCCAAGTTCCACTTTGCAATGCTTCGGAGGCGCTGCATCTCAGTATCAATTTTTTGTTTCACCTTGAAGTTATCCATTTTCAGAGAATTTAGCAAATACAAAGACTCTATGTTTCTTACACGAGATAAGGTTGTCTATACCAATCCATGGATTCGTATTCCAACCGGGTCAAATGCAACACTATCAAGTGTTAAACCCTGTGACCTATGTATTTTACGTGCACATGCAAGTTTGATAGGGAATTGTTTTCGAATTTTCAAATGGGTTGGATTTTTTGTTGTTGATAGTGGTTTTGCTATGCACAATATGGGTATCTACTCTTTCGAAATGTCCATGGTATATAAGTATGTTATCTTGTTAGCTTGGCAATGTCCTATGTATGGATAATACAAATTGATCCACAAGACATCAAATTTGTCTTTTTTTGTGTAGGCTTTCACTATGCCATTTGCACCATTGACTAGGCCATCTTGCGAATCATAGTTACATGCATATATTTCAACAAGCATGTTTAAATTTATGACAAGTTGGGAAGGCAAAGTTGTTTTATGTTGATGGTATGGTACATTTCCATGGTTTTCTTCCTCCTCATCAATTGCATTGATTAAGAGCTCATTGCTAGGCATTAATGATAACATATGTTTGTTATGTAGTGTGACATCTTTTTTTTTGTAGAATAAGTAAGGAAATGTTGGATCATTTGGATCAGGTCGCAAGCAATTCGTATTGATATATGTCAAATCATTGCTTGTTCGGTTATTTGTTCACATCCTATTCAGAATTGCAATAAATTTCTCATTTGTTCTGCGCATTGTAGTATGTAGTTCATAACACTTCACATTATCTTTCCAAAAGTCATATGTTATTGTTTGCATGTTCATGGTAGGTTGTTCAAATATGAGGGAATCTTGTATGGGTTGTTCTTGATAGAGATCACCACAAAATATCATATCTATGTTTCCAAAGTACTTTTTCTGTATGTGTTTAGTGTTTCTTAATCTATTGTCAATGCTGAATAGGAATCGACTTCCGATTAGAGAAGATTCATCAATGAAGACAAGTTGTAGTTCTTGATAAAGATTAGACAACTTGTCTAGCATTTATTTGCTAAGTGGAAGGAAATGAGACTTGTTGAATGACATTAGCAATGCAGAGTGGATTGTTGTTCCACCTGCATTATAAGCAACTTTGTCTGTGTATGCCAGTATCAATCCATTTGGTGTTTTATCTAAATACACCACTACTCTAGGTATTGTATTGTCAAAGACATTTCCCTAAAGGGTCAATTGTATTGCGTGCATCATATATTTGTATGAGCATTTGGAATAACATCTTTGTTGTAAATGTTTTTTCTGTACCTGCCCCACCTGTGAGGAACAAGTACAATGGCTCTTGGACGTCCATTGATTTCTTTAGGGAAATGTCTTTGACAATTGCTTGTTGTTCTTTATTTAACAATATTCTAAGTCTATAACATTCTTCATTGTCGAGGAAAAATGGGTGCTCTGTGACTTGAAACCCTAGGTTAATTGTTTTTTTCAAATTTGATTCTCGAGGGCATTTCAAGTCTTGTTGCAAGTCGTACTTCTCACAATGGAATTTAGTTGGTTCTTCTTCTGTGAATGTATCATCAATATCCATAGGGTTATTATGAAATTGTTCAATTTCATTTTTGAGGTCACCCCATGTTGGATTGGTGTTGTATGTAAATTTATCTTCATTTATTTGTATCATGTTCGCATGGAAACTTGATCTGCCCAAGAAGGCGATCTACAATAGAAGGTGACCATGCAAGCCATAGTCCGACTTCTGAACAAAATCTCCTCACGGGTGCACCATTGGTTTGGGTGACCAAGCAATGGGGATCCAAACCGGGATGACCCGAGAGTGGCCAAGAGGCTTTGGCGATCTCAGAGTGATATTTGGGAATCAGTGGGAGAAGCATAGTGTAGCCATGGAAGAGGGCACACTCACTTCATCCTAGAAAAGAAGAAAATAGTAAGGGCACAAACCCCAGTTGGTGCGCCCTCCCTTCTGCCTTGGAAAACTCGAAGGAAACGATTTTCTCCCTGAGAGAGTGGCTAGATAATGTGATAAGATTTCTCTCAGAAGTGGAAGATTGGAAAATAGAGTCACCAAGAGGCAGCCATGAAGGAAGCCGCACTGGTTATTCTTTAGAAAACCTAAAAATGAAATTGCCATGAATGTAAAATGAAAACTCAGAAAATAAAATAACCAAGACACATAGCTTCAGAAGAATAGGTAAGAATGATTTATTTTAGTCCTGGTTCACCTTATATACCGAAGGAACCATTTATTTTACATATATTTAATTCATCATCAAAAGGTGAAGAAGTGTTGTACCTAGGTGATTGACTTGTGCACCCTAGGTGGTTGTTCCCCTAGGTGGCTTCCTTTGCCAAATTCATCCCTATTTAGATCTGGAAGCATCCCGACTTCCATGAGAAGATGAGGAAAGTTGTTGTGCAATACATCAGTTGTGATCCACTTTTCCTGAGCTCACGTTTGGCCTTGGCGGGCTACCAGATATGAAGTCTAAGTCTCGTGTCTTGTAGAGCAACTCCAAGTGTCCAGTATAGTGTCTTTCACCAATGGGAGTTGGAAATCGGGAATGTTGTCCACTGGATGAGTGATGGTGACTAGTTCTTCCAAGAGGGAAGGCTCAAACAACTTTAAGTGATTTACATTAATGACAATGTGGATTTCGAGTTGTGTTGGCAGATCCAACCTATACACATTTTTTTCAATCTTGTCGAGTATTGTATATGGACCATATCTGATTGGCAAAAGCTTGTGATGGTGGCCTTTGAAGCACTTCTTATTCAAGTGTAACCAGATTTGATCCCCTGGTTGAAAGGACATGAAGGTTCTTTGTTTGTCATGGTGTTGCTTGGCATGATCTTGGGTTTCTTTGAGTGTTGTTGTTACTGCACTATGGCATTGTGCAATTTGTTGGAGAAATCGTTGAGGTGAAAGTTGTTCTTGCTGTTGATGGAAGGTACCTTGAGGAGCCCAAGTGAGTGGGAGCTCGGTTGGAGATGTTGGTTGGAAGCCTAAGAAGACTTCAAAAGGTGAAAATCCTATAGAAGAATGTGTTGCCTTGTTGTAGCTATGTTGTATAATGTGCAAGTAATTGTCCCATTGTTTGTTGTACCCAAAGTGAGTTCGGAGAGCATGAACCAAGATTCTGTTGACAAACTTTGTTTGGCCATCTGTTTGAGGATGGAATGGAGTAGAAAACTTGAGGTGGCACCCCAATAACGCCCATATGGTGTTCCAAAATGTGCTAAGGAAGCGAGAATATATGTCTAAGATGATAGTGCTTGGGAGGCCAAAATGGAGCCAAACATGTTGGAAGTAGAGTTCTGTTGTTTACGTTGTTGTAGTAGTCTTCGTCCATGGGATAAAAAGTGCCATTTTTCTGAAGCGACATACCACTACCCAGATTGCATCATGTTTCTTTTGGGTTGTTGGAAGTCCACTGGGGAAGTCCATTGAGATTGACTCCCAAGGCTGAGAAGGAAGCGATAGTGGTTGATACAACCCATGCTTCCGGTTGGATGGCTTGGATTGTGAGCATAATGCACAAGCTCTGATAAATTTTTGAACCTGAGGTTGCATGGAAGGCCAATGAAAATGGTGTTGCAGATGTTGGATAGTCTTTGTGGTCCTGAGGTGCCCCCCCATAGGCTGAAGCATGAGACTCCCTGATGAGCAAGAGGTGGTCTTTTGAGTGTGGAACACATAGAAAATTCAACTTATATAGCCACCCATCCCGAATAGTGTAGTCTAGGAAGGGGGTCTGATTGATCACTATGGGACTTTGCAAAGCTTCCCAAATCTCTCGAAAGTCGGGGTCAGTAGCATATTGATCTTTCCATGTGTCATAAGTTTCACAACGCACTTCTAGAATGGAAAGAACTGGAGTGGGAGGTCGACTTAGCAAATCAACCATCTTATTAGAAGTGCCTTTCTTATATCTAATGACTAAGTGAAATTGTTGAATGTAGGAGGCCTATTTAAGGTGCCTTTGTTCCTTAATCTTCAATTGAGAGTTGATGAAAATCAAAGGGTGGTGGTCTATATGCGGAATGGTTTCTTTACCCAATAAATAATGCCTCCATTGTTTGAGTGCTTGCACCAGACTATAAAATTCCTTGTCATAGGTACTATAATTATTCTTTGCCTCGGACAGGGTTTCAGAGTGGTAAGCAATGGGGTGTCCTCCCTATTTAAGTACGACACCAGTAGCATATTGTGAGGCATCAGACTCAAGAAGAAATATTTGCGAGCTGATGCAAAGGTCGAGCAAGATTTGAAAAAGAGGGAATGAAATTACGATAGAAATTGATGCCACCAAGAAATATTTTCAATTCCTTAGCTGAAGAAGGTAGAGGCCATTGCTTCAATGCTTGGATGTGGGCCAGATCTGGTTGAATTCCCTTTGAGATGACTAGGAATTCGAGATAGGGAACTGAAGTCTGACCAAAATATGACTTCTTCTCTTTGACTTGCAACTTTTGTTCTTTTAGAATTTGGAGAACTTGTCGGACATGTTGCATGTGAGTGTCCCATGTCCGACTGAATATGATAATTTCATCTATGTAGATGACCACAAATTGACCCAAATGTGCTATGAATATGTCATTGATGAGCCTCATGAAAGTGGCGGGGGCGTTGGTGAGGTTGAAAGGCACGACTTTCCACTCAAAAAGACCAAATTTGGTCCTGAATGTTGTTTTCCAAACACCATCTGGGTTCATTTGAGCTTGATGGTAGCCAATGATCAAATCCAATTTAGTAAACCACTTAGATCCTTGGATGGTGTCGAGTAGTTCCTCAATCCAGGTCAAGGGGTAACAGTTTTTTATTATGGCTTTGTTCAAGGCTCGGTAATCAGTGACAAGGCACATTTAGAGGTATCTCTTTTAGGAATGAAAAATGCAGCATAAGCACAGGGAAAAGATGAAGGTTGGATGTGGCCAGAGTTGATGAGTTCGGTCAGTTGTCTTTCCATTTCCTTTGTTTTTGTTGGGGCCAACAGGTAATTAGGGGCATTAGGTAAAGCAAATCCGAGGATGAGGTGAATGGAATGGTCAATGTGTTAGGAGTGGGGAAGTCCCTCCGGAGGTTGAAATACCTATACAAACTTGTGGAGGAGGGGAGTCATTGTTTCAGGAACAACATGCATTGTATTGTTTGGTGTTATTGGGCCCACCAAATAGAGAGAGACACATTGGTTTAAGTGTACATGTGGTATTTGTTCTTTGGTAGAAGGGGGTTTGGGTTTTGCTACAATTAAGATATAAGTGTGTCCTTTGGTAATTTTGTACTGGAGGGATTTGGCTAGATAGATATCATTTATTTGGGTTTGGTATGGGATACTGAGCAACAAATCCACACAATCCAAAGGGGAGACATCACATAGGACAATATATTTGAATTGGCCTATGGAGAAAGTGACCAGACAACGCTTAGAAACTAAGAGGCAAGATCCATCCTTCTGGACCCATCTGAGTTGATAGGGTTGCGGATGTGGAGTAGTAAAAAGATTAAGGTGGTTGAAAAGGTCTTGAGACACCAAATTTTTCTGGTTTCCATTGTTCATAATCAGTAAATCCAAGGCATTTTTGATCTGGCAGCTATGGGTGAAGAGGGGTTGGGTGGATGAGTTCGAATCTTCATGGGTCATTAGAATTAGTGAGGAATCTACTTTTGTGGGATTGTCCAGAGGAAATTCTTCGATATCTTATCCTTGGGAAGGCACAATGAGCTCAGTGAGTAGGGTTTTATTGGTTTTAAGATTTTGGAGGATTCGACAATCTGATGAATTGCGTGAAGTAGCTTTTTGGAATGAGCACCAGGGTGTCCTTGTATTTCTATTGGGTGTGGGTTGTTGAACCCGAGGAGGTGGAAAGAGGGATGACAGATGGGAGCTGAATGGTTGAGAGGCTAGGGGGTTGGTGTAAGGAAGGGACTAAGGAATACGACTTCTAGGAATGAATTTCCTTTCTATAGCCAAATATCTTTGAAATGTTTTATCTAAAGTTAGATTTTCAAACAACTCCACTTTTCGATGAAATTGAATAAATAAACTAGCCGCAGATTTTAATATGAGTACCTCTTTTGGATCTGGAACATGAAGTAAGAGGTGCATCTTGCAGAAGAATTCTATGTAGCCTTTCACTCCTTCTGAAGGGAGTTGTTGAAGTTGGTGCGATTTGATCCATAAGGATTGCACATACCCAGGTGGGTAGAAGAGATTTAACAGAGCTTCGAAAAGTCAAGCCCAGGTTTTGATGGGTTTGGAAGTAGAGGATTTTGGAGCATCCCCAATCTCTATCACAAATGTGGTCTTATCTTTCTCTGTATCCCACCAAGTTTGTGTCAGTCCTTCTAATTGCAAGGAAAAATATGGAGCTTTATTTCCTCGGTAAGGCTTGGACATGTATTGAAATAGGTGGAGAGGCTACGGATCCAAGAATAAACAATTTCACCATTGGTTTGACCAACAAATTTGGGTAGTTGGATTCGAGTGTCCAACCGGAAGGGATATGGATTGTTTTGTTTTTGCATTCTGAGCAACTCATTGAGGATGGAGGCAAGATCTTGGAAGGGATTTGATGTGTTGGAATATGAGTCGACTTCCAAAGGATATTTGCATGGAGGCATTGTGAGGCTAGCTGAAGAGAAAAGGCACCCCTAGTTTGCAATGTTGAACAGAGGACTCTGTTTTGAGAACAGAGGACGTAAAACCCTGAAGCAACGGATCTTGAACTGGTCTAGAGGGAGAGATATGTATTGTTTTAGATCTACGGAATTCCTCTCTATCGAAATGGATATGTGGGAGCCCTTGGGACTTATGAGATATGTTGATCTTCTTGCATAAAAATGGAAACCCTGGAATGGGCAAAATATGGACTATTTCATGAAAAACCCCAAAACATTTGGCTCAATATTCAAGATTGGTATATTTTCCATGGATATTGAGGCTCTAATAGCAATTGATCTGAACAAGAAGGATATCTATAGGAGAATGTGACCACACAAGACATATCCCGACTTCTGACCAAACTCTCCTCAGGGGCGCAAATTTGAACATGGGTGCACCATTGGTTTGGGTGACTAAGCAATGGGGATCCAAACTAGGATGACCCGAGAGTGGCCAAGAGGCTTTGGAAATCTCCGAGTGATCTTCGGGAATCAATGTGAGAAGCATAGTGAAAACATGGAAGAGGGTGCACTCACTTCATCCCAGCAAAGAAGAAACGAACAAGGGCGCAAACCCCATTTGGTGTGCCCTCCCTTCTGCCTCGAAAAACTCGAAGGAAACGAATTGTTCCCTGAGAGAGTGGCTAGATAATGGGATAAGATTTCTCTCAGAAGTGGAAGCATGGAAAACGGAGTCACCAGGAGGCAACCATGAAGGAAGGCGCACTGGTTATTCTTCAGAAAACCTAAAAATGAAATTGTCGTGAATGTAAAATGGAAACTCGGAAAATAAGACAACGAAGACACATAGCTTCAGAAGAAAAGGTAATAATGATTTATTTTAGTCTCGGTTCACCTTATATACTGAGGGAACCATTTATTTTACATATATTTAATTCATCATCAAAAGTTGAAGAAGTGTTGTGCCTAGGTGATTGACTTGTGTGCCCTAGGTGGGCATTCCCCTAGGTGGCCTCCTTGGCCCAAAACTATAAGCAACCTTCCATGTAGGTAGGTCATGTTTTAATGTATGCTCATTTTTCTCAAATGACACAGATAGCAATAACTTCTCTCTACAATAAGTTTCATTGTCAATGTGTTTGTTTTATTTGATGAACCGTATTACATTTGATTTTTTCCTTTTTGATATGTGTGTACCATTTTTTTTGTACTTGGATACAAATTCAGCAAGGAAGATGTTGTAAATAGTATGTGGCCGCTCAATGTAGTAATCAATAATATATTGGCACATTACATCTTCTGAAGTATTAGGTTCTTGTTTTAATAGAAAGGGTGGCTTCAACATAGATGTGTGTTTATCTATTGGGGATGTGCTTATAAATATACACTCTCTTGAATTGAAATTTAGTGGTAGAGAGAGTGCTATTGGAATTGCTTGTTGAGAAGACATTTGTTGAAGATTATTTAATGTATTTCCAAGTGTGCGTATCATTTGAATAGCATCGATTTCACTCCTTTAATTGTCTTTGTGTATTCTTTGAAATGCATTTGTCATAGATTTGTCAACTTTATTCATGTATGAACTGCAATACGATGTTGCAGCATATGCGTTGAGCACGTACCATGCATCTATATTTGCATTCCATAAATTCGGCATGTCCTTTGCAAAACCGTTGTTCCAAATATGTGAAGGTTTTCGTTTAAGGAAGATTGTTGGTTGTTTCAATTAACATTGTATTAGTTGGATGTATTGATCTTCTGCTAGGTCCATTTCCACTAATAAGTCTTCAAAGGTCATTTCATTGTGATATTTTTTTTTCTCTAAAGATGTGAACATGGAACTTGACTTGTCGGCAATATATATATCCAGTGAGCTTATTGGTTTGAGCACTATTGTTGTTTTCATTGGTGGCATAGGGAAGTTGTATCTGCAATGGGAATTCCTTCATTTCTTGCAGCTTCTTGTATGGTAATGCTTATGGAATTTAGCAAGAGATGGATCCATGTGGTCTGTGTCGCATGTTATGTATTTGTCCAAGAAATTTTCAATTTTTGAGTTGTTGTCCCTTCCATATATTGGGGCATCTTCTATCCATAATAGTCCATGTTCATGCTCGCTTCCTCTATTTTGGAACTCTGTTACAAAGTAGTAGTCAACTACTTTTCCAAAAAATGTTTCTTCATGACATATCAAATGCTTTAGAGCATTTATTCTATGTCTATAGTAACGAGTACATGTGACTGGATCCTTTCTTATGACGTAATCAATGTCAATGTCTTCCAATGTTTTAGTGTGATTTTTCTTTCCCCTATTCGTATACAACTCAATCAATGTAGAGACTAATGGAGTCCACCGATGTTCTGCGCTTGTGAATGTGACAAAAAAGGTTGGTGGCCCCAATTGTCATATCATTGCAAATATGTTTTTCTGTATTTGGGGAAGGTAATCAGGAGAAATGCAGATGTTTTTGAAGTCTATGTATCCAATATCAGATTTGAGGATTTTTTCCAAGTTTGATTTGTACTTGACATCTCTTGCTAATAGTATTCTTCCTCTTAGTTGTTCCTTTCTTATTTGTATCCATATGCAAGAGAGTACTTTGTCAATTATTATTCACATTGTTTTGAAAAACAAATTTGTTGTGTGATATGCGAAATCATAGCTAGCATGTAGCAATTCCCATTTTACTATTTTTAGGTAACTAAATCTCTTTACATTGTCATCGTCACGTGGATCACCGTAGAATAAGGTTGGGAAGTTCATTTCTTCTGCAAATTTGTCCTTGAAAATGCCAAGTGGACGTTGCCCTTCAGCAGGTGCAACTTCGATGATCTTGTCTTGCAAATCGTAAAGGTGTTGTGATTCTATGAATCCATGTACTGATGTTTCAGTTGGTCTTTTATTATCTGATTCCGTATCCATATCACTTCCACAATCAAAATTCTCATTGTCTATGCAATTGTGATCGTATTGTTCCAAAACAACACTCCATTTCTTGTCTATAGAGATGTTTTCATCCTTTAACAGAGATCTGGAACATAATTCTTTCAGTTCTTTCATGACAATGTTGACACGTACTTTTCTAGTCTGGTATGCATTCTTTCATTGCAATCGTCTTTTTAATGCAACTGCAATTTTCATTGTTTCATCCATGAATTGCGGCAAGGCTTTTTGCACAACATCCATGTGCACAGGGACATTGATAATTGATCCTGTCAAGCCCATTTGGGATGGCTTGTAACCCCATTTCCTAATTTGTGCAAATGTAATTCTGAGTGATACAAGTCTCTCTTCAAGTTATGAAAGTGTCTTTACCATTGGTAATGGCATGTTACGTCTTATTTGTTTAGGTGTTGCAAAATTTGGCAATTTTGGATTTTCGACAACTCTCTTGCAAGGAAGGCATATCTTCTTACTAGAGAATCTTTTTTTAGTTGTTGTTAAGATCAGATATTCTTCTTGCAAGTCTTTAGTGAAGCATCTAATGTTGTGTGAGAAATGAAATTGCTCACAAATTGCACATGTTTTCTTAGGTGTGTCCTGTAGCTTCTTTAGAAATGTTTCTCGTGAAGCATTCTTTGTTACATGGAAATGCATAGTAGATGTATTCTTTATTGCTTTCTTATGTTCAATATTTGTACAGGAAGGTGCATGTTCCAACGTAGGATATGTTAATCCTGTTGTTTTGGTAAAATGCATTGTTGGGTCAATGGGATTTGTATGGTGTTCATCTACATGTTTTTTATTCCATGTATGATGGGGAATTTGTCCTCACATTTGTTGTTTCCATGGATCATTTTTTTAACTTTGCGACAAGAAATTGCATGTTTTCTAGTAGCATGTGTGATTATTTTATGGCAAGCCATATTGGAGGTGGAAGAAGTATTTGGCAATGACATTTTATCCTTCCCATGTACATGATATATACGATGGTGTTTTTCCGAGGTGTGTTCAAGAAGAAATGCATTATTGGTCATAGTTGTTGTAAGTCACACATTTGTAACTAGACGATGGTCAATCCCATGTGTGTTGTCTACATCCATTGTAGCTTGTCTACAATGTCCAATGCATATACTATTTCCATTTTCTATTATTAATGGTTAATAGTGAACGTGAAATGTATCTGTTTCAAATGAAAACAAATACAATTTTTCATCACAGCTCGAGTGAGCAGAGTAGTGGGTTACAATGTTATTGTAATGAGAGGACCATACTTGGATATTTACATTAAAAATGATTGATATCCATTGTAAACTGAATGGCCCACCCTCTATCTTCCCATTCTGATATGGCATTGCCATTTTGACAAGATACTCTTTCCAGTCATTGGTCATTTCTGAACTATGTATGACATTGCATGACAAGTGTTGATGTAAGCAATGAAATGCATTGGGGTCACTACTTTTAATTGCATTTCAGAATGATTGCACAATATAAATTCTCAAGGATTGTACATTGAATTTTGTTTCTATCAAGTAGCATATCCCTACAAATAGACTATCCCCACAACTAGATGTGTTGGTTATTTCTCTTCTTAATCCATGAGTATGCATCCTATGCATGATAGAATTATAGTGGCATTCAAGGTTCTTGCACATTTGTGACAGGTAATTATTAGTTTCTTCAAAGTTGCACATGGATAGTTTTTTGTAAATAAATGGTTCGTAATGACCACTAACAAGATTTTCATCGTGGAACAAGATGCAATATGGGTATATATTTGCATCTTTGTTGAAATGAAGATACCTTGTTTTCCTTGTTAGTGACCAAACTGCAACTGGTATGTTCAACCATTTTGCTAGCCATCGTATGAAGAATGTATCTCCCCATAGTTCTCTCTCATTTATATTCAGATTTGGAGAGGAAGATAGTCTCATTCTAGAAAGATATGTGTGTACATCGTGGAATCCATGCAATTGGTATATAAAATCAGTTGCTAGCTCATACTTATACGATTCAAATGCCTCTCGGTCACCATTTTGTAAACAAGCTAAGAAGTGATCTATTAATCCATTTCTCAATTCGATGGAGGAGTAACAAAAGTTAAATAGCACATGGAATGCATCAAATAAACAATCCCTGGGAATATATGAAAAGGCATCCAATCTAAAGAGACCATTGATTTGCAGGACATGATCACTGTTACTATGTGTAATGTACTACTCTTTATCTTGATAGCTTTCAACATTGACTATTTTTTACATTTCCTAATTTATGGTATTCAAAATAGGCTTAACTTTTGTTTATGATATTAGAGAAATTCGAATAAAAAGGAAAAAAAAAAACGTAGAATAACATACCTTAACTTTGTTATGTCAACCTTTTTTTATTTGTGATTCTATAGCTTGCTCTTGAAAAGGGTTTTGATCAACATAACTTGTTGCTGGAAAAGAAAGATATGGAAATTAAACATTGAGTCAAGTTTAACCACCATTCAATTTTTCACCTCTTCATTGATTATAATCTATTTAGCAATGACACAAAATTAAATGAATCAAATAAAATAAAAAAATACAATAAGTCATAAACATGTTCAACAATAAATAAAGATAGATTATTGGAGCAATCTTCAACACACACACACTAAAATAGTGGCCAATGGATATCATAGAAAAAATAATCTATATCCTTTTGTTGCCCCTTTCTGAAAAGTCAATAGGGTTAAAAAACATGGGTTGCTTGCCAAATGTCAAGCATTAATTGTCATAAGAGGAGATGGTCACTTCTTTACAAAGGTAAGGCTTAGTTGCCTCTCAAGCATGCCAATTGTCGCAAATTGTAAATGAACCTTGGATTGCAACTATAGGCATAGTTGGAAGGGTTTCTTTGTCTTATGTTACAAGTAGACATTTAATGTTGATGTGTAATGTTTAGTGTTACAAATAGACATTTAATGTTGATGTATAAAGTTTATTGTATTAACCATAATTATGTTCATGGATGAAACCATTGTTTCATCGTGCTTTCATATATATGACCAATAAGGAA
Organism: Picea engelmannii; assembly: GCA_009831015.1. Classification (NCBI taxonomy): domain Eukaryota; kingdom Viridiplantae; phylum Streptophyta; class Pinopsida; order Pinales; family Pinaceae; genus Picea; species Picea engelmannii. Next base: position 145,310 of record ML795720.1, on the reverse strand, counting down.
AGAAATGATTTCACTATAACGATACATAACACATATCCATTTCTGACGATTTAGTTTGATGTTTATGCATTTTACTTTTAAGAAATTTACATGTGTGGAACTAGCTTCGTTGATTTTTTCATATAAAGAGTAGTTTACTTCTTTTTTTTATGATAGAAACCTCTACCTCTTATCCCATGTCTTCAATATGAAGGTAAAACAAGTTGTGTATATATTTATATCAATATATATGATATATTATTTAAATATTGTTTTATTTTTTTTTAACAAAAAACAAGCCAAATACCACCACCACTTGTGATGCACCGAAAGGTGGGAATTATAATCATAACAAGAAACCCTAGGTTTATATAATGTAAATGTGAGGAAATACTAAGTTTTCACACTATGGTCCTTAGTTGGACAATTATTTAACAACAATGCTTTGTGATATGAGTTATCTATCTAGGAAATACATGATTAGGGTTTATGCAGGCTTGAGGGTTTTAATACCTTGCATTAGCAACTTCACGGGATAATGATGCATGTGTTGTAGCAGCACATGCTTTGATTGTTTTATATTTTTCACAAATCTTGTTGTAGGATAAGCAATTGAGGAGTATGTTCTTGTCTTGATTAAGAAATGGGCACATGTGACAAAGAAAGAGGACAATGGTTAAGCAAGCATGACAAAACTAAGAGGAATAAAAACATGCGTACACAAATATTTTTTGCTAAATAATTGATTGGGCATGCCATGATGTCGATATGGGTAGTACTGATTGGATGAGAGGACCATGTTTGCATTGCAAGTCCTATAATGAAGTTGAAAAAATTATAACAATGATTACTTTGAAATAAACCTAATATATCATCCAGTTGGATTAAGCTATATTATCCCCAACCTTGTTTTTTTTAATAAAGTGGTGTAATATGTGACATATTTGTTTGTCATATTATAATAGAAATAGATCATTCATTTATCCATAGATAACATTTAACGTATCAACACAGAGTGATGGAAAAACCCTAAATGATAGGAGCAATATTGTTGACTAACTTAACATATGCAATATAATTTTTTTATAAGCAAAAGTGTTCTATAGAAAATTGTGATGGAAGGAGGGAGGAAATATAGGTAGTGACAACAATGTGGTTGTGTAATAGACGTGTGGGGAGAAAACGTGAGAGAGGATGCATGGAAAGATCGCTATCGCATGTAACCAAACGTTGGATTATGTTCTAAATAATGGATGAAGAAATATAAAATAATTTCCTTATTGAACTAGACAAGAACATGGCGCTAGAGTTACAGATTGCACAAACAGGCTAGAGTAGTGTTGACAATGCATTTTCTATTGTCAATGCATCTTCAAGGTGTATATAAATTTGTCGGTGCATCTTCAGGTTATATATAAATTACAAGACAAAGAAATATAAACATTATATATACATGTATAAAGTTCATCAAGTTCATAAGTATGTAGATACACCCATATACTTAAGTGTTAAGAAGAAGAAGGGAAGAGTAGTTAGAAGCATGATGGCTTGACCTGTGTGGCAACAATGAGTTCATGATGAGTGTCGACGTCGTAGTGGATATCTTCTTCGTTCCAAACTAGAGACATGGTCGTTAACCTACGAGTTTGGAGCTTGAGAGATTGGAAATATTTATGTTATTGGTCCATCCACATAATGGTCTCTTTATCAATGCATATTTTATGATTGCATATGCCCCTGTAGTAGAGTTACAAAATGCATAAACATGTTGAACGATGTTGAATATGCAATTGTTGTTGTCATTGCACCTTCAACTTGTATATACATTACAAAATGGAGTAAGCTAGACAATATCTACACATGTAAAAGATCGTTAAGTTGCAGATCATATATAGTCATGGCCATACACCAAATGGTTAAGTAAAATTTTGCAAGAGTAGTTTGAAGGAGGATGGTTTCCCCTGCCTTCTATCAATGACCTCATCATAAGTATGTGCTCCATAATGGTTTTATTTTTATTCCAAAATAGTTGAAGTGTACTCCCAAGTGTACTTGTTTTGGATCCAGTACTCTCTAACCACTTTCTTGGGGTCATGCCTGCTAAATTGTTCTTCTCCAAATCCATACGATAGCAATGTATCCACTTCAGCTTGATCTTGTTTGATACTAGCAAAAGAGTATGAGCCAATCCACAATTGGAGCGAGGGCCATATATATTTCTTGTTGCGATAGAGTGCCACCCCAACTCCATGGATAATCATTTGGTAGGAAACCTCTTGTAGCACCAATTTGTCGGGGACAAATCTTGGGAGTAGATGGGGAGCTTTGGTAGCTCCATATATTCTAATGTAAGTACCATGTTGCATTACATACCAGTCTCTAATATTTTTTATCATTTGATAGCACCTTATCTGTCATGCATGGTGCTGGACCATAGAAAATGAATTCATAAAGAGGTGGGAAGAAGTGGTTGCATATCTTGTGGTATTCCATTCTGTATTTATGTTCCCAGAGAACTTTGAAATAAATGTGTATTGATGGTTTTGTTGGTTTCCATGCCAAACCTATATTAGGGTATCGATGCGCCACACACATGATATCCAATAGATATGATGACATGTGAAATTTTGGAAATGTCTCAAGCTCAATGTTCTTATCAAATGTGATAGTTTCTGCTAGTTTTTTTGATAAGATATCAACCCTATTGAATTTCATCCTTTCATTTGTGCAGTAATAGATAAGAGGCATTAGTGGGAAGGTGAACTTGGAAGCATATTTCTTTCCATACAATCTGCAAAGCATTTCCACTATGTATTGGTAGGGCGCTTTTAGTCCAATAGTTGGATAGTTTCCAGATCGTCTGTGTTTGAAAACTACATCTTGCTTGCACCAGATTTTGAACAGGTCATTGGCTTTTTATGGGAACTTATTGGGCAATTCATCATCCAACTTTTGGGTTTCTTTTTCCAAATGATAATATTTGGCTAGATCAGCTGCCGGGAAGGACGCTATGGGCTCCCCTCTAGCGTTTAGTATGTATATATTTTGTATGTCCACATGCTCGATAATCCATGCAATTGCATCTGTGCAAGGGAGAATTGCAGGATGAGATGCCACCCTGTGTAGTTCTGATCTCCGAATATTCTTGAAGATTCAGAGTCGATCTTGGTCTTCAACATTGATGGGAAATTTTTGAATTTTAAACATCTCGAAGACCTCATCCCATTTGAGTGGATCTTGTCCTTTTTTTAGGAGACCTGTTGTCTCATCATACAATACCCCTGGGAAATCAAGGTCTTCCTCTGATTTGTTTGTCTTCTTATACGATGACATATTTGAATTTGAAACAGTCATAATCAATGCATAAAACCAATAAAGAAGATGACGAGAAAGTAAGTAGGAAACATTACCTATATGTTCAAATAAGTTCAATATATAATTCTAGATTTGTAAATATTGGGTATGAGGGGTTTGGGTCATGGTTGCATAGAGAAAGAACATTATGGAAAATTGTATATATATATATATATTTTATATTTCCAAATATGAAAACACTAGTTCTAAGAGATTTGGGCCATGGTTGGTTAAATGAAATGGGGTTCTGAGTATTAGAGCACATTTTCAACCTATATTTAAAAGATCAGTTGAAAAATTAGGTCAAAAAACAAGAAGTTTAAAGATGGCAAGAACAAATTGTAGGATAAAATTTCATATGGATTTTAAACCTATAGTTAAGGTATGCAAATAATATTTTTTGGAGTGGAACGGGTTAAAAAGAAGGATTTATCCTATTTTAGCATTGATCAATAACCATTGTTGATAGCATGAGGCATGTACTTGATTCGATAAAGGTGTCATTCATATCAAATTTAGAAAATAATTGCTATATTCATTCATGTTGCACATTGAGGCAAAACTTTCTCCTAGCATTTTTGATCAATTTTAAAATAATTGAGAGAGAGTAAAAAATAGTTATGTGCCCATAGGTGCCTAGTTAGAATTCTCTTTAACAAGGTGCACTAGTCTAAGCAGAGAACAAAAAATTAAATCACATATCTTGTTTGAATGAATATGTATTGTTCCATTTTTTTTTTCTTATGATACCATAAATTTTATTTATTTTTAACAAATATTAACATTTAAATAAAATTAAAGCACATATCTTGTTTGAATGAATATGTATCATATAATATTATTTGCAAATTATAATACATTTATATTATCAATGGATGATGAGAGGGACATGATTCAAAATTAAGGTGGAGTCATTTTTATTTTTATATATTGTATTTTTTGTATTTTTTTGTATATTATAATTTTATTTATTTATAACAAAAAGAAGACGATTTTTTTTATTAATATGAAAACAATGTAATGTTTAAGAAGTACATCTACTCTAAAATTTGAAACTAAACTATTAAAAATACAAGGTTAAATGCATTCACATAGGCAGATTTAATGAAGATATGGGAGGTACATTATGTGTAAGGTAAAGTTCACTGATCTCCCAAGCTACAATTTATCAGTATCCAACTATAATTTACATCATTCTCCTCCTACTATAGTTTACATCATTCTCTTCCTACTATTCTCTTATCATTCTCCTCCTACTATAATTTACATCATTCTCCTCCTACAATCTCTCGCTGACATGATGGGACTCAATAAGCTATTTTGAAGGATTTCTCACACTTAAGAAATGATTTAATAATAGAAAAAAAAAATCAAATCACCTTCTCAAGATAGCCTTAGCCTTAAGTTTTTTTTCAACTTCTGTAATAATTTGAATAATTTATTTTCAGTTTTGATATAGTCATGAGACTGTTCTTTTTACTACAAAATACTAGTTGAGATAATCAGATTCCATGGTTTTTGTTCGAATTAGAATATAGCAACTAAGAATTTATGTAATGTGATAAAAGGCTACTTTGTCTGTTAAGTGTGTTGTCAGTTAAGTCATACTTTTAAGTAGATTTTTCAATCTGAATATAGATATTTTGCAATATCTTAAACTCAGATTGAACTACGAGGTCATTGCATTGTTGTAATACATTTTTATCTTTCAATATTTGAAAAAAAAATAGTAGTAAGCCAATAGAATTATGGATCTCATGGGACTCTTGCACTAGGTTGGGTAATAAGCAAGCTACAAAATTGGGTAAGACAAAATGAATCACCATGATCATCAAACATAAATTGATGAAAACTCTGGTATTTAAATTCAACCAAAGAAAAGAGACAACTAGAATCCAATCATGTATAATTCTTGTTGAGATCTCATAGTCAAGAATAAATATAAGAAACGATCAAGGAAAAAGATAAACAAAAACATATAATACTTTGAAATTTGTTGATTGATAGTATGAGTACTGGCATACAATTTTTAACTATCTATTTTCATCCGGGAAAATAGATTTTGTTTAAGTAAGGACAAACAAAGATGCTTTGTCTACAAGAATTCTACAGTAATCTCGAGAAGTGGTAAAACCTACATAATGGTTAAATTCAATTAATATATTAGACGACATTGTGGTTTAATAAAATGCACCAACAAACAACTATAGATAAAAATGAGTAATCTCTAGAAGTGGTAAAACCTACATAATGCTTAAATTCAATTAATATATGAGAGAACATTGTAGTTCAATAAAATGAACCAACAAACAACTATGGATAGAAATGACCAAGTAGAGCTACCAATTTAAACCAAAGCATTGTCCAATAAACAAATTGACACCCTGTAGTGAACAAGATACAATCTAATAGATATTATCTGAGTATCATGGAATGAAACCTTGCAATACAGTGCTAGGTTTACTTGGCACAAGAATTTGGTTATTATTTGAGTGACATTAATGGGGTGACCATGGTATTCAATAATGGGACTAGAGCATAACATATTTTTAACCATTTTTTTGGCAGACTTTGCACAAGTGATGGGCTAGGATAAGGATAATATCAATGCTCATTAAATTGGCATTTAAAAAATATTAAATGGATATTATCTCGATAAGGTTTTACAGACATAATATCAATGCTCAGTAAATTGGAATTTAAAAAATATTCAATGGTGGTTATCTCCATAAAGTTTTACTGACACAACATCTTCTCTGCATTTTCCATGCATAACCAATGCATTGCCATGATATCCACTCTGCATTTTCCATGCATGAAGACACATGAAGAAATGCATAAGACGCATGTCCAATGAGAAGAAAGAGAAGGGCACAAAGAGCAAGAAAGCTACAATACCCACCTCTTACTTCCCTCTCGGATACAACGTCTCTCGCTTAATGCCTCCACTGTCATATTAATGCCTCGTATCAAAGTGTTTGTCTTATCTATTTGGAGACGCTAAATCACTTCAATTAAAGACAAAGAGACAAATGGAGCAGAGCACAGAAGGCTCGCTCACTCAAAGGAATGGTGAAAACTAATTCAATTCACTAATGAAATCAATGTACAATATATAGGTGAGATAGTCACAACAAACCAAATCCTAGATCCATGAAGTGTGGATCTCAAATCTCTCCATGCTAAATATAAACAGAACACAACAACCCAATCCCTAGCAATCTGCCTATCATTTCTACATTATTCCAACATACCCCCTTAATGTAGAAATGGATTTTCTACAACACCTAATTTCTGCCTAAGGACCTCAAAGTGAATCTTGCCAACAGGTTTTCTAAATATGTCAGCAACATTATCACTTATGTTACAATACATAAGTTCAATCTCCTTAGACTCAATCTTTTCTCTAACAAAGTGATGTTGCAGCTCAATGTGCTTGGTCCTTGCATGATAAACTGGGTTGTGTGCCATCTTGACTGCACTTTGATTGTCACAATGTACTTTTGTGGGTTCTGTTTGCTTTTCTCCAACATCTTCTAGAATTCTCCTCAACCAGACAGCTTCACATGTTACACTAGCCATGGCTTTGTATTCTGCTTTTGTCTCCATTCCACGATTTGCCTCTGTCCCCATTCCACGATTTGCTCCATGGTTTGCTCCATTGTTTACGTCTGTGCGTATATTTACCTCATGCCATCAATGCAAGATATGAACTTTTAGCATCCTGATCATAATTTTTCATCCTTTCTTCTCCTTGAAGGAGAATACCTGTAAGATCTACAAAATTTGGGGGTTTTTCTCTCGCTGCAAGTGCTGAAATAAACACTTTATAATCTGGCAGTAAACCTTTTAGAGCGATAGTTACTTGATCAGTACTAGCTACTTTTTCACCTATAGCTRYCAAATTATCASTTAAATCTTTGATGCGAKARATGTACTTACTTACCCCTTCATTTGCTTCCATCTTGATCGACATCAATTTGGTCTTTAGAAACAATACCCGATTTGCATCTTTGGTTTCATAAAGACTTTTGAGCACGTCCCATGTTTTCTTAGACGTGTCACAATTTCTGATGTGAGGAATAATCTTATCTTGCATAGACATTCGCAATGTAACCTTTGCTCTGGCTTCCCTCTTATTCCAATCTGCAAGTAATGCAGGATCTGTAGGCTTCAGCTCAGTGCCATTCACAATCGTCCAGCCACCAAATAATTCAAGAATCGTCTGGAGCTTGAATTTCCAATTGACGTAGTTCTCTCCATTCAATTTGGAAGCCTCATTGATATATGTATCAGCTAAATGTTGTTGGGCGGTGGCCATTTCACCTGATCTCTGAGGTGAATACAAAATTAATCAGCAAAAAAAAATTTTCCAGGAAAAAAAAATTGACGGCACACCTTGGTCTTTAGCAGGCTGCGCCAGGAGGTAGCGCCGGTCAAAGTCTCTGTAATACCTAGCAGCTAGGCGCATTGAAAGGAGCAACAGATCCATACTCTGGTTCAATCGATCCTGCGTGTTTTCTTCTTTGGTGGCTCTGGTTCAATCGCAGCAGATATGGCGGCAATCGCTGCAGAAGTTGGAGCAGGCCGTGCGTGCTCTTACTCTTCACGCAGGGGGCTGGAAAATACAACAGTGCGGCTCACTTCACGAGCGTAGACTCTCTCCTCTAGCTCGTACTCACTTCACCGGCTTCACCAACGCGGACTCTCTTCTCCAGCGTGGACTCACTTCTCCAGCGCGAACACTCTCCTCCACGCACGGTCTGGGCGCACTACCTTAGTCAGAGCCAATGCTCCACGTCCTCTCACGCAGGCAGCAATCCGCGATCCAGCTACAGTGGTCTGGTGTGGGCTACTCACTCCATATCCATCTGCCTCAAACAATCTCCCAACTCTGGGCTTTGATACCAACTTAAATTAAAGACAGAGAGACAAATGGAGCAGAGCACAGAAGGCTCACTCACTCAAAGGAATGGTGAAAACCAATTCAATTCACTAATGAAATTAGTGTACAATATATAGGTGAGATAGTCACAACAAACCAAATCCTAGATCCATGAAGTGTGGATATCAAACCTCTCCATGCTAAATATAAACAGAACACAACAACCCAATCCCTACCAATCTGCCTATCATTTCTACATTATTCCAACAGAATCGTCTGGTCAGGGGTAATCGCATGAAGCCCAACAAATGTTGAGAAGATTCAAAATGTATTAAGTGGGCACAACATTAGAGTAAATTCATTCGTTCTTCTTCGGAGCTCTGATATTTTAGCCCAACTTTTCCAGGCCCTCGCGACTTTGGGAAGTTCACTTTAAAAACTTAATATTGACGATGGTTAAGATATGAGGATGATGCTATTTGTATGTAGCAACCGATGAGATAGTGTTTCATGTTGTAGTGCCACATCCTTTGCCCGTTCTATTCACTGAAGAAATATTTCAGAGAAACTGGCAAGAGGTTTGGGAAAAGTGATTCAACCACTGTGTAATCTATAGACTGTATTGTTTGGTGTCATAATTTAAATAAAAGAAAATAAATTCTATAGACTGTATTGTTTGGTGTCATAATTCAAATAAAAGAAAATAAATTTACATATAAATATGTCCGCTGAAAAGATAGAAATTAATATGGATGTTTTGTGGATTTTTCTCTGCTAAATTTCTGTTAGTGGACATTCTGTATATACTATATATATTCACAATGATTATGAATCTCAAATTGGATAAAATTTAGAATGGTTATGAATCTCAAAAATCTTTTCTTAGGTAAAATTTAGATGGTATTTCCAATATTTTATTATAATGAAAAAAAAAAAAAAAAATTCCCTTTCCGTGCAAACTTTTATAGCAACAATTTCAATTTCAATTTTAGAATCACAACATAATTCATCTATCTTAACAATTTCATAATTTACCAGTTTAACCATAAATTATATTCCTCTCCCGATGGTCTTTAGAGTTCGTACGTCAATTTAGGGTTTCTTTACTGGTCTGGTGGCCCAAAGGCCCTTCCATTCGATCGGGAAAGGTAGGTGAAGCCAATTGAGGTAAGGTCAAACTTGGAAAATCTATCCACCACCGTCATTATGCTTGTGTAGCCTGAACCCTTGGCAAGGAAGTGATGAATTCCACACTGACACTGGCCAAAGGTCGAACTGGTACAGGTAAGGAGGTTTTCTAGTTCTCGATCAAGACCAAAGGTCAAACTGGAAGGAGGTTTTCCAGTTCCAAATCAAGACCCATATCGAGCAGATCCTCCAGTCGGCGGTGAAGCAGTTCAGGATGCAGAAGTAACATAAATGATAAAAGAATTATGATGGGAATACTTCTTATTTTAATTTAATTTAGTTACTTCAATTAGTTTTACTCCTCTACTGAGTTGACTGTCCAAACTAGATTTACCTTCCAACCAGCTAAAAACAACTTCAACTTCTCAGGTTTCCTAGCTCTAGTAAATATTGGAATGTTTTTTAGTCTTCCATGTAGAAAGCTTTAAAATAATGCAACCCATTTTTATCTTAAAATTTCAGTCTCAGACATTTTTATCTCAAAATTTCAGTCTTAGTCATTTTTATCTTAAAATTTCAGTTTCATTGTTCATATTCATCACAGTGATAACATTTTCTCAATTTTTTGAAATTAAAAAAAACTTACATATAACCAAATTTGATTTGAAATTAAAATGGATTTACCCAGATAAAATTCATGCAACTTCTTCTTCCATGAATTCCCTTTATATTCTTCCAAAAGAAATTTTGAATATATTTTCTTCATCGAAGAGAAGATCATGCAACTTCTTCCTCCATTAATTCCCTTTATATTCTTTCAAAATAAATTTTCCATATATTTTCTTCACCAAAGAGAAAATGCATGTTTGACGCCTGACAGACGCATCAGCAAAACCTTCTCTGTACATTAGCTTTACTTCCTTGTAATAAATGGAAGCTACTTATTGCTCTTATGATGTCGATCCAGAATCATGTGAAGAAGCAATATTTGTCATTATTCAACCCAGTGAACCAATATCTCGTGTTGAACTACACGTTATGGATAGTCTTAGATCATATCGATTCAATCGGCGGCATAGATCCCAATATAGATTGTTCAAAGGATCACCTCTGTGGAAGAACCCATGGATCAGAGATTTTCTTGCTGGGATGAGCTAGGGTTCTTGCCGTCTTCTAGTCTCTGGAAAGAGCACCCAGGTCACAACCGCCTGGTTGAAAAACGTGTTCAAAGAGAACAGTGGTTCAGCTAAGCAAAGATCTACTAGAAAGTGCAGAGAAATTTCGAAATCAGGAGGGATTATAATCAGGTAGCATTTTCTCCAAGATGGCCTTTATATGAGATGAGTTGGTTATAAAATCGAACTCATTATCATTCTTCATTTCCATTGAAATCCTACTGGCGTTTCAGATCTCGTCAGGCTTGAATCATTTGCATTTTTTCATGTGAGTTGCTCGCTCATCTCATTATTTTGAAGATCTATTTATGTTCTGCATTGCCACTATATATGCTCTGATCCTCTTCTGCATTTGACATGCATGCAGAGACATGAAGAAATGCAGAAGAAGCGTGTCCACTCCTGCTCATTAAACTAAGTTGTTTACAATTGTTATCCACTTCATTATTTTGGCCAGACTTTGCATAAGTGACGTAATATCTTGCCAGACTTTGCATAAGTGACGTAATATCAATGTTCATTAACTTTGCACAAGTGACTGCTGAAGCTTAGATAATATCAACGTTCATTAAATTGGCATTTAAACAATATTTGATAATATCAATGTTCATTAAATTGGCATTTAAAAAATATTCAATGGTGATTATCTCGACAAGGTTTTACTGACAAATGAAAACCATTACATTGCCACGATATCCATTTGCCATGTATAACCATTTCATTGCTACGATATCTTCTTTGCATTTGCCATGCATACAGACACATGCAGAAATGCACAAGACGCATGTCCACTCCTGAGCATTAACTAAGTTGTTTACAATTGTTATCGATTTCATTATTTAGATGCCCGATTTGCAAATCCATCATCACCTCTGTGGAAGAACCCATGGATCAGAGATTTTCTTGCTGGGATGAGTTAAGGTTCTTGCCGTCTTCTAGTCTCTGACAAGAGCACCCAGGTCACAGCAGCTTAGTTGAAAAACGTGTTAAAAGAGAACCGTGGTTCAACTAAGCAAAGATCTACTAGAAAGTGCAGAGAAAAATAAAAATCAGTAAGGATTATAATGAGGTAGCATTTTTTCCAAGATGGCCTTTATATGAGATGATTTGGTTATAAAACCGAACTCATTATCATTCTTCATTTCCATTGAAATATTACAGGCGTTTCATATCTCGTTAGGGTTGAATCACTTGCATTTTTTCATTTGAGTTGCTCGCTCATCTCATTATTTTATTCATTTCTCTTTTATATATTTTAAGATCTATTTCTGTTGTGTTTGGACATTTGGAGGACCTGGTACAGATCTGAATAAATTGTGGGCAGTTTTTTTGTTTTCTTTCATTTCATATGGGCCTCCTTGTTTATGTATTTTTTGTTTGGGTTCAAATCAGATCCCCAAAAAACTATATTCCTGCTACAGTTATTTTTGTTTTCTTTCATTACAGTTTTTTTTTGTTTTCTTTCATTTCATATGGGCCTCCTTCTTTATGTATTTTTTGTTTGGATTCAAATCAGATCCCCAGAAAACTATATTCCTTAGTAGCAGGAATGAGCAAACTCCCGAAATAATGCTTTAAAATGAGCAAACCCCCGCAATAATGCTTTAAAATGAGCAAACCCTCAGAATTTGTACAGAACACTCAGGTTTGAATCCAGCAATGGACTGAAAGTATGAATATCCATGACCAAACACATTCCCTTATATCTTAAACCTTGGCTGTGAAAGTTGGTTATTGAGATGCTTAAGACCCGGATCCAAAACAATATCCATTTTTCTTGTTTTCCTGGATGATTAAAGATGCGTGTAGGGATTTTAATCCAATTATCAATTTTTATTTGTGGGTGTTGAGATCTGGGCTATGTCCAGTATCCAAGTATTCGATTCCATTTCGGGCACAACTTTTTGGAATTGCGGGTGTGTTTAACTCTTGTCATATTAAAATTGGGCAACTAGGGCTTGCAGACAATTAATTATTAATTTGTGGCAATTGAAATTGTTTATATGACAATGGTCTACGACTATAGCATTATTGCTACTTTAACATAGGACTACAGCATTATTGCTGCTTTAACAGCTGGAGAAGCTAGTTGTTTTTGTTGGAATAATGTAGAAATTAGGATACTTAGTTAAGATTTACGTAACTAAGTGATTGTGGGTTGTTGTGTGCTTGTCCAAATTAGGGTTTGCTGGTTGTTTCAGATCCACCTTTGTAGGAGGTCAGTTCAGGTTTTCTGTGCTATTTAAATGTAATGGTTGCACGATAAAACATTTGAAAGTAAAAAAATGATTGATCAGGAGTTTTTAGTTTTACTTACAAAATTGAATGTGGAAAGAACAGGTCAGTTCAGGTTTTCTGTGCTATTTAAATGTAATGGTTGGCTTCTGTAATGCAATCAAGTGAGCTCTGCTCATAGTTTGGTTCTGCCTTTGATAATTAATTTGGTATTAGAGCGCAGGAGAAGAGAGCCGTGGTGCAACGCTGGAGAGGCTACTGCGCGAATTGAGCCCGGGCGGATCGTTGTATATAAGAGATTGGCATTGTGGCTATTCAAGAGAGTGGTGCACTGCCGACAACCCTCAATCCAGAAGTCATTCTCTGTGGGAGAGACGCAATTGTTTTGTTAGAGAGGGCAGACGTCTGATCGCTCTTGTGGAGGTGGATCGTTGTCCCTGTGTGGGAGAGTTGTTTGTGTGAGAGCGAATTTGCATGAGAGGGCTTGGAGAGTGCGCCCAGATCAGAACGTTGTCTACATTTGGAGCAGAGTTAACATTGCTGTCCGTGATCTGAAACAGAAAATGGATGTGTTGTCCGCTGGTCTGGTGTGGCTGCTAGGATGCCCATGTTAGAAATAGTAATTACTCACTACATGCAAGGCTTTTCTGCTTTTACCAGAGTTAGAGTTTTATTCTATTTTCGACTGCATGCTTTTACGCATGACTGTAAACCATTGTAAATCTATACATTCGTGTGAATAGTTCGATGGCTGTAGTATCAAGCCATTTCACTTTCTGCTTGTAAATATTCTTTCTGCTTTGCGTATTCTATCTTGGTATCAGAGCGCTGAGGGAGAGTGCGCCCATATTGGATCGAGTATTTCCTATCGAGAAGGAAAGAGCCGATCATTCTCAAGAGAGGCAGATCACGTCTGCGTGAGAGGGCATGGAGCATCGGCTGCTGCGCTGCGCTGCTGGATGGTTGCACTGAGATCACTGTTGGTGCTTCTGGAGCGCACGAAGGCCGAGAGGCAGATCACTGTGAGGAAGAGAGGTGCGCGACCTGCATGGCGTGGAGAACCTGGGTGGAGTTGAGCGTAGAGTCACGGGAGTGAGAGCCGCGGGAG
>ML795720.1:57518-127173 GCA_009831015.1 Picea engelmannii | reverse complement strand
AAGCACATTGACACTCGCTATCACTTCATCCGCGAGCTAGTCAAAGAGGGGGAGATCAGCTTATTGTTTTGTGGCTCCAAGGAGCAGTTAGCGGATATGTTTACAAAGCCATTAGGAAAACTTGCATTTGAGTATCAAAGACAACACTTAGGCATAGGTAGTGCGGATGATGTAATCCCGTTCGTAATTAAGAGGGAGTGTTAGAAATAGTAATTACTCACTACATGCAAGGCTTTTCTGCTTTTACCAGAGTTAGAGTTTTATTCTATTTTCGACTGCATGCTTTTACGCATGACTGTAAACCATTGTAAATCTATACATTCGTGTGAATAGTTCGATGGCTGTAGTATCAAGCCATTTCACTTTCTGCTTGTAAATATTCTTTCTGCTTTGCGTATTCTATCAGCCTAGGTGCCTGCGTGAAGAGGAGGAGCACAAAGGACGTGCAGTCAATGAGGGATGCCATCGATGCAATGAACGACAATTTCTATGAGCTCAATATAAATCTCTTTGCGGTCTCCTTCGTTCGCTTTGAAGATGAGACTTTTTTTTTAGTTATGATGTCGCACTTGTAGTATGTGTGATACTATGCTTGCAAGCCATTGTGGATAATGATTGGAAGCCTGCCACTGCTACATGGTACGACAGTTTACATGGCACCGGAAGTGAAGGAGGTGTTTGTGGATTCGACAGCATAGTGAAAAATTTCCCTTTCCAATCAATAATAGCTGCAGGAAGTTCATTCTTGTTCAAAAAAGAACGTGGCTGTGGAGCTTGCTATCAAATAAAGTGCACGAAAAATGAAGTTTGTTCTGGAACGCCCATGAGTGTGGTCATTAATGATGAATGCCCAGGTGATGGAGTTTGCGCATCTGGAAAAACACACTTTGATCTCAGCGGTGCCGCGATTCACAACATTATATCTCCCGATCGCAGTAGAGTTGGAGAAATCTGTAAAATTGGAGTCGTGCCTATATTGTTTCGATGGGTGCCTTGCAAATATCCAGGGTTGAAAGTTACCTTCCGCGTTGACCAAGGAGCCAGGGCTGAAAGTTACCTTCCGTTGTATTTATTCAATATGAAGTGTGAGATGGACCAAAATTGGTGAGCGAGAAATTCAGCGTAACCACGTTAGAGTTGTTGAATCAACTGGATGGTTTTGATGCAAGGGGCGATGTTAAGGATGGAGGTGTTATAGCGAAATGAAGTGAGTTGTACATGCTCATTTCGTCGGACTCACACATCCTCCAAATCAAGTCACAAAAGCGATATTGAGTAGTGAGTGAAGTTGTCATGGGTCAACAAAGGAGGTTGAAGCAACTTCGGAGAGAGTTGAAATACATGTGGAGGAAGAATCAGCAAGAGAAAATATATTTTGCAGGTAAATATAGAGTGTCTTCAGCAGTAGTCGAGGAACTCATACCTGATGGAGACCAGGATCAGATTGCAGATCTGGAGCAGATTGATGAAGATGAAGAAATCAATGCGATATTGAAAAGGTTAATGCCAGTTTTACCCTCATTTTCAGGTGCAAATTTTGATCTTTGGAAAATGAAAATGGAAGGTTTACTTGGATCAGTAGATTTATGGGAATTTGTTCAAAATGGTTATGAAGATCCTACTAAAAAGAGAAGAGATAACTTAACATTATATCTTGTTAGTTCAACATTGAATAATGGCATCCTGTCTGCTCTGTTAAATGAATTTGGTGAAATAGAGAATGCAAAAATGTTTTGGGATAATCTAGAGATGAAGTTTAGTGTGAGGGGGAGCAAGATAGCTAAAGACAAAATTAACCACGTCACTGCTGTTGAAAATGGTGAGTGTATTGAGAGTCTTATAACTGAAATAAAGACTGGAAATGATTGTATTGAAATTGCAATGATTGATGATGAAAGTGTGTATGTAGTTGAATGTGATAATGAGAATGAAAACCTTGTAGAGGAAGATCTCTTTGAAGGAGAGACATATGAAGTCAGATTTGATGAAGGCAATTCATCTAATGAAGAGTGGTCAAAATTGATGCATGAGAAACATCTTATTGATGAGTTGTTGTTTGGTGAGAAGAATGGTCCACTTGCATACACAAATCAAGTGGAATACAACTTTATTGTTGCGGAGAAGGAAGAGAAGGAAGATGAATAGGAGATAAATCAGAAATCTCTCTTAGAAGAGAAAAATGAAATGAGAAAAAAATATATTGATACTCTAATGAATGTTTTTGAGTGTGCAGTGTTTGCTAAGGAAGAATGTGATGTTAAGCACATAGGTGAAGTGCCAGATAAGTTTGATGAAGAATTAGAATTTATTGAGGAATGGATTCAAAAGCCATATTATGATGAATGCAAAGAAACATTAGATTATGATGAGGAGATGTCATACCTTCGTTGCACACTGTCACCGTCGTGTTGTGGTCGGTGAAGGAGTTGCGACGTTGAGGAGGATCACTGAGAGGGTGACTGCAAAGGAGCTTGTAGCAGCGTTGGACCTCTGTAATTTATTTTGGATCTCTGTATAGATCAACCTCTCTTGCGTTGAAACCAACATATTGTCCAAGAAGACATCTAGAGCTGCCACTTGTGTCGAGCGCGTAGAGGTGTAAAGTGAATTTGATGAATCTGTAATTTATTTTGGTAATTTATTTGCATACCTGCATGAGAAGGAGGCCGTGTGAGGCATTACCTGCGTGAGAAGAGCACGTGGAGCGACTCTAGTTCTCTCAGATCTGTGTGAGAGCTCGTGTGAAGGGTTTAAGCCAGTGCTGGACGTGTGAGTGTGCAGGATCCATCTTCATCTGCATCATTCGGTTGATAGTTGACTCGAGCTGCGTTGTGGGATCAGCTGAGGAAGCTGCTGCATTGCTGTTGGCAAGAGAAGGCTTGGTGGTGGTAGCAGAGAGGTAATTTCTGAGTTGCTTTTTAAAGAATTTAAAAATGGAAAATTCTTTAATTGATTCATATCTAAATGAATGAAATAAACTAGATGGATCCAATTATGTAAATTGAAAATTTAAGATGCAAACAGTGCTGGAAGCATCTGGGGTTTGGGCTATTGTCTCAGGAGATGAAACAAAGATGTATGTAAAAGACAACATAATTCCTCATATAAGAGATTGCAAAACATCTAAGGAGATATGGGACATCTTGAAAGGTTTGTACCAAACTGCTAATACAAACCGAGTTTTGTTTTTAAAAAGCAAATTGCTCTCAATCAAAATGGAGGAAAATGAAAATGTTACTAATTTCATTTCAAGAATCAAGGATTTAAAGGATAAACTGGGTGACATAGAAGAAAAGGTCTCACCCACTGATCTAGTAACTGTCACATTAAATGGCATGCTAGAAGACTACCAAATGTTCATAACAGGTATTGCAGCCCAAGAGCATGCTCCGACATTTGAAGAACTTGCAGGTATTCTTCTACAAGAGGAGGAACGTAGAATCCATCTCACAGGAAAGCCTCCACATTCAGATTCAGAATTGATGGAAAAGGGTAAAGGAAAGCCTTGGGAATGCCACAAAGGAAAGCCTTGGGAACGCAACAAAGGAAGCAAACCTCAATATGCAAAAGAACATAAAGGTACGACATCTCCTCGGTCTCATACAAATCAGAGAAAGAGTGATATATGTTTTAATTGTGGAAAAGTTGAACATCATGCTAAGGATTGTTGGTATAAGCATAAACATGAGAATACATATAGAAATTCAAGGCAGAATAGTAATTTTGCTGAAAGGAGTGATAATGGTAATGATGAATTCCACAAATTATTTATATCAGATGTTGCTTTGTCAGCTGAGACAGATGATGTGCATGCATGGTATGTAGATTTTGGGGCATCGATCCACATGTCTTGTAATAGAAACTGGTTTGATAGTTATTGTGAGACTAATGATGGTCCTAACATTTATCTTGGTGATGAACGGTCACATCAAATCAAAGGTTATGGGGATATCTCTGTTACATTACCAAATGGTAGTGTTAAACAAATACATAATGTAATGCATGTACCTGGTATAAAGAAAAATTTAATTTTTGTTTCCACCATAGCAGATCAAGACATGAAGGTAGATTTTGTAAAAACACGTTGTCTTGTGAAGGATGTAAAAGACCATTATAAAGTAGTTGCTACGGGAGTCAGAGTTGGAGGGCTATACAAGCTCGATGTGATGATGAAAGGACATCAAGCCTTGGCTTCAACAATGATGCTAGCAGAGGTATTGTGGCATCAGAGGTATGGACATCTAAACTATAATGATTTGTTGCTTCTTCAGAAACAAGGCATGGTGGAAGGACTTCCACTATTAAAGAATGAACATATAGTCAAAAGAGATTGACTTAATCTATTGTAACACTGATGAAAATATGGCTGATATTTTCACTAAGACTCTGGGAAAGGCAAAATTTGAAAGTTGCAGAGACTTGCTAGGTGTGGTAGAAAATCCATTTCTCCATTAAGGGGGAGTGTTGGAATAATGTAGAAATTATGATACTTAGTTAAGATTTACGTAACTAAGTGATTGTGGGTTGTTGTGTGCTTGTCCAAATTAGGGTTTTCTGGTGGTTTCAGATCTACCTTTGTAGGAGGTCAGTTCAGGTTTTCTGTGCTATTTAAATGTAATGGTTGGCTTCTGTAATGCAATCAAGTGAGCTCTGCTCACAGTTTGGTTCTGCCTTTGATAATTAATTGTTTTGACTTGGAAATGACTATAATTAAGTTGTAAAATGTTTGTTTCTTTTCGAAGTGGACATTTATTTACTGCCAAGTAGGAGCAATTACAACAATATCCTAGGCAACAGTTGGAGAATGTTAGGTTTTGAAAGAAACACGTGTTGCAGTTAAGGCCTATTTAAGTCTTGGTTTATTCCACTGAAAGATGGCACAGCATAAATCCACCTTTAATGAGAGCATTACTATGTTTGAATTCTTAGATCTGGATTCTAGGATCCCTGTTATGTATTTAGCCAATATGTTGACATTCTTAGTTAACAATTTCTGGTTTTCTGTCACTTTTTTTTTATTTGCTTCCTAAATTCAAATAGGCAGGGTTTGATGCTTACAAACTCATTATCTCTATGAATAACCATCCTTGAGGTGATAAAATCCCCATATTTTTTAGTGTGATCTATTCCTTATATAGGCTTAGGGCCTATATTTTGTTTGTAAAGGAGAGGGGATTCTATGGTTTTTTACCTTGAAATTATTGGTGGGCAATTGTTGCCTAGAAAAGAATAAATCAAAGTTTCAAAACAAGCTCATTGTAAGTGGATAACTAATATTATGTGTAAACCATGCATTGTGTTATTAAGGGGTCTATTCTATTAATTTTTAGATTCCCAAAGTGAAATTTCGACCAATGTTGATTCCAAAGAGGTATACTTCATTGATAGTACATGCCATATTTTGGTCCATAACCACTAGGTCAAATACTCCTAGCTAAGATCTCTGCAAATGCTACTGCATGGATTCTATTTTGCAATTGACTGCTCATGATAAATTTTTTGTGTGCAGAGTTTGATACCAGCACGAACATGCGTTGGTTGTTGAACGCTTAACCCCAAATTTGGCCTCTCTGAGGCTTCAAATTTGCTCAGATTATATGAGTGATGGACAATTCTGGACGATATACTTTGTCCTTTTACACCCTCAACTTAGCAAGGAAGATTCTCTTCTTCTTACAAAACCCAATGTAATAATGCTTATTTCTTTATTGCATTGACCATGATATCCTCATAGAAGCAACACATCACATTAGCACAAAGCCTACAATAGTTATTGTTTCTAGGTGTGAATGAGAAGTCATTGCCACTTTCGAGACTTTGCTTGCTTACCCAGATTGTTTACAACCTTTAGAGAAGCATAAGATAAATATTTTGAGGATAATTATCCAGAAGGATCTTTGATCTTCTCAAGAAGGTGATCTACAGGAGAAGGTGACCAAGCAAGGCATAGCCCATCTTTTGACCAAACTCTCCTTAGGGGCGCAAATTTCAACAGGGGCACACCATTGGTTTGGGTGACCAAGCAATGGGGATCCAAACCGAGATTACTCGAGAGTGGCCGAGAGGCTTTGGCTATATTAGAGTGATATCCGAGAGTCAGTGGGAGAACCACAACGCAGCCATGGGAGTGGGCACACTCAATTCATCCTAGCAAGGAAGAAACTAGCAAGGGCGCAAACCCCAGTTGGTGCGCCCTCCCATCTGCCTCGAAAAACTTGAAGGAAATGATTTTCTCCCTGAGAGAGTGGCTAGATAATGGGATAATCTTTCTCTCAGAAGTGGAAGCATGGCAAATGAAGTCACGAAGAGGCATCTATGAAGGAAGGCACACTGGTTATTCTTCAGAAAACCTAAAAACCAAAATTGTCGTGAATGTAAAATGCAAATTCAGAAAATAAAACAACCAAGACACATAACTTCATAAGAAAATGTAAGAATGCTTTATTTTAGTCCCAGTTCACCTTATATACTGAGGGAACCATTTATTTTACATATATTTAATTCATCATCAAAAAATTTAAGAAGTGTTGTGCCTAGGTGATTGACTTATGCGCCTCACGTGGGCATTCCCCTAAGTGACCTCCTTGGCCTAATTCCTCCCTATTTTTTTCCAAAAGTGTCCTGAATTCCTTGAGAAGATGTAGAAACTTGTTGTGCAATACATCAATTGTGATCCACTTTGCCTGAGTTGCAGTTTGGTCTTGGCGAGCTACCATATATGAAGTGTAAGTCTAGTGTCTTGTATAGTGACTTCGAGTGTCCAGTATAGTGTCTTTGGCCAATGGGAGTTGGAAATCGGGAATGTTGTCCACTCGATGAGTGATGGTGATGGGTTCTTCCAAGAGGGAAGGCTCTAACAACTTTAAGTGATTTACATTAATGACATTGTGGATTCCCAGTTGTGGTGGTAGATCCAACCTATACGCATTTTCTCCAATCTTGTCGAGTATTGTATACAGACTATATTTGATTGGTAGAAGCTTGTGATGGTGCCCTTTGAAGCGCCTCTTATCCAAGTGTGACCAAACTTGATCCCCTGGTTGAAAGGACATGAAGGTTCTTTGTTTGTCATGGCATTGCTTGGCATGATCTTGGGCTACTTTGAATGTTGTTGTTACTGCACTGTGGCATTGTGCAATTTGTTGGAGAAATCATTAAGCTGAAAGTTGTTCCTGTTGTTGATGGAACTTACCTTGAGGAGCCCAAGTGAGTGGGAGATTGGTTGGAGATGCTCGTTGGAATCCCAAGAGGACTTCAAAAGATGAAAATAATGTAGAATAATGTGTTTCCTTGTTGTAGCTATGTTGTATAATGTGCAATTAATTGTCCCATTGTTTGCTGCACCCAAAGTGAGTTCAGAGAGCATGAACCAAGAATCTGTTGACAACCTCTGTTTGGCCATCCATTTGAGGATGGAATGGAGTAGAAAACTTGAGGTGGCACCCCAATAGCACCCATATGGTCTTCCAAAATGTGTTGAGGAAGAAAGAATCTATTTCTGAGATGATAGTGCTTGGGAGGCCAAAATGGGGTTAGACATGTCAAAAGTAGAGTTATGTTATTTCCGTTGCTGTAGTAGTCTTTGTGCATGGGATAAAAAGTGCCATTTTGCTGAAGCGGCATACCACTACCCAGATTGCATCATGTTTCTTTTGGGTTGTTGGAAGTCCATTGAGGAATTCAATGGAGATTGACTCCCAAGGCCGAGAAGGAAGTAACATTGAACCCATTCTTCTGATTGGATGGCTTGGATTGTGAGCATAATGCACAAGCTCTCATAAGTTTTTCAACTTGAGGCTGCATGGAAGGCCAACGAAAATGGCGTTGCATATGTTGGATCATATTTGTGGTCTCGAAGTGGCCCCCATAGGCTGAAGTATGTGCCTCTCTGATGAGAAAGCGACAGTCTTCTGAGTGTGGAATGCATAGAAAATTCAACTTATATAGCCACCCATCCTGAATAGTGTAGTCTAGGAAGGGGGTCTGATTGATCACTGTGGGAATTTTCAAAGCTTTGCAAATCTCTCGAAAGTAAGGATCAATAGCATATTGATATTTCCATGTGTCATAAGTAGCACAACACACTTCTAGAATAGAAAGAACTAGAGTGGGAGGTCGACATAGAAAATCAACCATCTTATTAGAAGTACCTTTCTTATATCTGATGACTAAGTGAAATTATTGAATGTAGGAGGCCCATTTAAGGTGCCTTTGTTCATGAATATTCGATTGATAGTTGATGAAAATCAAAGGGTTGTGGTCGGTATGCAAAATGGTTTCTTTACCCAACAAATAATTCCTCCATTATTTGAGTGCTTGAATGAGACTATAAAATTCCTTGTCATAGTTACTATAATTTTTCTTTGCCTCAGACAAGGTTTCAGAGTGGTAAGCAATGCGGTGTCCTCCCTGTTTAAGTACGACACCAATAGCATATTGTGAGGCATCCGAATCGATCTCTGATCCATATGGATATCGGTGGCCACCCACCTTTTCCAACTGGCTCAAAACAGTTTTATGACATTTTTGGCAATTTACTAATTTTAGCAGTTTTTCGGGTCTTGAACTTCTGGAGCCGTTTTGAGGCCCTAAATGATGTTTTGGGTATGTTGCAGTAGTAAATTTTCATCATGAAATTTTGTTCAAACGTTGTATTTCTCGGATAGATCTTTCCAATGAGCTATTATATGCCTAAAACAGAGATCGTATGCAAACGTTACGACCCCTGGAAGTTGATGTACTCACTTACCCAAACGGGGCCCACATGACTTTTGGCGCTTCATCTCCTAGGGTTAGGTTTTTGGATGTCTAGGACTTTTGGCATTCCTGTTTATTGTAAAAAGGCCTTTAGAGCCTCATTGTAATCATCTTCTTGCGAATGTGCGTTTCCGTCACATCTCTTCTCAGAGATAAGCCGCCACCATTCCAGCAAGCTTATTTCCGCTGCATTTTACAGTTTCGGCTTATTTCGTTATTTAATAGAAAACCAGTTTTACTGTATCTCTGTTATTTTTGTGTTAAGCACCTGTTAATAATCGGTATTCATTTCGTTCTGCTCATAAAATCTGGATCAATCTCAAAGGGTTGGGAGAGGTATGGAAGATGTAAAATAGGGGATGAGGAGAAGGCATCTTTGAGCTGAGAAAAGTGACTAGTTTCTTCTTTAGTCTAGATGAATGTAGAATAAGTATTTGAGAGTTGATGCAAAGGTCGAGAAAGATTTGAAAAAGAGGGAATGAACTTACGATACAAATCGATACCACCCAGAAAGATTTTAACCTCCTTAGCTGAAGAAGGTAGAGGCCATTGCTTCAATGCTTGGATGCGGGTTGGATCTGGTTGAATACCCTCTGATATGACCACAAAGCCGAGATAAGGAACTTAAGTCTGACCAAAATATGACTTATTTTCTTTGACTTTCATCTCGTGTTCTTGAAGAATTTGGAAAACTTATTGGAAATGTTGCATGTGAGTGTCCCATGTCTGAATGAAGATGAGAATGTCATCTAAGTAGATGACCACAAATTGACCCAAATGTGCTCTGAAGATGTCATTGATGAGCCTCATGAAAGTGGTTGGGGAATTGGTGAGGCTGAAAGGCATGAATTTCCACTCAAAAAGATCAAATTTGGTCTTGAATGATGTTTTCCAAACATCATCTGGGTTCATTCAAAATTGATGGTAGCTGGCTATCAAGTCCAATTTAGTAAACCACTGAGCTCCTTGGAGGGTGTCGAGTAGTTCCTCAATTCGGGGCAGGGGGTAACGGTTTTTTATTGTGGATTTGTTCAAGGCTCGGTAATCAGTGACAAGGCACATTTTTGAGGTATCTCTTTTAGGGATGAAAGATACAGTAGAAGCACATGGAGAAGATGAAGGTTGGATGTGGCTAGAGTTGATGAGGTCGGTCAGTTGTCTTTCCATTTCCTCTGTTTATGTTGGGGCCAATCGGTAAGTAGGGGCGTTAGGTAATGTAGATCCATGGATAAGATTAATGGAATGGTCAATGTGTCAGGAGGGGGGAAGTCCCTTCGGAGGTTGAAATACCTTTGCAAACTCCTGGAGGAGGGGAGTCATTGTTTCAGGAACAGGGTGTGTGGTATTTTTTGGTGTTATTGGGTGCACCAAATAGAGAGAGACACATTGGTTTAAGTGTACATGTGGGATTTTTTCTTTGGTAAAAGGGGGTTTGGGTTGTGTTGCTGTTAAGATATAAGTGTGGCCTCCTTTGGTAATTTTTTACTCGTGGGATTTGGCTAGATAGATAGAATTTCTTTGGATTTGGTATGGGATACCGAGCAACAAATCCACACAATCCAAGGGGAAGACATCATAGAGGACAGTATCTTTGAATTGGCCTATGGAGAAACTTACCTGACAACTCTTAGAAACAAAGAGGCAAGGGCCATCCTTATGGACCCATCTGAGTTGATAGGGTTGCGGATGTGGAGTAGTAACACGATTAAGGTGGTTGACAAGGTCTTGAGACACCAAATTTTTCTGTCTTCCATTGTCCATAATCAGTAAAGCCAAGGCGTTTTTTATTCGACAGTTATGGGTGAAGAGGGGTTGGGTGGATGAGTTTGAATCTTCATGGGTCATTAGAATCAGTGAGGGATATACTTCTGTGGTATTGTCCAAAGGAACTTCTTCGGTATCTTCTACTTGGGAAGGCGCAATGAGCTCAGTGAGTAGGGTTTTGTTGGTTTTTAGATTTTGGAGGATTCAACAATCTGATAAATTGTGTGAAGTATTTTTGTGGAATGAGCACTAGGGTGTCCTTGTATTTGTATTGGGTGTGGGGTTTTGAGCCCGAGGAAGTGGAAAGCGAGCTGACTGATGGGAGATGGATGGTTGAGAGGCGGGGGGGTTGGTGTAGGGACGGGGCTGAGGAATACGACCTCTAGGATTGACTTTCCTTTGTATAGCCAAATATCTCTGAAATGTTTTGTCTAAAGTTGGATTTTCAAACAGCTCTACTTCTTGATGGAAGTGAATTAATAAACCAACCACAAATTTTAATATGTGTACCTCTTCCATATATAGAACATGATGTAAGAGGTGCATCTTGCAGAAGAATTCTATGTAGCCTTGCACTCCTTGTGAAGGGAATTGTCAAAGTTGGTGCCATTTGATCCATATGGATTGCACATAAGGATTTGATCCATAAGTGTATTCGTATGTATGATTCATTTCATACAAACGTTCCTTAAGCAAAACACTGAAATAATACTACAAAGACATTGTGAATATACATAAAATGTTATATTACTTAAGAAAAACACATAAATAATACTACACAGAAATAATACTAGAAAGACATTGTGAATATACAAAAAATGTATACAAAAAATGTTATATTACGTTGAATTTAATTTAGACATTTAAAACTTAAGCGACGAGAAAAAAGGGAGATGAAATCAGAGTCATCAAAACTGCAAACGATGGAAAGATTGCTGATTGGGAACCAACACACTGGAGTATTGGTGCAATAAGTCAAGAGAACTCATTGTTGCCACTGTCATTCTTTTAGTCATTTTCCGTAGAAGAGATTCAACCACCTTCGAGTGTTCCCAAACATGTAGATCGAAATTTATTTGCAGGCTTTGGACACAGGCTCAATAAATTCACATTTATTTTCAAACATACTTTATCTCCATCCTTGTTGTGACAAACATTGACGAACTGCATTGTTGGGTCTTTGTCTTTGTCTTTGCAGGTTTACTACCAACCCTTGTTTGCATTTATTGAAGGGTGTTCTGGCAAAAGGTGGCAAGATAGTGACTTCATCAACAAGCAATAACGTCCCCTAGAAATAATTTGGTATGGGGATATGGCAATAATTTTGTATGCCAATGAATTCATTAACTTTGGATATAGTGTTTCATTTCTGTGTAACTTTAGATACATTGTTTCATTTCTATGTAACTTTCGATACAATGTTTCATTAAATGAATGGTTATTTCTGTTTGAGCAATTCACTGAACATTCAATATTGTAATTCATTAAATGAATAATATGAATATGAATTAATGTTTCTTCATGCTTACATGTTTAATGAACCATGTAGGCACTGGGTTCAAAGCAGAGTGGTGGTAGTTGGATGTAACTCAATTCCTAAAGTACACACTCAAGTCGTGAGCTAGGAAAATGACTGAATGATAATAATAAATAGTTAACAACAATTTGTACTCACTAGGCAGCTCTAAACATTAATTAAAGTTTGAAGTAAGCATTGGAACAAGTGAAGCCTGCAATAACACTTTAAACCTACTAGCCAATAAATTTTTAACATATATATATATATATATATATAGTAAAATAAATAAATACAAACTTCCTAAACATTACAATTTCTGGAAAATTATAAAGTCAACCCTAAACTAATATCAAATCAGCCATGAACTCATCACTCCATGGGTGGGACTAATAAAAAATGGCAGGGACTAATAAAAACTGTTTTATTCATTTAAAAAAACCTGAGCTCATTTAGAAAAATTGTTTTAATATAATGGGTGCTTTCTACACGTTTGTGATCATCCATCTGTAACTAATACCATGCAACTAACCATGAGAGAACTTCATGATTTACAAAATCGACGAGAAATTAGTAAGCTGTTTTCATGAAATGCTGGGTGCATGCTTTTAAATGTGAATCAACTGTCGACAATTCGGTCTTCTTTTCTTTTTTATTGAAATTATTTTTGTACAACGGACACAGAAGGCCCACCCGACCTTTTATATTTAGGATCCGGTCATGATGGATGAGGTGATGAAGAAAACAGAAACAAAAAATTGAAAATGGTAGATCGTTATAGATTGAAAACGGTCAAATGCATTGAAGGTCAGAAGATAAGCATGAAATCAGAGGAGACTTGAGCAGTAATTAATGAAATTAAAGAGTGAGAGTAGGCGACAGTAACGAATGTGATCGTTGAATTCTAGGCCACTACAAGATGATGGAGACGAAAATAACTAAAAAGTTTGAAATTTGTATAGGCAATGCACATGGCTAGCTTGTTTCATTGTGCATCTCATGTTATAGTTTGTATATTTTTAGATGCAAACTTGGCTAAAAATCAAATAAAATCAAACAAGAAAAAATTTAAACCTTATACCTAATAAAATCTGCGATGATATAGTTCTTGGATTATAAAAAGTTTAAATTACACATTCTTCACAAATTTTTGATCTGACGAGATCGAGCTAGAGGGATTTAAACCTCTTTAATTATTCTTAATTTAAATGCATTATAAGTTTTATTTTGCTAGTATATATATTATTTGAGGCACTAGCTTGTGGTTAAGAAATAGCTTGGTATTTAAGTAGTCAAAATCATAAAGAGATGATCTGTGTGGGCCACACCAACCCTTATCAAGATCCTTATCATGGATGGATTTTTTGATGTCTCCTCTAAAAGTTGGTTTCTAACTTAGGGATTCATACAAAAACCACCCATAGCTCTATCCTTATTTGATCATTATAAAGAATACCCATAGCTCTATCCCTATTTAACCATTATAAATAAATTATTGTGATTGTTCTTTTATAAAGTGATCGTTGCTAGTTGATGACTCACTTGGACACTATCCTTAATGTATTAATACATAATTAATGTATTTATTACCTATTAAATTAATGTAACATATAATAAAATGTATTAATTAATTACATTAATGTTATATCAATGTATATAAATTAATGATCTATTGATGCAATATATTACATTAATGTATAAATTAAAGTGATTATTGATACATTAATAATGTAATCTATTAATTAATTAATACATTAATCCATTTTCAATTAATACATTTCTATACTATTAATACACTAATAAAGTAATGCATTAATAATACATTAAACACATCAATACATATATTAAATTAATAAAGTATCAATACAAGAAAAAAGTATCGATACAGTAATAAAGTAATACATTAATAAAGTAGTAATACACCTACCTTAATGTATTTAGTAATACATTATTACATTCCTTTAATGGATAAAAGAATGTACTAATACATTATTATATAATGTAACATATTAAACTATTAATACATTAAAGTATATATTGATTAATTGATAGATACATTAATAATGTAATGATGCATTAATGTAACATGTTAAACTATTAATACATTAAAGTATATATTGATTGATTGATAGATACATTATTAGTAATGATGCATTTATGTATTAATGTAATATAAAAATTAAAGTATACTATTGGTTAGTATTCATAATGTGAAAAGTAAAAAGTGAAAAATAGTTTGGTATATATATATATATATATATATATATATATATATTATCCATGGGAAGCATCCTTTCATGGATGGTTATCATATGTTCTATATATGTGAAACACTCATCATTGTAATAACATCATTCAAATATACAATATCATCTCATTTAGAAAAATCAACATGGTATGAGGGCCACGGAAAGAAGAGAGATAGCTTGAGTTTTGTGTGAAGATTTCTATCTCATATAAAAATCAACACTAAGAAGCTAAAAAAATCCTAGTGCTACTCTATGTGTGGTTTATGCAAATGGAAGAAAAAGTGGCTTGGAGAAGCCTATGGACCAATGCTTTCAAAGATGTGGTTTGAGGAAATTTGTAATGTTCATATTGCAAATTGTGCCGCGTGACAATCACCACACTCAAATTTACGAGATCTTCCCATTCATTTGATTTTGAGAATTTTAAAAGGGTGAAAATAGGGCCTTCAGACTTTTAAAAGGAAAACAAACCTGGTAAAAATAGATACATACCTGCGAAAGTAAGTAGGCTCAACATTTATAGTATCCTGGGAAGAACAAAAATCAATTTTATTTTCAAAAACTACATGGCCTGTAATTGATAGCAGCGACGAGGCCTGTCTCTCTCCACCATGGAAAATCCCCATATATAACACAAAAAAATAGACACAAAAATAGGGATACCATACTTGTGACCAAAGGCAGACCATGGAAGGCATAGGGGATACGATAAGACCCACATTTGGAGGTGAGGTCATAGTGGTGTTTAAGATTTTTTTTCAATGGGTATATGTATATATTAATGGATTTAAATGCGAGATAGTTGATAGTTGGACGCATATCATGCAAAATTGGTAGTAATCATGGCGATCCAAAAATCACTAGAATTGGAAAGCAAACTGCCAATAGGGGATGCAATCGTGAGGATCCAGGATTGACTTGGAATTTAGGGAAAAAAAATTATTCCAATTGGCTATGTGTTGTCTTGTGTAGATTTGAAGTGGGAGGGATTTTCATATGCAACAGTAGCAGTTTTCGGTCAAAGTTGCATTGATGTGAGCAAGAAGATGGAAGCTTAGTGTTTCATCCATGTAGAGATTATTTCCCTCGTGGATCTCATGGATGCCCTTTTTCTATGTGCTCATGTTTGGGATTTTGGGTCTGATAACAACATTGGATCTATGGATTCTCTATTTCAGGCCCATTATCAAAGCATGCTGATAATTCTTGTCATAAGTGTAGGCCTTAAGGTGATGGTATGGTACATGTACCAAAGGGAATTGCAGGTATCTCCCATATCTATGACAAAAGAAGTACCAAGAAGATAAGTAAAATTGACCATTATGAATACCTCCCTAGTTAAGAGGGAGCATTGATTTTTTGTAACTATGGTCGATCTTCATAATGTGCATATTTGAAAAATAAATTCATGAAAAAAAGGCTCGTGGAAAGAGGGTTCTCCTAGAAATAGGGATCATCCAGTGAAGTAAATTGGACAAGGAGGGTTTACTTCAGTGTAAGAGGGAGCAAACTGGCTCATGCAAAAAGGAAGACATGGAGAGAAAGGCCTTCCAACATGATTTCAAGGAGAGATATTGCTAGATGTGATGCTTAGAGACCAAAATTCTCTGGGACCCATTTTCCTCGAGGATGGGATCATACCAAATGGAAGAAACAATTCAATTATCGTCAATATAGCCAGTCAGACCCACTGTAGCATATCTATGGTGATAGATCCAATGGAGGTGGTAGACACAGTATGATTCCCATAGGGAGTAGTTACATGAGCCCAAAAGGAGCAGTTGTAGAGATCTAGAGGGAGCAGTTGTAGAGAGAGTGGAGGAGCTACTCTCAGTACATGTAGATCCACTTCCAGAGGAGCTAGTCCCATATTGGTTATTCTTAGGATTATCCATTGATCTTGTCAGGAGATTGAGTATTCTATAAGGGATTGGAGGTGTGGAAGAGGCTAGGAAAGAAATTCCTCTAACATAGGAAGCACATAGTTGTGATATTGTAGAGATATGGCATAATGGATTTAAAGTCCATGGCCACACCCATGATATCAAATTTAAAGAAGATGAATGAGGCAACTTCATACTCAAATTTCATGGAACCTACGATGTACAAGAAACTAATTGGGTCCCTGATGTACCTGGTGAACACCGGGACATATATATGTTTTAAGAGAGCCTTAGTCAATTCATGAGTGAACTAAGGAAATTTCACTGGGTTGTTGCAAAACATGTGATGAGATACTTATGTGGTACAGTTGGGTATGGACTCAGATACTTCTCAAGTGGAGACGTAATGCTGCAGGGATATACACACTCTGATTTATTGAAATCATGATTGATGCAACCCCCTTACTCCCCCGTAGGGTTGCGCGACCTCCTGGTATTGGATCTCTGATTCTCGAGTCAAAAGTCTCTCTGGAAAATTAAAGGTCCCCCTCTGTATCTAAACACAACTCCGCCTTGGCTTCTTGGTGCAGGTCTGAACACAGTCCATGACCTTCCCCTTTCGCTCTGTGGGAAAACTCATAATGTCGGCGTTAGCTCCCTTTCGGATAATCAGTAACTTGATATGACCTTGGGCTATGACCACGTGATTACGGGCACAGTCATAAGTGGTCTGGAGTTAAACCACTTTTGGGCCCACAATGCTCCTACAACCTCCACGCATCCCCTTGGCGAAACCATGATTCAAATTGTGGCGTGCCTTCGATTCCTTAACCTCCTCAAATTTTTTTTCCCGACAATGATAAGGGATTTTCGATCTCTCGATCTTGATGATAAAGTCTAATCAATAGTTCAAATCTGTTCCCTCCTTATCTATGGACCATATCAGTTCTCCTTGAATCAACTGTTGAGGTTCTCTTCGCAATTCCAGAATCTGGGAGTTTGAAATCTCAAACTCAACTCTCTTTACTACTCCAACCTTCCGGAATTAGCAATCTACAAACACCTGTGTCGTAAAT
Source organism: Picea engelmannii (assembly GCA_009831015.1). NCBI lineage: Eukaryota > Viridiplantae > Streptophyta > Pinopsida > Pinales > Pinaceae > Picea > Picea engelmannii. Next base: position 109,928 of record ML795720.1, on the reverse strand, counting down.
CAATCGCCCTACCTTCACCTGGGTGTTTGAAATTTCATACTAGATCAACGTTCCAATGATCGATAGTCGAGATTTCCTCCAGGGCTCTGGAATTCTGAGATTTCAAATCTCAAACCTCTTTCTTCCAATGTCTTTTACCCAGAGTCTAAGATCCACTGACGCGTGTCCTCCTAATCCAACGATCGAGGGTTGCTTCAGGAGTTTACGTGGAGTTAACAGATTTGTGCCACGTCTACTTTGAATCCAATGGTTGAGATCTTATTCCAGGACTTCAGGTCTTTGCACTCCGACGATATCAATTCTCAAATTGAAAATCCACTTTGGATTTTCCCCGGAGTACGAGATCTGTTGACAAGTGTCTCCTCTCAAATCAATGACTCACGACTCTTCGGCTCTCCACGCTTCAGGAGTTTCGAGTTACAATTTCTTCCTTCTTCCAGATCATCTGATCTACTGACATATACCCTCCTAGCTTCAACAGTCCTGATATGTTCTAGATCTCTGGCTCTCTGCGCTGCGAGAGTTTCAAGTTTCAAACTTGACTCTTTATGCGCTCGTGATAATTGACAATTCACGCTTGATCAATATAATGGTTGAGATTCCACCTCGGTGTTTCGGGACTTCGGACTTTGAGAATCTCAAGTTTCAAACTACTCTCCATTCTGAGCTTACAACAACCAATGGATAGGATTCCTCCTCGTGATCCAACGCTTGGTATTCGATTCCAGGGATCTGATGGTTCATATCTATCCCGCTGATCGGATGGTCAAGATTCTACTCTAGGGTTCCAAACTCCAGGAATCTCAAGATTCAACTTCGATAGCTTCTCTCTCCTCTGTACGTGAAGTGCTAAAAATCATGCACCTCCTTCTGATCTAACGATTGTCGATCTTCTTCCCTCTGATCCAAAGATAACGGTCGTTCTTCCTTGTGAGCCTCTGATATCTCTCTGCCTTGGGATATTTATCCACTTTCAAAGGTTAGAAACCTTTGTTCTCCTGATGAATATGTATCTCGAATCTTGCCAACACTCGTGAAAAGTGTTATCTCTTCTGATCTTCTATCCTTGAAATTATTTCGATCTCCCATGTACACTTTTCATTCTTGGGATTTTGAATAACTCAGTTCGAAGGATTTTCTTGAAAATAAAATGCTTCTCATCCACTTGGCTTTCTTCTGCGTTGTTTCTTCGAAGCTTATTGGATTCTTGACATTGTGCACACCTTGCACCTCGTCTAAGTTTCTCTAATTCTCTGTGAACTTCTCTAAGTAAATTTGAGACTCAGACGATGCACTCCTTGCGTTAAAGATGCACACCTTGCATACAAGTATCAGAAGGGAAACGATTGAAACTCAACCATCTTCGTCACAAACTCATACAATTAATATCTCGAAAAATAATGCATGAACGAACTGTAATAAATCATACACACAGAATAAAATTCACTCAATCACACATGAAATGAACACAGTCCAAGGATTTGGGACAATTCATGTCTGTTCTATTCATTCATGAAAAACAAAATACATAGTGTTTTTGCTACTCTACTCTACTCTACTGATCTCTCTATTCTGCCTATCTTCTACAATACAATACTAAAAAAATATCTAAGGACCGTCTCCATGAGCGCTCTTGTCCTGTCTAAAATCTGTCATTTCAAATTCAAAGCTATTACCTACTCTATCCTATTATAATAACTACTAGTGATTGCGAGATAGAGTCGACACTCCATATATGCAATTTCTTACAGTCCTTCAAGACTTTACAAACATGTTACATTTTAAAATGTTGTTTAAAAAGATATCTCAACAACAGATTAAATTCTGAGTTAAATGCTTGATTTGAAACTCTAGCTTTGCTGAGATGTCATTCGTCTTCCTCCACACGTGTGTTGTTGACTTTGAAGGTGATTCTCCTGCATCATACTCCTCTGGTTAAAAAATTTCATGGACTCGTGTTCATGAGTTCCTGCACTTTCTTTCCATGCTTCAAAATATCAGGTTCTGTGACCCAACTTGCATCTTCCATTGGATGATCTTTACACTTCACTAAGTACTCAAGATACATCTTCCTCCTGGTTTTCTTTCCATCCCTATGTTTAATGATTTTCTCCATCTGAGGTTTTTCTGTTCTGGGAAATTTCTCTTCCCATTGAATTTCTTTATGATCATCTGATTCTCTCGCTTCATCTCTCCTGCAAGGATACATGTCTGCAACATTGAATATTGACGATATCCCAACATTGTCTGGAAACTCAATCTCATAAGCATTGGTTGTGAATTTTCTTAGAATCCTGCACGGTCCTATATTTTTCATCTTTAACTTGTTGTACATTCCCCTTGGAAACCTCTCTTTTCTCAAATGAGCTAAAAATTCATCTCCAACTTCGAATTGAACTTCTCTCCTCTTTTGATCAACTCTTCTCTTGTATTTTTGGCTGCTGTCATGTAGCTACTCTCTGACTCTGTCATGGACTTTCTGCATTTCTGTTGAAAAATCCTCTGCTACAACACTTATGAATTCATATTGATTCAAATATCTCAACTCTGTAATCCCTCTTGTCTGTATAACATACACAATTTCAAATGGAACTTTTCTTGTACTCCTATTCACTGAATTGTTGAATGCAAATTATTCTTGTGCCAGAATCTGATCCCATTGTCGATCTTTCTCAGTGACAAAAATTCTCAATAAGTTTTCGATACTCCTATTTACTACTTCAGTATATCCATATGTCTGAGGGTGATATGTTGAACTAAAGTGATGCGGGAGCATCGCTCACTCATCAAGCGAGCCAGCGCGTGGAGTAGAGACAACTGGATAAGCCATCAAACTTCTTTTTGAATTTCACCTTGATGTGGTTGCGCCAAACATTAATGAGTTAATGTAATGAAGCGCACTTGTATTATATTATAGATAGGAAGGAATTTATTAGAATTAATGATGGTAGATAGAAATTTATTGTAGATTTGATAGTTGTAAAATTCGAGAGGGCAAATGGAATATAGGCACCCTCCTTTGTATATTGTATTATCATTCAGAATAAAAAAAAAATCGGGAGCAAGAAGAGAAGAGCAGAGCAGAGAACTTGTGGAGATCCCTCATGTACATATTGAATTAATAGAAAGAGTTTTAATTCAATTTCATGACTAGTGTTGTTTTCTCTGTGTATGTGCCTATATGATTGTGAATGTTTGCTTCCTTTGTATGCATTTGCTTTTGAATATGTTGTGCATGTGTTTTCAGAGATTTAGTGAAATCTGAAAGAGACGAGAATGAGTTTCAATTGTTTCTTTGTCTGAGCCAGGAGATTCCTGCATAGAGTGCAGTTGAATTCCTCCGCATAGAGTGTGTTGAGGAGGCTAGACAGTTAAACTCTCATTCTCATCTGCCCAGAGTTGAATTGGGTTATTATAGCCGTGCAGGAGAAGTGCAGGCCAAGGTTGAAATCTCAGGAGTTAGCCTGAGGAAAGGAAGGTGTGGGACTTCTATTGTAGAGAGTGCACAAAGTCTGGAAGACTCAACACTTCGAGAGCTGTTGAGGTCGAGCGCAACCAGTGTGCGCAAAATCTCTGAAGGAATCAGAGAAACTAAGCTCATAAGGGATAGGTCCTTTTGAGATTGCGTTAGGAACAGACCTAGGAGGGTTCGAGCAACAAAGGATCTTTGGGACAGAAGAAATCCCCAAGGAGGAGAATCAACGGTCGAGGATCGCTGTGGAGAAATCGCGAAATCCCGAGGATTGTTGGATCGAGGGGAAGTTGCGCAGGAGTTAGCCGTACGCGCAGGGAGGACCAACGCCCATCGGGATTCGGCACTCGGCATTTGGCGAGGTAAGAGTTTCATGCACGTTGAAACCGTGATTAGCGATTTCCTGAATTATCGGGAGTTGTCGATCGTCAAGAGGACAGGTGGCACGCGATCCCATCATATCGGGGTTCGACATTCAGAGTTTTCGACATCAAAGAAAACTTGCATTGTGGATTCGTGATCCGAGAAATCCCGAAGTGACGTGGCAGTGTGGGACCACGAGGTGTAGTGGAATATAGGTGTCGTCAGATCGGGGTTTGGGGTTCGGAGAATTGGAGGGCGTGTGAATCGCGACATCATTTTTGCCGATTTCCCGATAGAGAAAATCCCGACAAGTGAAAAACGTTGACCCGTTGACGTTCGGGTTTTGGGGTTTTGGTTTACATGTGAACCGTGCACACAGGGTTCGCGACATCGTGAGACCCGATTTCCCCAGACAGTTGTCGGGAGATCATCCGCGCATCCTGTGGGTGACAAGAAATCCCGATACGATATTTGAAGGGTATTACAACCTTTCGGGCCTAAGTATAGAAGGTCCTGGTGGGAGTGGCTACTCGCTGAGGGGCAGTTGGCGTCAAGTGGTATCATAGCTTGGAGTCTTTGCTTTCTGAAGAAGGGATAGGGAATACACCATGCCACCCAGAAGGGAAAGGTAGTCACCTGATCGTGAAGACAGGGATGCCCGAAGAAGAGGTAGGCCGGCAGGGAATCCGGAGATGGAACGACAGATACGAGATCTCAGGGCGAGACTCGAAGAGATGGAAACAACTCAACGACGCGGAGTCGGCGCTGGAGAGTTCATCGATTCCGAAGTTGAAGAGGAAGTTGGACATGATGCTGAAGAAGTCACAACAGAAGATGCCTCGACAGAGAGGTTGATTAGAGCTATCACCAGGATGAGCTCAAAGACCAAGATGGACTTTCCCGTCTATGAGGGGAGTCTAAGTGCAGAAGAGTTGTTGGATTGGATCCGAGCACTCGATACCTACTTCGATTATGAGGATATCGAAGAGGAAAAGAAGGTGAGGCATGCTGTCACGAAGTTGAAAGGACATGCAGCCTTATGGTGGGATGAGTTGCAGGCGGATAGGCACTGCAAAGGAAAACAGAAGATCAAGAGCTGGGATCGGATGATCTCTAAGATGAAAGAGAAATTCATCCCGAGGGATTACCAGATCACTCTATTCAGGTGAATGCAGAACCTGAGACAAAAGATGATGACGGTGAAGGAGTACACCGAAGAATTTTATAGGCTCAATATCCGAGCTGGTCATCGGGAGAGTGATGATGAGAAGGTGGAAAGATACCTGAATGGGATGAGGTATGACATTCAGGATGAATTAAGCCTGGTGACCATCCGAACAGTTGAGGATGCGTACCAGATGGCTCTGAAAGCTGAAGAAAAGCTGAGCCGCAAGCAGGGACAGCGGGGGCGAGGCAGGAGTCAGCCCAGAGGCAAGGCGGTTGCCCAAGAAAGAACCTAGAAGCCCAAAGAGGAATGGAAGAAGCCTCAGGGTAAGCTGGAGAGAGGTGGAGCCTCATAGTAGAGGCAACAATATGCTGAGCCTAGGAGACAACAAACTGATCAGCAAGGAGATTATGCTGACGCCAACGCATTTCCTCACACCAGAGGCAGAGGAAGAGGTCGAGGAGGAGTTATCACATGTTTTACATGTGGAAAAGATGGACAAAAAGTCGTGGATTGTCCAGACAGGGAGATGAACAGAGGAAAATCTCACATCACAGAGGCGCAGAGGCGTGATGTGGAGGATGAAGACACTGGAAGTGGGAAGTCACTGACAGTGCACAAAGTTCTCTTGAAACCTGAGAAAGAGGTGGAGAACACAACTCAGAGAACCAGACTATTCAGAACAACTTGCAAGACCAAAGGCTGGAAATGCAAGGTCATCGTGGACAGTGGAAGCACCGATAATCTCGTTTCGACCGAGATGGTGGAGAAATTGGAGCTGGAGACAACCAATCACCCAAGTCCATACAAAGTGTCATGGCTGCAGAAAGGACACCAGGTATGTGTTACGAAACAATGCTTGGTTAAATTTAAAATGGGTGAATATAAGGATGAGATCCTGTGTGATGTCGTTCCCATGGATGTCTGTCATGTATTATTGGGTATACCATGGAAGTATGATCGAAATGTTGTTCATGACGAGAGGATGAACACATACACCTTGGAGAAGGATGGGAGGTCACACACATTGCTTCCGATCAAAGATAAAGAAGTGAAGTTGGAAGTGAGCAGTACCATAATTATCATGAGTGGGAAGGAACTTCTCACAGAGATGGAAAAGAATGAAGATCCACAATTCTTTGTGGTCAGGAAACCGAGAATTGTCCTGACAAGCACAAGAGTGGATGACTTGCCAGACGAGATTCAGGAACTGCTGGGAGAGTTCGCTGACATCATCGTGGACGAACTACCTCGTTCGTTGCCACCGATGCGGAGTGTGAGTCACCACATCGATCTCATACCCAGAGCTAGCTTGCCGAATAAAGTTGCATACAGATTGACACCTCAGGAGAATGAGGAAGTCAAAAGGCAGGTTCAGGATCTGCTAGACAAAGGACTGGTTAGGGAGAGCTTGAGCCCGTGTGCTGTTCCGACAATACTAAGTCCGAAAAAGGATGGAGGCTGGAGGATGTGTACAGTCTCCAGGGCTATAAATAAAATCACCATTAGGTACAGATTTCCACTGCCGAGAATGGATGACTTGATGGATTGCCTGAGTGGGGCAAATTATTTTTCAAATATTGATCTCAAGAGCGGATATCATCAGATCCGGATGAGAGAGGGAGATGGGTGGAAGACAACGTTCAAAACAAACGAGGGTTTGTATGAATGGTTGGTCATGCCGTTTGGCTTGAGAAATGCGTCGAGCACATTCATGAGGCTGATGAATGAAGTCCTGTGGGAATTCATTGGCAAATTTGTAGTTGTATATCTGGATGATATACTGGTGTTCAGCAAGACCAGGGCTGAGCATTTAAGACACTTGGCTATTTTGATGAGAATACTATAGCAGGAGAAGCTGTTAATCAATTTGAAGAAGTGTTCCTTCATGCAGACAGAACTCATTTATTTGGGTTTTGTAATCTCGGCGAATGAATTGAAGATGGATCCTGAGAAGGTAGAAGTGATCAGGAATTGGCCATCGCCAAGAAATGTTTTCGAGGTAAGAAGTTTTCATGGGTTGGCTAGTTTCTACCGAAAGTTCATTCGAAATTTCAGCGGAAATAGCGCAACAATGATGGACACGGTGAAGAAACAACATAAATTTTTTCACTGGACAACAGAGGCTGAGAGAAGCTTCAATCTGTTGAAGCGAAAGATAACAGAGCAACCAATTCTGGTGTTGCCCAATTTTTGGAAAACCTTCCAGGTGAAGTGTGATGCCAGTGGATATGTTGTTGGAGGGGTCTTGAGTCAGGATGACAGACCTGTTGCATATTTCAGCGAGAAGCTGGATGATGCAAAGATGAAATACTCCACATATGATAAAGAGTTCTATGCCATCATACAGGCATTGAAAAAGTGGAGGCATTACTTAATACCCAAGGAGTTCGTATTGTACAGCGATAACCATGCATTGCAGTTTGTAAGTCAACAGGAGAAGTTGAATCAAAAGCATGCGAAGTGGGTGAAATACATGCAAAATTTCACATTTGTCATTAAGCACATTTCGGGGACTGCTAACAAAGTAGCTGACGCTTTGAGCAGAAAATGTTTATTGCTGCGGGAATTCAGGGTCAAGACCTTGGGTTTTGAAAACCTGAAAGATATGTATGCAGGTGATGCAGACTTCGGGGAAGCATACGAGGCAGATGAGAACCCAGTTCTCAGGGATCGGAGTCCATGGCTGGAATATATAATCCAGGAAGGATTGATGTTCAAGGGCAATCAATTATTCATACCAAATTGCTCCATGAGGGAGAATTTGGTGAGAGAAAAGCACAGTGGTGGATTAGCAGGTCATTTTGGGCATGATAAGACATTCGCCAAGCTGAGAGAATCATATTATTGGCCAGGTATGCGAGCAGACGTAAAGAGGTTTGTTGACAGGTGCAGGATATGTCAACATGCGAAGGGCTGAAAGCAGAATGATGGGTTTTATCAGCCATTACCTATACCTGAGAGGCCATGGGAGGCGATCAGTATGGATTTTGTTCTGGGATTGCCGAGAACATAGAGGGGAGTTGATTCCATTTTTGTGGTGGTAGACAGGTTCTGGAAGATGGCACATTTCATTCCGTGTCATAAGACCAGCGATGCAACCCACATCGCAAATTTGTTTTTCAAAGAAATCGTTAGGTTGCATGGATTGCCGAGAAGTATAGTCTCGGATCGGGATACAAAATTCATAGGTCATTTCTGGAGGACGCTATGGAAGAAGCTGGGAACTAATCTGGCATTCAGTTCTTCTTATCACCCGCAGAGAGATGGGCAGACGGAAGTGGTCAACAAAAGATTAGGGGATCTATTGAGAAGCTTGGTGACAGAGCACCATACCAGTTGGGACCAGATATTACCACAGGCAGAGTTCGCGTACAACGATTCGGTGAATCGAAGTACAGGTAAGAGTCTGTTTCATATTTTGTATGGGACACAACCGAGAGGAGTTTCTGAGCTCAGGGAGTCAGAACAGGATGAAACTAGCAGCACGAGGGCTGAAGAGTTCGTGGAGGCGATGCAAGAACTTCACAATCAGGTGAAGCAGCGGCTGCAGAAGGCGAATCAGGAGTATAAGCGCAGAGCCGATCAAAGAAAGAGACAACTTCAGTTCAAAGTTGGAGACATGGTTCTGGCGCACCCGAGGAAGGAAAGGTTCCCAAGGGGAACGTATAATAAACTCAATATGAAAAAGATCGGGCCATGCAGAGTCCTGAGGAATTTTGGAGAGAATGCATATGAAATTGAGTTGCCAGAGGGCATCGGGATATCTCCGATTTTCAAAATTTTGGATTTATACCCCTACAGAATTGGAGAAGCAGACACTGGGACTAAGGAACCAGTGGTCCAATGGCAGAAGAAATTTCCAATTACACAGATGCCTCAGATGGAGTGTATACTGGACAAGCGAGTAGGCATGAAGACCAGGAGAAAGCAGTATTTTGAATACCTGGTGAAATGGAGGAATCACCCAGTGGAGGATGACAGCTGGGAGACAGAGGCAGTCATACAAAAGCATGGGCAGACTGTGCAGGAGCTCATGGACAGGAGCCCATGAAATCTTTTGAGCCGAGGAGTATGATGCAGGAGCATCATAAAGGATAAGTTCATCCTGAGCCTCTTCCATAGAGTCCTCCAAAAGTGTCATTTAAATTTGGTGTCCCTATCTGAAATTATGCTCCTCGACAATCCATGTAGTCTTACTACTTCTCTAAAAAACAGATTGGCGATGTGTGTGGCATCACTTGTCTTCTGACATGGTATGAAATGTGTCATTTTTTATAATCTTTCCACCAAAACAAATATGGAATCACTCCCTTTTTTAGTTTTGGGCAATCCCAAAACAAAATCCATACTGATTGCATCCCACAACCTTTCTGGAATTGGTAATGGCTGATACAAACCAGTGTTTTTTTGTCTTCCTTTTGAATACTGACAAATTCTGCATTTGTTCACAAACTTTTTCACCTTTTCTCTCATGCTTGACCAACAATACAAATTGCTCAGCTGTGAAAATGTCTTACTGTGACCAAAGTGTCCAGCTAAACCTCCACTGTGTTTATCTTTCAGTAGGTTGTCTCTCATTGAGCATTTCAGAATGCATAATTGGCTCCCTTTGAACAGTAATCCATCCTGGATAAAATATTCAGTCCATGGGCTTCTGTTTCCCAATAAAGGATTCTCGCATGTCTCATAATCTTCTTTGAAATATCCATCTTATTTATACATCTCCTTGAGGTGTTTGAACCCCAAGGTCTCCACCTGGAATTCCTGTACAATCAAACTCCTCCTGCTCAAAGGATCTGCGACTTTGTTAGCATTTCCAGCAATGTGTTTAATAACAAAAGTAAAATTCTTCATATATTCTACCCATTTTGCATGTTTATGATTCAACTTTTCTTTCCTAGTAATAAACTGCAAAGCATGATTACCACTGTACAAGACAAATTCTTTAGGAATTAGATAATGTCTCCATTTTTGCAAATCTTGAATCACCACATAAAATTCCTTTTCATACGTGGAATACTTTTTATTGGAATCATTCAGTTTCTCAATGAAATAAGAAACTGGCCTATTGTCGTGACTCAATACTGCTCCAATAGCTAATCCACTTGCGTCACATCTCACCTGAAATGTTTTTCCAAAATCTGGTAACACCAGAATTGATTGCTCTATGATTTTCTCCTTCAATACTTTGAAACTTTTTTCAGATTCCTCTATCCAACTGAAGGACTTTTGTTTCTTCTTCACAGTGTCCAGCATGGGTGCACATATTCCACTAAAATTTCTGATAATTTCTCTATAAAATCTCGCTAACCCATGAAAACGTCTTACCTCAAATATTCTACTCGACGACGACCATTCTTTGATCACTCTCACTTTTTATGGGTCCATATTCAATTCATTTTAAGAGATTACAAAATCCAAATATATGAGTTGCTTCTTCATGAACGAACTCTTCATATTTATCAACAATTTATCTTGCTGCAACCTTTCCATTACTCATGTCAAATGTATTAAGTGTTCCTCCTTTGTCTTGCTGAAGATTAGTATGTCATCAAGATATATTATGACAAATTTTCCTATGAAATCTTTCAACACTTCATTCATTAACCTCATAAATGTGCTTAGTGCATTTGTCAACCCAAACGACATGACCAACCATTCAAAAAATCCTTCATTTGTCTTGAATGTTATTTTCAATTCGTCTTCCTCTCTCATTCTTATTTGATGATATCTTCTCTTCAAGTCTATCTTGGAAAAATAGCTTGCTCCACTCAAATAGTCCATCAAATCGTCCATCCTCGGTAAAAGGAATCTATATCTAATGGTTATCTTGTTGATGGCTTGGGAATCTGTGCACATCCTCTAGCCTCCATCTTTCTTTAGACTTAACACAATCAGTACTGTGGATGACCCTAGGCTTTCCCTGACTAACCCTTTATCCAACAACTCCTGGACTTGATTTTTGACTTCCTCATGCTCTCTAGGTGTCAACCTATAAGATGATTTGTTTGGTAAACTAGCTCCTGAAATAAGGTCAATATGATGTCCTATACTCTTTATGGGTGCAATGAGTGTGGTAACTCATCCACGACTATATCAACAAAGTTTTCTAATATTTCTTCGATTTCTATAGGCAAATATTCTACAAAAGTATTTGCAGGGATAACTCTAGGATTCCTCACTACAACAAACTGCATTTCTTTCTCCTTCTTGAATAAATTCAAGAACTCCTTCTCACTCATGAGAAGTATGCTTGAACTAGCTTTTGTCTTTTTCTCTTTGTCTTCTATGGGTAACAACATATGTGTCCTACCATTTTTCTCTAGGGTATATGTATTCTTCCTTCCATCATGAATAACTTTTTGGTTATACTTCCATGGCCTCCCCAATAAAATATGATAGACATCCATAGGAATTACATCACACAATATTTCATCTTTGTAACCTCCTATTTTAGATTCAACTTGGCATTATTGACTTACCATGACTTGATGTCCTTTCTGGAAACACGATACCTTGTATGGATTTTGATGTTCATTTTTCTTTATCTCTAGCTTCTCCACCATCTCTCTGGATACTAGATTGTCAGGGCTTCCACTGTCTATGATCACCTTGCAAACTCTGTCTTTCGACTTACAAGCAGTTCAAAACAGACTTGTTCGCTAAAATGGTTCCTTTGGTTCCTTTTCTTATTTAGGAAGGATCTTCCTCATCATGAGGTTTCTTCCTCCTTATGTTTCTTCTACTTCCACATGTTTATATGCTTCAACAATGTGTGCTTCTTCTTCACCTCTATTCTTGCTTTAGATCCTATCTTTGAAACAAATTTTATCAAGTGATCTCGTGCAACATCCTGTACTACATTTTCTTCACCCTCTACTTCTTCTTCACTCTCAGCTTCATTGACATCACTAGGGTATGGTGATCTTCTCTGTGTTGTCTTCATGGCGTCCAATCTCATTCAGAGTCACCTCATTTCTTCTTCCATTTCTTCATATGCGCTGCGCCTTCTGGGTTGCATGATTTCACTATGTCACCTACAAACATACATCAAATTTATTTGATACCACAAATGATACCAACTTTCCTCTTTTCTCCTTTTGTCTGTTGTCTGCAAAAAAAAATTAAAATTAGCTCTGATACCACCTGATTTAGGCCCCGTACTCCCCCGTAGGGTTGTGTGACCTCCGAGTCTTGGATCTCAGATTCTTGAGTCAAAAGACACAGGGCCCCCTCATCTTCTTGGTGCAGTTCTGACAACAACCTGCGACCTTCCCCTTTCGCTCTGTGTGAAAACTCAAAATGTTGGCATTATCTCCCTTTTGAATAAGCCCTCATTTAATATGACTTGGGGCTATGAACATGTGATTGTGGGAATATTCATAAGAGGTATGTAGTTAAACCACTTTTGGGCCTGCAATGCTCCTACGACCTCCACACGTCCCCTTGGTGAAACCACGGTTCAAATTGCAGCCCGCCTTCGATTCCTTAGCCTCCTCGTAGCTTCTGTCCCCGAAATGATATAAGATCGTTGATCTCACTATATTGACGATAACATCCAATCAATGATTCAAATCTATGCCCTCCTTATCTATAGACCATATCATCTCTCCTTGAATCAACGATTGAGGTTCTCTTTGCAATTCCGGACTCTGGGAGTTTGAAATCTCAAACTCATCTCTCTTCCATACTCCAACCTTCTGGAATTATCAATATACCGACACCTGTGTCATAAATCAATAACCCTGCCTTCACCTGGGTGTTTGACCTTTCAAACTAGATCAACGGTCCAATGACCCCTTCTTGATCGACATTCAAGATTTCCTCCAGGGCTTTGGACTTCTGAGATTTCAAATCTCAAACCACTTTCTTCCAATGTATTTTACCCAGAGTCTAAGATCCATTGACGCGTTTCCTTCTGATCCAATGATCAAGGGTCACTTCAGGAGTTTACTTGGAGTTAACAGATTTGTTCCATGTCTACTCCGAATCTAACGGTATAGATCTTATTCCAAGACTTTGGGTCTTCGCGCTCCAATGATCTCAATTCTCAAATTGAAAATCCACTTTGGATTTTCCCCGAATTACGATATCTATTGACAAGTGTCTCGTCTAATATCAATGACTCACAACTCTTCGTCTCTCTGTTCTTCGAGAGTTTCAAGTTTCAATTTTGGCCTTCTTCCAGATCTTTCGAGCTCCTGACATGTACCCTCTTGGCTTCAATGGTCCTTATATGTTCTGGCTCTGCGACTCTCTGCACTCGGGAGTTTTAAGTCTCAAACTTGACTCTTTAGGCGCTCACGATATTTGACGGTTCACTCTTGTTCAATCGAATGGATAAGATTCCACCTTGTCTTTCCGAGACTCCAGACTTCAGGAATCTCAAGTTTCAAACCGCTCTCCCTCTTGATCTTACAACAACCAAATGTTGTGATTCCTCCTGGTGATCCGATGCTTGGTCTTCACTTCCAGTGATATGACGATTCATATCTATCTCGCTGATCTGATGGTCGAGATTCTATTCCGGGGTTCCGGACTCCAGGAATCTCAAGCTTCAACTTCGATAGCTTCTCTCTCCTCTATACGCGAAGTGCTAAAAATCATGCACCTCCTTCTGATCCAATGATTTTCGATCTTATTCCGTATGATGCAACGATCACAGCTGTTCTTCCTTCTGAGCCTCTGATATCTCTCCACCTTGGAAGATTTATCCCTTTTCAAAGGTTCCAAACCTTTATTCTTCCAACGAATCCATCTCTAGGATATCGTCAACACTCATGAAAAGTGTTATATCTTCTGAGCTTCTATCCTTGAAAGGATTTTGATCTCCCACGCACACTTTGCTTTCTTGGGATTTTGAATAACTCAGTTTGAAGGATTTTCTTGAAAAGAAAATGCTTCTCGCCCACCTGGCGTTCTTCTGCATTGGTTCTTCGTAGATTGTTGTCTTCTTCACAATGTGCACACCTTGCAACTGGTCTTAGTTTTTTTTATTCTCTCTGAACTTCTCTGAGTCAATATGAGACTTAGTCGACACACTCCTTGCATTTGAGATGCACACCTTGCATACAATTATTAGAAGAGAAATGATTGAAACTCAACCAACTTCGTCACGAACTCGTACAGTTAATCTCTCGAAAAATTATACATGAACGAGCTGTAATAAATTATACACACAGAATAACATTCACTCAATCACACATGAAATGAACATAGTCCATGGATTTGGGACAATTTCTATCTGTTCTATTCATTCATGAAAAACAAAATACATAGTGTTTTTGCTACTCTAGTATGTTCTACTGATCTCTCTATTATGCCTATCTTCTACAATACAATACTGAAAAACTATATAAGGACCGGCTCCACGAGCTCTCTCGTCCTATTTGAAATCTATCATTCAAATTCAAAGTTATTACCTACTCTGTCCTATTACAATAACTACTAGTTGTTTCCAGATAGAGTCGACACTCTATATTTGCAGTTTCTTATAGTCCTTCAAGACTTTACAAACAAGTTACATTTTAAAATGTTGTTTACAAAAATATCTCAACAACCAATTAAATTCTGAGTTTAATGCTTGATTTGAAACTCTACCATTGCTGAGATGTGATTCATCTACCTCCATGCGTGTGTTGTTGACTTTGAAGGTGATTCTCCTGCATCAATGATCCTGTCTCATTATCGCGAAAGGTTAAGTAGATAAATGTTAATAACTTTTCTTGTATTTATTTATTAATGGTAAATTAATTGGTCTGTATGTTAATAGAGGCTAGAAAGTGAAGCACCATAGTTAGCTCAATCATGCATAGTTTGTCTTTTTTTAGTGAGAAGCACCATAAGTTGGCTCGATCAATCATACATAAGTGCAAAAGAGGCAGAGACAACACGAGCCTGCCTCATTATAGCCAAGGGTCCAATGGGTATATGTTCATAAAAATTTCTTACATTTATATATTGATGGTAAATCAATAGGTCGATGTAGGGTTAGCTTCCTCTAATCATAGATATTTGATATTGGATTTTTGTGTGAGGAAAATCATCTACCAACAAGAAAAAATTTAAACCTTATACATAATAAAATCTTCAATGATATATTGCTTGAATATATAAAAAGTATGAATTACACAGTCCTTAACAAATTTTGATCTGACGCGATCGTGCTAGAGGTATTTAAACCTCTATAGGTATTCGTATTTAAATGCATCATAAATTTTATTTTGCTAGCATGTTCATGATGTGAGGGACTAGCTTGTCACTAAGAAATAACAGGGCATCTAAGTAGTCAAAATCATACACGAATCATAGGTGTGGACCACACCAACCCTTATCCAACCCTTATCATAGATGGATTTTTTGGTGTCTCCTCCTTATTAGTTATTGGTTTCAAACATAGGTATCCATGAAAAACCAAACCCGTAGCTCTATCCATATTTGACCATTATAAAGAAATTATTGTGATTATTCTTTTATCATACCATCAGTTTGGAAAGGTGGAAAATGACATCCATATAAGTATATCATTCACTTTTATAAAGTTTTTGTTTCTAGTTGATGGCTCACTTTCGGACTATCATTAATGTATTAATACATAATTAATGTATTAATTAATTATCACATTAATATAATATATAATAAAAATGTATTAATGTATTAATATAGTATTAATTATTGATACATTAATAATGTAATATATGAATTAATTAATAGATTAATACATTATTAATTAACACATTTCTAAAGTATTAATACTAATAAAATAATACATTAAATAGATAAATAAATATATTAAATTCATTAATAAACACATTACTAAAATATTAATACATGGAAAAAGTATTGATACACTAATAAACTAATACATTAATAAAATAGTAATTCAACGACCTTAATGTATTTCATTATTACATTAACATAATATATAACAAAAATGTATCCATGTAGTATTAATTATTGATACCTTAATAATGTAATGTATTAAATAATTAATACATTATTAATTAACACATTTCTAAAGTACTAATACAATGATAAAGTAATACATTAAAAACATCAATAAATAAAATAAATGCATTAATAAATACATTACTAAAGTATTAATACATGGGAAAAGTATGGATACGCGAATAAAGGGACCTTAATGTATTTAGTAACACATTATTAGTCCCTGTCGTAGGTGTAGAGGGACTATAGCAATCGATAAATCATTGACCTCATATTAGTGTGTCATTTGACCATAAATATTTCCATATTATGTATTGTTGGTACCAAGGAACTGAAAACATCGATTTTTCTATAAAAAAGGTACCATATTTGTCATGATATGATTAGACAAGGGATTGGAGGTCTTATTGTCAGTTTCACTATTCCCAATGTTATATATGTTGGCATATCCAAAGTATTTGATCATATATGGTCTTTTTGAATCATATATTTTGTTATGCATTCGTCGAAGGTGGATTAATGCTACCATTAATTCGAATGTTTGGTTTAGCATTTTATGCTAGGTAAATTTATGGCAATGTTTGATATGGTGGCATATGGAAAGTTTGGCTTTCCAATACATTCTCTGGTGTTCAAAATATTGTTACAAAAAATTTAATTATTTATTTGGGATACGTGAGAGACCTGCCACATTCAATATTTTTCTTAAATGTTTACAGTGAATTTCTGACAGACTTAAATGTTTACCTAACATGCTTGGTAGTGTTGAATGGTTACTTAACAGGCTTGTTACAAGACATTTTCTTCCATTTTTAAAATTTATATGCTCCAGCGACATTGTTGGCTCACTGGTCCATGCTTGTTTTTTGCATGGCATTGATTTCTTATCTGCATGTTGTCGTTGTTCTTTCTTGCATGTTTGTGTTGTTGCAGTTTTCATGTTTGGGTTTCTTCAATCGCAATTGGAACATCATCGTTCCTGGGGGAGTGGTTGTTGCTTGCTTCTTTCTTCATTGTATGTTGTTTATTGTTGCTTGATTCAAGTTTGCTTCTTTCTTCTTTCTTTTTTGTATGCTGTTTATTGTTGCTTGATTTGACTTTCGAGGGTTCCAGTCCTGCGCCTGTAGTTGAGCCTTTTGGTGCTTGTTAGCTGGGTTGTTATTTGGTGGTTTTTCTTGTTTTCGCATGGTTTGCAATGTTGGGAAGTTGCATTTGCAGTTGGATCTCTGGTTACATTTTTGTGCACTACAATTTGTGTAGAATAATATTAAGATAAAATAACAGACTAAAGAATTGCAGGCGATGTAAATTGCATCTGTTATGCGTTGAAGCAGAGTTTGTCAGTCTCAAGATATATTTCATGGTTGTCGATGCTTTTTCCATGGATTCTGTGTTACTAGGGTTTCATAGTTATGAGAATGTCTTTTGCTATGTGGGAGATATAATTGTTCTCTCCCTTTTACTTTCCTGTTGTAAATTGCGTTTGACTCTATTTTATCGCATTTCTATGGTCATTTCAACCGACCACCATTCGATTGCATACTTAGCCAGTTTTATGGACACAACTTTGCTAATAGGTTCTATCAAACTATGATAGGTCATGTTCGGTGTATACATTAGCTTTCCTGAATTAGTTTTCTTTAAAAGAAGGCCTCCTGGACATAAGAGAATGTAATTTATGAAATTACAAGTTTCCTAGACAACATAAGTTAATGCTCGCGGGTTCTGGGGGTGCCTGGCTGAAAATTGGGCTTCTTTTGTTCTATGCCCTGCAAATAGCACGAAGAGTTCCGTGATCATTCTGACCGACCGCTGTTCGGTTCCACACTTAGCTAGTTTTATGGGCCTGGCTTTGCGGATAGGTTGTATCAAACTATGGTGTATACATTAGCATTTCCAAATTAGTTTTCTTTATAAGAAGGGCTTTTAGACATAAGACATTGAAATTTATCAAATTATAGGTTTCTTGGAGAATTTAAATAAAACATAGGAAATATGTAATTTTATAAAGTAGATATATAAAGCATGCACGAAGCCCTCATCCCATACTTAGCGAGTTTTTGCATCGTGGGTTCTCAGGGTAGGCGGTTGAAAATTGACAATCAGAGAGTTCCGCGATATACAAATTGACAATTAGACTTGCAGACTATTTTAATTTGAATTTTTGCATTGTAGTTTGCGTAGATACTATTAAGATAAAATAACAGACTAAAGAATTGCATGCGATGTAAATTGCATCTATTACACGCTGAAGCAGAATTTGTCAGCCTCAAAATATATTTCATAGTTGTTGATGCTTTTTCCATTGATTTTGTGTTACTATGGTTTCATAGTTATGAGAATGCCTTTTGCTGTGTGGGAGATATACCTATTCTCTCTATTTTAATTTCCTGTTGTAAACTACGTTTGACTCTAGTTTCTCGTGTTTCTGTGGTTATTTTGACCGACCTCCATCGGTTGCATACTTATCCAGTTTTATGGGTGCAGCTTCACCAATAGGTTCTATCAAACTATGACAGGTCATGTTCGGTGTATACATTATCTTTCCTGAATTAATTTTTTTTAAAAGAAGGCCTCCTAGACAGAAGAGAATACAATTTATGAAATTATAGGTTTCCTGGACAACATAAGTAAATGATTGTGGGTTCTCGCGGTGGCAGGATGAAAATTGGGCATCTGTTGTTCTGTGCCCTGCAAATAGCACGGAGAGTTCCACCATCATTCTGACCAACCGTAGTTTGATTCCATACTTAGCCAATTTTATGGACACGGCTTCGTGGATAGGTTGTATCGAACTATGGTGTATACATTATCATTTCCGAATTAGTTTTCTTTTTAAGAAGGGCTCCTGGACAGAAGGCATTGAAATTTATCAAATTATATGTTTCTTGGACAACATAAATTAAACATAGGAAATATGTAATTTTATAAAGTAGATATATCAAGCATGGATGAAGCCCTCATCCCATACTCAGCCATCTTTTGCATCGCGGGTTTGTGGGGTAGGTGGTTGAAAATTGACAATTGGAGAGTTCCATGATATACAAATTGACAATCGGACTTGCAGACTATTTTAATTTGAAGGGTGTCATGTCCAAAAAATTTAGCATTCTTGAAATAGTTTACTTTACGTATGTTTTACATACCCTGGTGGACCAAAAACACACAAAAAAAGTAGTAAGCATTTTTTGGATCATGGGTTCTCGGGGTGGAGGGCTCTAAGTTTGGTCTCTATTGTTCTGTGTCCTACAAATGGCACGAAGAGTTTCGTGATATACAAATTGACAATTGGACTTGTGAAGTATTTGAACTTGAAGGGATCGTGAAAAAAAAATAGCATTCTCGAATTACTTTTCTTTACGTACGTTTTACATATGGTCGTCAACAAAAACAAAAAAATAGTAGTAACGTCTTTTACATAGGGCTCCATCCCCGCTACCTTCAGCGCTTCCCAATACACATTAAATATGCTTTTAAAAGTCAGAACCGACCAGACAGGTTCTAAAACACGGGCTTTAATAACTGGATATCTCGAGGACATCTCCCATTAAAATGAATAGACATGCGAATACTATGGGATCTGGTAATTTCTTTTTTCCTGCATTTTGAATTTGCAAAAATATTTTTGTTTTGTTTTTTTTGCTTGTGCAGTTTTAGTTTTCTTAAAGCTTTAGCATAGTTCACGAACGTGTCGCCGATAGAGGCCTTGACATCATATCCCTCTTTAATATTGTGAATTTTGAAATGATGGGATTTAATAACTATAAAGCTCGAGGACATCTCCCATTAAAATGAATAGACAGGCGAATACTATCGGATCTTGTAATTTATTTTTGCCTGCATTTTGAATTTGAGAAAATACTTTTTATTTTATTTTATTTCTTGTGCAGTTATAGTTTTCTTAAAAGCTTCAACGTAGTTGATGAACATGTCACCCACAGAGGCCTTGACGTCATGTCCCTCTTTAATATTGTGCATATCTTAGATGTCATATTTGAGAATCTTCTCGGATGTGGAAATTTTAATACGTGATGCTAGTCACTATTTGGCATACATATTAAGAAAGATTGGCATTAATAAGTGAAAATATTGAGAACATATGTCATTAAAGAAAATCAACACAAAATCTAGGAAAGACCATCCAACATTTTTTTTAAATACTTAGTTCCATTTCTCTCTATCATCAAAGAGTTGTGCTTTAGGGTGCCTTCGTTCTAATGTTCCTGGTCATGGACATGTAAGACAACTTAGAGATGTGATTGAGGGGCACATGAAAGAGGATAGACTTGTTTTATGTGACGTGAGATTTGAATATAAAAAAAACTCCGTTACACAAGAGAAACTCAAAGAGGACGAAGAAAAAAGAACAAGTATGTTCTGGTTGGTGTTCTCCTTGTCTTCGATGCTTTGGTTGGTTGAAAAGGCTTCCTAGAGATTTGTTGGTTGAACTTCTTTTTTTTCTTGCTAGGAATTGTAATGGATTTTGAGGTCAGGTGCAAAATAGTTCTTCGTTTAAGTATATATCTTCTTCTAACAACACATATTTGGCAAATGTATTGAATTGTAGAGATTACACTAGTCATTGTCTACCTCAGAGGCGGGTAACAGAAACTGTATGGGTGGATAAAATGGCATATTATCACTACAAAAGTTTCTATTTCATAGTTTGTTGACCTGCATGTGGGTCTGGTAGCTGACTTGATAGAAAGCTATGTTCTTTGTCAAAGTTTGTTCAGTTTCCTCTCGATGTAGTTGTAGACTCCACATATTTTGCATGACCTCCAAACATTCCAGACCTTTCTGTCGGCCACCATACCTCCACCGCTATGAGGAAATATATATTATGATGCCATCTGCAACATTTGATACACTTTCCAGCCATGTGCTGGTGCATTCTACAACATTTGATGCAATTGCCACAACTCTGCTGCCCAAAGAAGTTATGTACCTCAACAAATTTTCATTTTGCATCTGGGTTGGACGTTTCTTTCAATTTACTACTATAAAGCAAAGAAGTTCCACATACAAATCCTCAGGAAGGATTCTCAACCAAACAGACGATCAAATATAGCGAGAATACCAGTTAGTACCTACAGACAAGGTATTCAAAAAAATGGGATAGATGTATTTGGCAGCACCGATTAAGTACAAAACCCAAAATTGATATTGAACTCATTTTTTACGAAGAAAGAGTTTGAATGTCAAGAAAACTATGAAGAAACTTCATCAATGTACATATTTTTTATTGGTTGAGGGAAGGAGAAATCGCAATTGTTGTCGCAAATAGCCTCAACTATATTTTGTAACCCATCTTATTTAAATATAGAATAATTTTGGTTTATATTTTAATAGTAGTTTACAATTTCTGGTATTTGTTTTAATTGTATTTTGTACCTTCTTCCTCTGTGTCGTTAAACATGAAGGAAAAGCTTTCGTTTCTGCTTCCCACTACTTCAATCTAAATAAAACCTGCTCTATTCTTTATTTACATTTTACATTTAAGAATAATTAATGAGTTACAACAAGGCAACTGAACTGTTGACGCAATGTTATCGTGAAGTATGTTGGATATATTGCAACTTTTTCTATTTGATAATATCCGTGTATATATACTAATATCAATACTATTGGAATAAATACAAAAAACTTCCTCTTTGGAAAATCTTAGGCAATTATGTTTGGGTTTACGGTATTAAAAAACTATGTCCATTGTTCCATCATATACATCTTGCAGACTAAGAACTTCCATGGTCTCCAATTTATGCTTTAATTACTTAAAGTCACACCAAATTTTGATTGCATTTAATTTAATTTAGATATTGATGTTTATGGAGAGCCGATGTTTGTTGATGTCATTGCAATGAATAAAATATGAATAGATGATAAGGAGTTTATCTCATTGAGACCACAATGCAAGTTGATGTTTCTTATTGCGCTATGTTCATCTTGCAGTCAAAATTTTTGTGGTTTCAACGAAATTTGCAAGATGAAGATTATCTTGCAAATTGGGAGATCATTTGCATTTGAAACATAAACGATCCATTAATATATATTAGTATGAATACCATTCAGGTAAACATGAAAACTTTATCCATTGATAGATACTAGTATGAAAAATATTGAAATAGATATCAAAACTTTGTGTTGGCCAATACTTAGCCAGTTATCTGGGCAACAAGCCACGGATTCGCCACACCCACCACCTATGTCCCCTGTTTCTTCATATACATGTTGCAGCCAAAGAACTTCAGTAATATGCACTTAATGCTTTTACTAGTGATCTGCAATTCATGCCTTAACATCTCCATCTATATCCTCGCACGACGGATCCAACCGATCGCTGTTCTTTTCCATACTTAGACAATTTTATGTCCGCCCTTGCAGGGCCGACGCTTGCAAACCGAGATGCTTATTGTTCCGCTATATACATCTTGCACTCAAAACATCCATGATCTACAATTCCACCACGGGTTCCTCTTATACATTAAGTTCGTTCAAAGTATCTGTTCCTGCTTTCCATCCCCATAAACTTCACGTCCTTCCTGATATACATCAACAATTCTCTTACTAGTGACAAGTGGACACAGTGATACGAAATATACTTCTATGATATGCAATTTATGGCTTAACTAGTGACAAATCAGCAGGGATTCACAAGCATTTGCATTAATAATCAAACACTATATGTTCTTCTACGAGATACTTAGTTATTTTTCTCTTCTCTTCTTCCCATGTATTATCTATACTTCCATGATCTGAATGGATCTCTGCACATGAAAGAACTTAGCACCATGTTGATTTTGAGGTGGTGACAAAAGTGTTTAAGTGGATTAAGATGATGCTTTTTTGAGTTTTATTTCTCACGCATTTAATTATGCATTTGTGGGAAAAATACTTCATGCATTTTTCATATTATTTTGATTAATGCTTTATGAAGTGCTCATGCATTTAATTATGCATTTTATGAGCTTTAATAACTCATGCATTATTATTATTCACTTGTAATTAAAATGATTAATATTTGTGAGAGAAAATTTGTCTGACATATTTTTCATTTACTAATTATGGAAATTGATTTTCATGTGAGAAACCACCTCACACCAATTTCCCAATTTTCTCAATTGTAGGTTGAGAGAATCAAGGGCATGGTTGGAAAGTCTTTGGGTGGTTTTGAGACTTTTCCATTTTTAAGCCTAAGATGGTTGAAGATCCTACTTTTAAGGATCTTGTTTTTCCTTCTTTGTAATCAAATCCTACAATTGTGGATCTTGTAATTAATGCTCTTAGTTGGAGAGTGAGTAAGGAAAAACTATATATATTCCTTATGTGATCCATGTTGAGAAGAAGGAGAAGAAAGGAGAGAGTGCTTAGCTATTGAAAGCCATAGTGCTGAGCTAATGAAGAGCCATAGTGCTTGAATGTAAGAGAGTTTTAAGAGCTCACTTTGAAGAAGGAATATAGAAGATCTGCATTCCAGTTGGAGCAGGTCCGGAGACGTAGCCCCATAGGTGGAGGGGTGAACTTCGTTATCAAAATCGGTTGTCACTCTCTTATTTGCCTTCATGTGTTTTATACTCCTTAATGTTCATTTGTATTATGTTTATGCTTGTAATGCATTATGATAAATGAACTAATATGATCAATAAAATCTGTATAAGCCATAGTCAATTTAAAGATCCTCACATTGTAAACATTTGGGAGAGTAGTACTTGACCCGTTTACGGATCAAGTGGTATCAGAGCAGGTGACTGCTTTGTAGGATGGGAAAAGGATCAAAGCATGCTGAAAGAATGCAGGAGTTGCAAGAGATCAATGAAAGCATTCAAGCTGACAATGCAGAATTGAGAATACTTTTGCAAGTAGCTGAAGAGGAGAAGCAAGAGCTTCAAGAGATGCTATGAGACAAAGAAGAGTTATTGGCTAAGTTACAGAAGGTTGAGAAGATGGATGTTGCATCTCAAACCGAGGTATATGATGTTTCTTCATGTTCTGTTTTCTCTCAATATGAAACTAATGTTGGCATGAAGATCCTCACGAAGATGGGGTATAGAGGAGGTGGACTTGGCATTAATGGTCAAGGAGTCACCCAACCATTGGAGGTTGTACTAAGACAACCATTTGCAGGCTTGGGTTATGGACATGAAGAGAAAGGAGAGTGCTCGAAAGTTGCTTAAGTGAAAGCCATCTCTTCACCACTGGATTCCAAGAAGGGAATCAATACAGTTAGTCCTCATCAGTTCAAGGACAAGTCAGGAAGGTATAACAGTCATTCAATTCTTTCTTTTGCATATAAGAGAAATGATTTCTTTCATAGATCTTCTAATCGCGATGTAGTTAAGCATCAAACAAAGAAAATGTGGGTTAAGAAGACGGATGTGTCCATGAGAAGTGAGACCAACAAGAAGAAGAACCTTTCGTATCCTCCTACAAGGAATGTATAGCTGAATGGAAGACGAAGGGATTTTTGCCATTTCTACAAAATCAATGGCCATTGGGAGAAGAAGTGCTGGAAATTGCACCCTAAAATTTGCCACAATTCAAACAAGCAGAATGTAAAAGAGACTGTGAAGAAGGAGGCTCCATCCACCATTGGAAAAGCACAATTATGAGATGAAAGTGTTTGGTGTTGGTTCGGTAAGGAGTTCATAATGTTTCTGGAAGTTTTATTTCTGCTATGTTGCAAAATTTCGAGTTTTATGGGGGCAGGTATCTCCCTTTTGATGGAAAACATTAAAAAAATTTCCGACTCGGAATCGAGAAATAATGGCATCATTGCAAAGGACTAGACGAGAGAAATCCAACGGAGTGAAAATCGCGCCAAACAACCTCCGAGTGAGAAAGTTGCTTCTTATCTTGGATCTGGTCGATGGCCGCAGCCAAATTCTCAAGAGAAGTCGATGAAGACAGCGACGCCTCTGCACTGGCATTCAAGTTCTCAGAAGATTTGAGACCACCGTCCACTGGAGTTTCAACCGAATAAATTTCTCCATGGCTCTGGTGGACAATGAAGTGGAGATGGAAAAGGTGCGCATCAGACAACAAGTGTTGTTGGACCATCTGAGGCCTGCCCATTTCCCCAAGGCTTCCAAGGATCTGGTGGCTTCAGTATGTGCTGCTGGAGACAGTGCTGCCTATGAAAGAGCTGCTAAGTTTGGTGATGATGTTGTCATTGTTGCAACTTATCATACCCCTATACGCAAGGCTAAACGTGGAGGATTCAAGGATACTCTTGCTGATGACTTGCTGGTTCCTGCTTTGAAGGCACTGATTGACAAGAATGGACTTAATCCTATTGAGGTTGGTGATATTGTAGTGGGTACTATTCTTTCACCTGGCTCTCAACGTGCCAGTGAGTGCAGGATGGCTGTTTTTTATGCCGGATTCCCGAAGACTATATCTGTCATGACTGTCAATAGACAATGCTCTTCGGGCCTACAATAAGTTGCAGATGTTGCAGCTGTAATTAAAGATTGTTTTTATGACATTGGCATCAGTGCAGGAGTGGAGTCAATGAGTGTCACTACTTTGGCATTTTAAGGCTCCGTCGTATCGATCTATGGACTCCACATGCAACAATGGTTGTTGGAACTCGCGAGGGTTATCAGACCGGGAGGGATTATCGTCCTTCAAAACCATAACTACGCAAATGATGATGTTAAAGAGACCCTTCCTACTCCAGAACTCATTCTTCAATAAATTATTGAAGCAATACCTGAATCTTCTCTTTGTCGCTGCTAAGAAAAATCGAGGAAATCACCGATAAGTTGCAACAACAGGTTGCAGATGCAGCGGAAGACGTGACCCAAAAATTGGCGAATGAGCTCGTTATTGATCCAGTCCAGAAGCTCAAAAATGTGGGTTCTCGGTGTTTTCTTTCTCGGATTCTCGAGTATGCCCTTCCCATGTCCTCAAATTCAATTTAGGGGAGGCTTTCGTCATGCGCAACATCGCCAACATGGTTTCTCCCTACGAGAAGAATGAATATCTAGGTACAAGTGTTGTCTTATAATATGTCGTTCTGCATCTCAAGGTGGAGCATATATTGGTGATGGGTCACAGGTGTTGCGGAGGAATCAAGGTGCTCATGTCAATGCCAGACGACGGTGTCACACAAACGAATTTCATTGAAAATTGGATAAAGATCGGAAAAGAATAAGGTCGCGCAGAAGGACAATCTCAACGACGAGGATAGTTTGATCCGCGGCCTGATTTTCTACATGAAAAGAGCGATTTGGCTATTATAGAGGAAAATTGTTGAACCAAGCTGCAGTGAAGACATTTTTCCCACACGTTTTTCCAATACGTCATCACTGAACACAAGCTTTCCTATCAGTGGCCCGGGAAGCAACCGTTGGGCTCTTTTCTTTATCTATGAGACATGCAATGCACATCGATGTTGTGAGAAACAAGATCAAAATGTTTGCACAGAATAAGGTAACACTCCGTCTAGGGCAGCACAAGATAATAATTTTGGATGAGGCTGATAGCATGATAGGTGGAGCACAACAAGCTCTTAGGCACACCATGGAAATCTTCTCCAATTCAACAAGATTTTCCCTTGCATGTAACACTTTAGCCAAAATCATTGAGCCCATACAGAGCAGATGTGCTATTGTTCATTTCTCAAAGTTATCATACCAGGAGATCCTCGGATGCCTTATGTGAGTGGTTGAAGCTGAAAAGGTAGCTTATGTACCTGAAGGACTGGAAGCAATTATATTCACAGCTGATGGAGACATGAGGCAAGCTTTGAATAACTTGCAAGCCACATACATGGTTTTCTGTTTGTAAACCAAGAGAATGTGTTTAAGGTTTGTGATCAAGCTCATCCTTTACATGTGAAAAGCATGGTCCAAAATGTACTAGAAGGGAACTTTGATGAGGCATGTAGTCGTTTAAAGAACCTGTATGATCTTGGCTATTCTGCAACTGACATCATTACGACACTTTTTCGTGTGATTAAAAATTATGATATGCTCGAGTATCTGAAGCTGGAATTTATAAGGGAAATTGGTTTTGCACATATGAGGATATCAGATGGAGTTGGTTCACTTCTCCAGTTATCTGGTCTTCTTGCCAAGTTATCCATTGTCCGGGATACGTCCAAATTTTCATAGCTATGTTTGGGTTTGGTAATGTGCATTTGTTCAGGACATGTAAAGGCCATAATTACTTGATTATGAAGCATTGAAAAAGGCCTGTTTAGCCACTCTTACGTGAGGAAGAGTGAGAGGCATATTTTTGTGCATTAAGCCTTGTTGGATTCTTTGTAAAAAGTTGATTGAGGCGTTTTTTCCTAAGCCTATTTCTGGCATTTTCATGTAAACTTGACCAATGAGTGTGGTTATAAACTCTTGGCGAGTGTTTCAAAATAAATGTAAACAGGTATGATCAGTCACAAATCTAGGTTATCATCAATTATAGGTTGCGACTTTAAGAAGATGTGGGCATTTGCATTCCGATTCCGAAGAACATAGGTGAAGGAGTCTTGAGGGGATGTGCCTTTTTCAGGCATTTGCATTGCAATAGTTGTAGGTGTTGATGTTGTGTTCTGATTCCGAAGAACAGGGGTGGAGTCTTAAGGGAACGTGCCTTTCAGAGACATTTGCATGCACTTGATGATGGATTGAAGCTGATACTTTTGGAGACCAAATTTTTCTTTTGTGGGAAGGTGTGATCCGAATGGATCTTCACACGTGAAAGAACTTAGCGCCATGTTGATTTCAAGGTGGCGACAAAAGTGTTTAAGTGGATTAAGATGATGCTTTCTTGATTTTTATTTCTCACGCATTTAATTATGCATTTGTGGGAAAAATACTTCATGCATTTTTCATATTAGTTTGATTAATGCTTTATGAAGTGATCATGAATTTAATTATGCATTTTATGATCTTTAATAACTCATGCATTATTATTATTCACTTGTAATTAAAATGATTAATATTTGTGAGAGAAAATTTGTCTCACATATTTTTCATTTATTAATTATGGAAATTGGTTTTCATGTGAGAAACCACCTTACACCAATTTTCCATTTTTCTCAATTGTAGGTGAGAGAATGAAGGGCATGGTTGGAAAGTCTTTGGGTGGTTTTGAGACTTTTCCATTTTTAAGACTAAGATGGTTGAAGATCCTACTTTTAATGATCTTGTTTTTCCTTCTTTGTAATCAGATCCTACAATTGTGGATCTTGTAATTAATGCTCTTAGTTGGAGAGTGAGTAAGGAAAAACTATATATATTCCTTATGTGATCCATATTGAGAAGAAGGAGAAGAAAGGAGAGAGTGCTTAGCTATTGAAAGCCATAGTGCTGAGCTAATGAAGAGCCATAGTGCTTGAATGTAAGAGAGTTTTGAGAGCTCACTTTGAACAAGGAATATACAAGATCTGCATTCCAGTTGGAGCAGGTCCAGAGACGTAGCCCCAGAGGTGGAGGGGTGAACTCCGTTATCAACATCGGTTGTCACTCTCTTATTTTCCTTCATGTGTTTTATACTCCTTAATGTTCGTTTGTATTATGCTTATGCTTGTAATGCATTATGATAAATGAACTAATATGCTCAATAAAATCTGTATAAGCCATAGTCAATTTAAATATCCTCACATTGTAAACATTTGGGAGAGTAGTACTCGACCCGTTTACGGATCATTCCACTGCGAACTCCCCCGTATTTGTTTCCTTATTTTATTCCCGTGTATTATGGGACTATAAAATATGGACATGATATTTTATAGAGCATGTTCAAATTCCGCATTCCATACCTAGCGACATTTTGGATCGTGGGTTCTCGGGCGGGCGGGCTCAAAATTGGTTCTCCATTGTTCTGTGGCCTACAAATAGCACCCAAAGTTCTGCGATATACAAATTGACAAGCAAACCTGTGGACTGGCTGAATCAACATTGCATTTCTATTGTTCCGTGTCCTCGAAACAACACTCCCAGTTCTGTGATGTAGAAATTGACACACGAAATGCAGGACTGGCGGGGTGGAAATTGCCATTGTTTACGGATGCTAGTCCCTATGAAGTATCTAACAGTATCTAAAAAAATATTTTGAATACTAAATTAGCTCTTAGTAGAGACAACTGGACACATAGGTACAAAACAATTGGAATTGCACTCTTCACAATATACAAATTGACTACCAAATTCCAACATCATCCAGTCTTTCGTGTTACATATTATGCATTCAACTGTTAGGAGAGATACAATTAGAAGGTACGATCCTCGCCTCCTCTGTAGACACCTTCTCATCCTGTTTTGGATCCTCCTGTTGCAAGGTTGATATTTTATAGAGCATGTACGAATTCTGCATTCCATACTTGGTGACATTTTTTATCGCGGGTTCTCTGGTAGGAGGGCTCAAAATTGGGCCTCCGTTGTTGCGTGTTTTGCAAATAACACCCAAAATTTTGTGATATACAAATTGAAAAGCGGACCTATGGACTGGTTGACTCAACATTGCACTTCTATTGTTCTGTGTCCTCTAAACAGTGCTTCCAGTTCCGTGATATACAAATTCACACACAAAATGTAGGGCTGGTGGGGTTGAGATTGCCATTGTTTACCAATGCTAATCCCTATGAAGTATCTAACATAATATAAAAAATTCTTTTCGATACTAAATTATCTCTTACTAGTGAGAACTAGACATAGGTGCAAAACAAGTGGCATCACACCTTGCGCAATATACAAATTGACTGTTGGGTTCGGACATCGTTTTCTCTTCTGTGTTACAAATTATGCATTCAAATGTTCATAATGATACAAGTTGAATTTTGGGGACTTACGTCTTCTTCAAACATGTTCTCATCCTGTTTTGGATGCTCCTGTTGGCGGCTTCACTAAATGTGTAACTCTTGGATACTGTTTCGAGTTGGAATCAAGCTTTGTTGTACCACAGTTCACAAATGTTTGGAAGTATTTGTCATTGCCTCAATTTCCATCCAACCCTCAGTAACATACAAATTGACTACTGGGTTCACATCTTCTACTCAAAATGTTCGTGATCTACAATTCCACCGCCGACTCCTTTGTCCTTTTTCCCTTTTCTTCTTCCCCTCTATTATGGCTCTTTGGTTATATACTTGGTCTCCTTTCTATAATCGCAGGTGAAAGCATTGGTGGGATGACTTATTTATCCCCATCTATATAATCACACCAAGAATCCGACCGACCCCTATTGCTTTCCATACTTAGCCAATTTTATGGCCGCGATTGCTGGGTTGGAAATCTACAATTCTACCGCAGGCTCCTCGAACTTGCAAGGTTCACTATGCCATAGTTCAAAAATGTGCTTGCTAATATAAATTGGTTATTCTCTTACTAATGACCCTTATAAGTGACGGTTGCACACAACAATACAAAATGGGTTCACAAAATCTCCAATTCTTAGTTAGTGTTTTGGGTTCGTGCATTCGAACTCTACTTCTTCGTGTTCCATGATATACATATTGCACTCAAAATTTCAGTTATTTACAATTCCACCGCGAATTCATTGGTCCTTTTTCCCTTTTCTTCTTCTCTTGTATTATCGCGTTGTCGTTATATACTTAGTCTCCTATCTATAAACGCGGGTTCCAACCTTGGACGGTTGAGATATCTTTATCTCCATTTATATAATCACATGACGAGTCCGACCGACCACTATTACTCTCCATACTTGGCCAATTTTATGGCCATGGTTGGTGGGTTCACGATTTTGAACTCTGCTTCTTGTTGCTTCATGTACATCTTGCACTCAAAACTTTCGTGATCTACAATTTCAGCGCGGGCTCGTCGAACTCGAAACCTTCACTCTACCATTGCTCACAAATGTTTCAAAGTATCTCTCGCTGCCTTCCATCCCCACTAAATTCCTGTACTTCTGACTGTCTTACCATACCCTCTTCGTTGTTACATGTATTTCACTCAAAAAGTTTCGAGACATGCCATTTGACCCTCGCCCCCTCACCTTCAATGTTTGTACCTTGCAACCCTATTTTGTAGCGATTTTTTTCCCCTACCCGCGACCTTCGTCCTTTCTTACTATGCAATTAGAAACATTTCATGGTAATAGTCAACCATGCAGGAACTGTCAAAATTGTCATTAATGGGCGAAAATCTCGAGGAGATATCCCATTATTATGTGTTAAACCAAGATGTGCAGATACTTATTTTTTCCCTTCTGATTGTTCATCTTGAACACGTGTCGTCGTGCTATCCCACTCAAGAAATCTACAATGCTTAATCGCTCATTGCAATATCCACCATGTTCACATTTCTATGTATGAAATTAGTATTGTTTAATGTTAACAACGCATCATGCCAGAACCGTCCAAATTGTCATTAATCAATGAAAGTATCGAGGACATCTCCCATTCACACGCTTTCGACCAAAATTTTCCTAGGGTTATATTATCCCTTCCAACTTTTCATTTCATTCATCATATGGAACAAATAAACGTTCTTGTAGAATTATGACAGCAGGTTGAGATATTTTTTGTGGATATACAATAAATATTTTCGCATAAGAGGACCAGGCCTTCCACTAGTCCATGGCATACTTTTACTATTCATCCCATTCCACTGAGAACGAAGTGATTTGGACCTCTGGAATCGCTCGTGCAGGCTGCATCCCTGAAGTTTTTGACTGTAAGGAGGTGGTCTCTTGGAGCACCAAAAAATATACCCCAGGAAAAAGAATTATTCCACTGCGCGACCACTCTCTTGTTTCTTTGTCACCTCAGGTCTTCTGCAAGATGTTCAAATTGTCGAAACCAACATTGATGTTCAGAGGACAAGATTGCAAGTAGCTTCTAGAAAAAATCATAACGGGTTGGACATATTAGCCGACTTCCTCGAAGACCTGACAAGAGTTCCTGAAGATATCACAAGGTTGCAGGTAATCTCCTTTAGAAATCCATTCCGGGAAATTGCTTGGTTGTTTACAAGAATAACGAGACAGGCATCCATAGTAAGCATTTCCCATATAATTATTTATATTTTGTATTTCACAGTCAAGGAACAATAAATTTTTGATTGGGGGAACCTAATTTCCATTGAGCTCTGTTCCCAGTTGTCATGATTCAAAGAATTGAATAAATTTTATATGTCATCGTACTTGATTTTCACTATTGTGTATTGTTGTCCTTTTCCAAAACTTTCTCTTTCAAATAAAATAAACTGTGGATTCGACCCAGTAATATTCTGGCATAAGGGCCTGTGGAGGCACAAGGCCTTACATTGTTTTTATGAATTTTTTAATGTCTTTGTCTCAGTTTTCAAAGATTTACTATTAGGCAAGGATGCTCCGCGGATGTCTGGCCAGGCAACCAATTTTTTGAACAGAAAGGGCACACTTGAGGAAGAGGAAAATCATAGTGTCCTCATGGTCTTTGTATCTAAGGAAAATCATGCCTTCCTTCCATTCCACATCACAGACAAGATGTTTGTTGCAAAAATAGCAAGGCAATACACCACTAGTTGCATGTTTTCCATGACAAGAAAAAAAACCAGTTCATTCCTCTACCCTGGAAAGTCAGAGACTTCGTGTGCAGAAACATAAACAAGATTGATGAGATTTCCACACATTTAAATAAATTGAACCTAATGTACACTGAAAGGCTAAAAGGGTTCGATCCTAATGGCATTTTTTGAGAACATTTTCTAGGTGTTGGATTTAACACCTCTTTTATCCATAGACACCTGACCCAAGATAGGGACAATGTCGACAACAATTCTGCTTCAGTCGATTACAATGCACAGACATTGCAAAGAATGACTGAATTGTGCATACAACATGGAAAAGTATCCGGTGAGAAGAGTACCTTGTCCCCCGCCAACACTCCCAAAAGCGTGGCATCACAGAGCATCACTTCGACGGTCCACCCCAGTAAGAAAGAAACCCATAAATCTTCGAAGGGAGGAGGAGATAAGAATCCTCCTCGCATAAATATTGATAGTTCTCACAAAATTCCACTGACGAAGAAGAGAAAAAAAAATGCAGGGAAGCTAGAGGAACCCGAAATTGAAAGTGGAAAACTGCAACTTGAAATTGAGGAATAGCACACACAAAAAAATGGGTCATCCGCGGTATAAATATCTGACACCAATTTTTTTTGACATAGATGAATCCTTTGTAATCCAGAGCACTATTTTTGACAGCCAATCTAAAATCATGGTCATTGAAAAGAGAGATGTAGCAAACAAGAAAGGAAAATCTCACACAGAGATTGACTTTAGCAAAATGTCGCCATCCCAAATATTCTCATTTCACCAGATAACCAGTGACATTCTTCGTGATTCCATTGGAGGAATGTAAACAGATCATGTCAATATGAAACAACGCCTCAACGAATTTGAGTAGGCTTTCATTGCAACCCTAGAATTTTCCAGTCCTTTGGCAAAAATCATGCTTGCTACCACTTCAGCAAAGATGAAAGTATCCTCTACCCTCCTTGCATGCTCTAGAGCCCTTGTAGAGAATAAACTCAACAAAAAAATGCAGCTAGTTACTAAAGCCTAGGAAACATCGCAAAATTTAGTTCCCTTCAGAAAGAAGGCCAATGATTTGCTAGAACATTTGGAGGAAAATTTTAAAAATGAACATCTTTTCTGTGAGCAGGTACTAGTGCCTTTTTCCAACTATGTCGTCAACACATCAGAACTAAAAATAAGATAGGAGAAACTCCCCTCCCCAAAGCGTACCAAAAAAGTAAAAGCATGCTGGAAAAAGAAAGTTGACAACCTGAAGATCATTGTCAAATCATGTAAACAAGTCATATCAAAACAAGAATATTTATTCACAAGCCTACTATAGATGGACTTATCTGGAACTACCAATGAGGTTCAAGATCCTAACTTAATTCTCAAATCCTTGTCAGTCACCAAAGAATCCTTCCAGGAACAAGTTGATATTTTAAAGGGGTTGTCTTTCAAAAAGTTTTACGACATACTTGAACATCATCTAGATGAGCATGAGAGGTTGGTACTAGACTATGCCTCACACAATGAAGAAATTGAATAGAGTCTACATAGTATTTCAATGGATCTAAGGAAATTAGAAAATGACCTTTACGACATAGAAATCTGGGCTGAAATCAACACAACCCCCATGAAAAGTTACAATGAAGAATGGTTCCAACAAAGAATGGACGACCTCGTCTAGGAAGGGCAACAACTGGTCAACAGGACTCCACTGCCCATTGACGACAGCAACAAAAACACATCGGATTCATAGTAAGTCTATACTACCATCATGTTTTGTTTATCAATCCAGTTTAAGTATATTCTCTCATCTTATTTTCTTTATCAATCCACTTATGTCCTCTTTAAATAAAAAACTGTAACCAAAGACTCATAACTTCCAATTTATTCTTTTCAGGTCTTCCTCTCTACCGACGCACACTTCTTCTTTCAACATTCCTAATTCTTGTACTTGTAACAACCTCCTCCTTACGGCGACCCAACTCTAGTAACTAGTGCAATTTTTTTTGTGTGTGTGCTTAAAAAGTGTGTGCGTGCGTGTACAAGGAAACAATCAACGCATTCGACTCTGCGTCGCCACCCGACGACGAATAAGACGCAACCATGATGAACATAAAAATACGACAAGGACGTGCGACAAGTAACTGCATGCATAAACGACGATCACACAACGATAAGTAGAACTGACTACCCGCCTGTCCTACCCTGCAATGGTTAGGACCTCCAAGACACATAAGAAACGCTCAAGCCCAGGTTCCCATCGATTTTAACCATTTAAGTTCTCAGGGCTGGCGACTGTTTTGAAGATTATGGAGGTGTCTACAACCCTCCCGACACAGGCAAACAATCCCACTAAGCTAAGGACTATCATCAGACCAACCCAAGGAAACCAACATAACAATACAGTAACATAACCCTTCAATTGCGAGCGAGATTTAGAAATCAAAGTCCAACATTGTGCATGGCGCGCCACCAAAAATCTAAACATTTAAACATTTCTTCAATCCAAATGAAATTACAAGCGCGCAAGGTGTCCGATATACGTAAACTATCTAACAGTAACCAACTCGAGGCACAATTCCTTTTTATTTCCAGGCACGCTACTTGATCAATCAATCACTAATTAAAACATAACACATATAAATAATATGTGATATCAATACCATAAATGATGACCACATGATCATGTACATCCCCTTGAATATTAGTATTAACATAAGATATTGCACAACATCGCATTAATAATGACCTTACCTCATATTGACCTCCCATTACATCCCAGTACCCTACATTAACATTTCACTATCATTTCATTCCATTCCATTCCATTCCATTATATCAACTTCCATTGCTTTGTAAAAACATTAATTAAACATTAACTAAATTAAATAGATTTCTATTATTGAATACTAACTACATAAGTAAATGGTTGCTTCCTTTATGGCTGTCATAAAATAATTCTAAATCTGCCCTCTACTCTAATTTCATCCAACTAGCCACTAATCTGCTGCATTAGTAAAATCTTAAGGTAAAAGTAAAAGTTCGATGCAAGGGTAAAATGCTTGACTATCATAATATTATTGATTATAATATTATTAAAGAAAAACATCCATAATAACAATGTCATTATAAAATCCTTGCAATTAAAATAACATTAAATTTCATTCCCTTCTAGCTAACGCTAACAATACATGGGCTTTACGTTGCAATAACAATAAACTCTCCATAATAACCATGCCATCATATTTTAGATCACAACCTTGCAATTATACTAACACAAATAGCTTGTTGTTGGTATGGTAACATTGGTAACATAAATCTAATTGGGTTTTAAATAAGCTGACTGCCTTCTACATTAACATATACTATCCTATGTACTTATGTAAAAGGGGAGCATCCTTGAAGAAAAAGGTAAAAGAATTTTTATTTCCCTTTTTGATAATGACCATTAATTGTCCTCAATATAACCATATAGTAGGATAACAAGGAACATGATTCTAAGACTAAATTGAAAATATGATTATGAAAGAGATGAGGTATATATCGCTTCGTCTGAGGTGTCCTTATCAATTAAGCTTGACACAAAATTGAACCATAACTTTTGAGACCTCAAGTACTCTGGATTTCTGTTCTTTGTAGTCATGGAGAAGGAGGTTTCATACAGTTGAGTCGGTGCTACAAAATTTTAGGCATGAAGTGGTCTAAGCACTAATGTGAATCAAATCATTCACCCGATCTGTGTCCAACATAGAATTCCACAATTAAAGTTCCCCCACATTATTGCGAGAGCCAAATAGGAGTGGAGAAACTACGAATGGTCCAAGGTTGACGTGGATTCTGATATTCAATTAAAAGTAAAATACAAAACCTGAAATGCAGGGATTCTGATATTCGTTTCAAATAACAATTTAAT
This sequence comes from Picea engelmannii, assembly GCA_009831015.1. Classification (NCBI taxonomy): domain Eukaryota; kingdom Viridiplantae; phylum Streptophyta; class Pinopsida; order Pinales; family Pinaceae; genus Picea; species Picea engelmannii. Next base: position 73,596 of record ML795720.1, on the reverse strand, counting down.
CTGAAAGTGCAGGGATTCTAATAGTTATTCAATAAAGGTTTAAAGGATTGAAACCACAAGGATTCTAATATTCGTTTGAAATAAAAATCAAAACTGAAAATTGCAAGAATTTGAATATTCGTTTCAATTACAACTCAGAAAAGGAAGACATAGGGAGTCAAGGTGAAACTTATCAATTTCCAGAAAAGACAATAACTATCGCCAGAACTCATTTACCAGGATGAATTGGCAGTAATCATAAAAGAACGAATTGCAAGTTATAGCAATATTATAAAACGAATTGCCAGAACTCTTTTACCAGGACTGAATGACAATACACTCCTATCCATGTTTAAAAATGCCCCAATCAGATATAAGGATTCCCACAGTCATATATGAATGCCCACATTTAAAACAAACCGCCCACAGAAATTTGTAACGCCCCCATCACTGTAAAAACGCCCCAGAAATTTTATAAACGCCCCCGTTAACATGAAAACGCCCACATTAAGATCATACGCCCCCCATTAATATTAAAAACGTCCGCTGAATATAAAAATGCCCATGTGCTATATAATACAGCCTCAGAGATATGAAACACCCCCATTCATATAAAGAAAATGCCCACGACAATATAAAAAAAAAACCTTGGTAATATAAAATATGCCCACACTGGTATAAAAAGCCCACGGCAATACGAAATGCTAAGATTGAAACAAATGCCCATAACCAAATTTAAAAATGCCCCCAGTCAAATATAAACACAGCCATTAACATATAAATGCCCTACACACAGCCATGGACATATAACACCACTGCAAGGGTAAAAACGCAGAAAACAACGGAAGGCATGGTGGGAGATCGTACAGATCCAAGGAAGGTCACACAAACCCATCAACAATCATTCATCCCAACTATAACACAATTTCAGTCATGAACTAAAAATCAGTTTACCCATTAAAACACATGCAGATCTAACCATATATCCAAATGCCTCCTATTCTACCAGAAATAAAATCATACCATTGCCTTTCACCCGCTTCGGATGACGTCCCACGCTCCGTGTCGCTTCCCGCCCTCCGTGCCACTCCCACTCGCCGACCGTAGAGACATCACCGGTACCTCCCAGCCAATCGCTAGGGGTACTCTGCTTCCAACTTAGCCCCCCGAGCCGCAAAGGGGCCACACAAATCCAGAAGGTATGCCTAGCTTCCCAGCTCGCCTCGCAGGGCTGAGCTACCACTCCAATACAAGCTGAGAAAATCCCAACTCCTCACAAGCAATCAGTCCAGTCCAAATTCGGCAGCGTAACGTTACGCTCCAAAAAAAAACCCCTTCTTCCTCATCTTCCCTTTCTTTTATAGAGTTTTGAGACCCACCCTTGCCCTAAATCACATTTTATTTAAGTTTTAATGAAAACCCTCTAAAACTTCTCTGTCTTACAGGTGTCACTCATCCCCCACGTTTCTCCAAAATTATTTTCTTTAATTTATTAAAAGGCTCATTTCCCTATTTTTATTAATCCCTTCTCTTTTTGTTTTTTTTTTTGAAAAACCAAAAAGGTAATGTGTTAATTAATCTTTTCATTTTATTTTTAAATTCATAACTTTTTATACTCCTGCACATTAAATAATTTTATTACTTATTAATTGTCTATGTTTCCTTTATTACTTAGTTTCCCTATTTTTATTAATCCCTTCTTCTTCTTTTTTTAAAACCAAAAAGGTAAATGCGCTAGATAATATTTTCATTTATTATTTATTTAATATCTTTTGTTCTTTCAGAAGTTAGGAGTTAATTTCTTCTTTGTAAAATTTTAAAACCATTAGTTTTAATTTAAATCTTACCCTCGTCATCACCCCAAGAATTTTATGAAGACCCAACTATTACTTAGGTGGGTTTTTGTTTAAATTGTTATTTTTATTCCAGGGTCTGTTCTTAACGTTAGACTAAAATTTTACCCTAAAAGTTTTAGACTTAGTAGGTAGATTCTGAACTGGCCGACACTGGGTTAGGGAAGTTGTTTAAGGATTTATTAAGGCATTATTATCTTAGAGATATTTAGGTTTGTTTCCTTCATCAACATCAATGCGACGTGCCCTTCAAGATGCACCACGTGCTCCAAGGGTGCCACTTGCCTCGTTCATTTCCTTTGCGTGATGTGCCCTTCAGGATGCACCACGTGCTCCAAGGGTGCCACTCATTTCTTATGTTTTTTTTGTGCGACGTGCCCTTCAGGATGAACCACGTTCTCCAAGGGTGCCACTCGCTAACTTGACTGATTGGTAGACATCTATAACCCCTGGGGTCAATACTCCACCAGGTGAACTTGTGGTAGACTAAGGGCTCTAAGGAATAAGGCCCCCGCCTTATTGCGTGCCCCTTAGAATCATCATGAGCGACTTTCGCAGTCTTCCCTCACGGCATCGTAGATCCTCTCGAAATAGGTAATCGTTAACCTACAGTTCGAGCCACGGTGGGAGTGCTAGTAGGCTGTGGCAGGGCTACTGTCCACACTTCTCCCTCTACCTCTCTGGAAATTGTGTGTGGCCCCTTTAATCCATATGTGAGTCTGGTCGGCAAGATATCGTCAGCCTGCATCATCAACAATCATGTCAGAAATGTCAACATCATATCATGAAATCAAATGAAATATCACAGTAAATAAATCAACCTAATAGCAGACTCCTTGACTCAATCCGGAGTCCAAGGGGGTTCCACCGATGCCTCTGCATCATCAAGGTCCAAAACCCTGCGCACTCAATAAAAATGAGTCAATAGCACCTGTCTACATCAAATAGTAAAACCTCATGTCGTCTATCATAACGCATCATAATCAAGTATAAATGTTTTAACATCAGAAAAGTCCAGATCACTTGCGAGCAAGTGTCCTCAAATAATAAGTTTTCTCAGTGTGCTAAAGCGGGATGTTACATACACCCCCTCTTGATCTAAACTTCGTCTCGAAGTTTCTCAGTATATATGCCGAAATAAAAGTATCACAGTATCATAAGTCTATCTATCAAACAAAAATGGAAACTGCTGACGCATATCATATGCGTCCTCCCAGGTCGCCGAGTGCAGACTATAACTGTCCCACTGGACCTTGACCTGATCTACCGTTCGATGTCGTAACTGTCGAACGCGATGATCTAAGATGCGGACCAACACAACCGTGAGAGCTCCCTCGTCTGATACCTACAATGAACTCATGTCAATCATGTGTGTAGGATCACTAATATAATGTCTCAGAACAGATACATGAAAAACATCATGCATATGCCTCAAAGAACCAGGCAAGGCTAGTCAATAGGCCACGGGCCCCTTTCTCTCCACAATATCGAAAGGTCCCACGAATCTAGGAGATAGTTTAGCTCCCTTTCCAAACTTGATCGAACTCTTATGCGGTTCAACCCGCAAGAAGACTCGATCGCCGACCTCGTAACTACAGTCGACTCGGTGCGCATCGACATAACTCTTCTGCCGATCCTGCGCTTCTTTAATCCTTGGTCTTAAGGTTTTCATTTGCTCTTCCATTTCTTGGATCGCTTCTGGTCCCACCAGGACCCTATCCTCAAGCCGATCCGAACATAAGGGCGTCCGACACGGTCGCCCATAAAGAAACTCGAAAGGCGCCATCTTAATGGTGCTCTGGTAACTGTCGTTGTAAGTGAACTCTACTAGAGGCAATAATTCCTCCCAACGCTTTTGTTGGTCCATCACATACATGCACAACATGTATTCCAAGGTTTGGTTTGTTCGTTCTGTCTGTCCGTCCGTCTCTGGGTGATAAGAAGTACTAAGTTAAGTTGGGTTCCCAAGGCCTCTTGGAAACTCATCCAAAATCGTCCAGTAAACATCGATCCTTGATCGGATATGATCTTTTTAGGCACGCCATGCAACCTCACAATCTCACTGATGAAAAATCTCGCTATGTCAGGTGCCTGATACGTCGTACGCACAGGAATAAAGTGAGCACTCTTCGTCAGAGTGCCTACTACTACAAAAATCGAGTCATGTCTCCTTGCCATCAGTGGAAATCCAATAATAAAATCCATCTAAATAACTTCCCATTTCAATTCCGAAATGGCATGTGGTTGAAGTAATCCTGCCAGGTGTCTATGTTCAACCTTTACCTGCTAACACTCTAGACATCTAGCCACAAAGTTGACTATGTCGGCCTTCATTCCCCTCCAGAAGAATAAGGGTTTAAGGTCTGCCCTCATCTTCGTAACTCCTGGGTGAGCCATGTAAACTGTTCTATGAGCCTCGTTCAGGATCAACATCCTCAAATCGTCGTTTGGCGGTACGTAAATCCGACTTCTAAACCTCAATAACCCATCGATATCAAAAGAAAATCCCTCATATCATGGTACCATCATTGTGTTTTGGTCCAATAAACTCCTCGACTTCTTTGTACCAGTCATCGTCACGCTGTAAAGTGAGAATCTTCTCATCATCTTCGTAACTCCTGGGTGAGCCATGTAAACTGCTCTATGAGCCTCGTTCAGGATCAACATCCTCAAATCGTCGTTTGGCGGTACGTAAATCCGAATTCTAAACCTCAATAACCCATCGCTATCAAAATAAAATCCCTCATATCGTGGTACCATCATTGTGTTTTGGTCTTATAAACTCCTCGACTTCTTTGTACCAGTCATCTTCACGCTGTAAAGTGAGAATCTTCTCACGTAGATTCGTTCGAAGAGGCAACACCGAAAAGATGCATGGCCTCCGACTCAAAGCATCCACCACTTGGTTCACTGTTCCCTTTATGTAAGTAATCTCGAAGTTGTACTCGCTAAGCAATTCCGACCAACGCCGTTGTCGTGCGTTCAGGTCACTTTGTGTGAAAATGTGTTGCAGCCCACAATGATCAGTGTTTAATTCAAATTTTCATCCAACAAGGTAGTGCTTCCAAACCTTCAAGGCATAAATGATGTCTAATAACTCCAAATCATGCGTCGCGTAGTTCTCCTCATGTCTCCTCAGCTTCCTCGAAATGTAAGCAATCACTCGTCCGTCTTGCATCAAGACTCCACCTAATCCTTCCTTGGATGCGTCAGTGCATACCAAGAAGTCCGCGTCCATGTCAGGGACCTTTAGTATCGGCGTTGTCTTCAAAAACTCCTTAAGCCTCCGAAATTCTTCCGCGCATTTCTCGGTCCAACCAAACTTCTTGTTTTTCTTCTACAATTCCGTGATCGGATTTTCTATCTTCAAAAATCCCTCGACAAATCGTCGATAGTATCCTGCTAAACCCATAAAACTACGCACTTTTGTGACATTCGTCAGTGTAGGCCATTCCATAATAGTATCAGCCTTGGCTGGATCCACGACGATACCTTCGCCGAAGATGACGTGCCCTAAGTAGTGAATCATCGATTGATAAAAATAGCATTTGGACAACTTCCCATACAATTTGTGTTCTCGTAAACATTGTAGTACCAAGCGCAAGTGCTCGTCATCGTCCAACGTCATCCGAGAGTAGATCAAAATATCGTCAATGAATACTTGGATGAACTTGTCCAAGTACTCGCGGAACACCCCATTCATCAAACTCATAAATACCCCTGGGGCATTTGTCAGTCCCAACGGTAAAACAGTAAACTCGTAATGTCCAAATCTCATCTTAAAGGCGGTCTTAGGGACGTCATCCTCCTTGATTCGTAACTAGTGATACCCTGATCACAAATCGATCTTGGAAAACACCGTCGCACCCTTCATTTGATTGAATAGATCATCAATTCTTGGTAAGGGATACTTATTCTTGATCGTATCCTCGTTCAGTTGACGATAGTCAATGCAGAGCCTCCACGATCCATCCTTCTTTCGTATGAAAATAACAGGTACACCCCACGGTGACACACTAGGACGTATCAGTCCCAGGTCCAGCAACTCCTTCAGTTGCATTTTCAACTCTTTCAACTCTGGGGTCGACATCCGATAAGGCGTTCTTGCTATCGGTTCGGTCCCCGGTTTCAGGTCTATGGTAAACTCCAATTCCCTTTCCGGAGGCATCCAAGGTAACTCCTCTGGAAACACGTCCGCAAACGCCTTCACCACCGGAAGGTGTGCTAGACCTTCTGCCACTCCCTTTTCATTTAGCACAAGGATCGCATAAATATTGCACCCCTTGCACATACTCTTTCGTAATTGTAAGGAAGAGACAAACCTCAGGGAAACTCCCTGGTTCCGTCCTACAATCACACGTCTCTATCCTTCATCATCAACCAAGCTCAACCGTTTCGTGTTACAGTTGAGTATCGCCTCATGCGATTCCAACCAATCCATACCAATCACGACGTCATAAGATCCTAATATCATGACGTACAAGTTGACCCTCGTGACAAAATATCCCAGGTTAAGGGCGCAGCTCGTAACCTTTCCTCCAACCTTTTGTTTGGCTCCTGAAGCCATCTCTATGAAGCTAAACTCATCCTGTTCGACTTCCTTCACCTTAATCCTTTTTAGTGTTGCACCAGAAATGAAAATCTCAGTAGCACCTGGGTCTATCAAAATACTAAGGGTCTGGTCAGCGACAATACCCGTCGTCTTGAGCACAGTCGAATGGTGCTCTGCCTGGCGGTTATTCACTGCTGCATGAATCCGATGGGCCTTGCCCATATATCCCACTGTAGTGGGTTCGGCTGATCCGGACGCCCTGGTCCTCTCCACAGGATAGTCACGCTGGTAGTGTGTCTCCCCACATGTCCAACACCCCTTCTTCGGCCCAGTAGTCCTGGTACCCAAGTAGAAACGATGGCCCACTGGCCTGGAACCCCGGTCTGTTCTGCTGAACAGGCCTAAACTTTTGCTGCTGCGGGCGACGTTGCTACTGGTGCTATGGTCCCCGATAGGGTGCCTGCTGTTGAGGTGGCAGTCGTCGGGGTGTAGTGAAAGTGGATCCTCTCTGGAAGCCACGATATCCCGGTGTATGTCTCGCTGGGGTCTGATGCTGCGGGGTACCAGATGAACCCTGCCCTGCGGGTCTCACTGGAGTCTCGGTCTGACCCCCACTGATAAGCTCCTCCTCTGCTATGAGGGCCTTTTGGACAGCGTCGTGCAAGGTTTGAGGCATCAAGATCCTAACCTTCGCACGCAGGCTATCGTTAAGGCCAAACACGAACCGATTGACCTTGAGTTTCTCTGTGTTAAGGCACAGAGCATACCAGAGCAGCTCCATGAACGTGCCTTGTACTCAGGCACTGTACGACCTCCTTGTTGTAATGCGTTGAACCCATTGAGCTGACGCTCAATGAATTCCTCTGAAAGGTACCCCTCTCGGAACCGTTTCTCGAACAGTTCTCATGACACGTCTTCAACGACCATGTTCAGCTGTGGTAGGAGCGTCTTCCACCATAGTAGCGCGTTCCCCTTCACTTGGAAGACCACCATGTGGACCTTCATGTTGGAGGTATAATCACGAAGTGCGGAGCACATCACCGTGTTCTCCAACCATGCCTCGGCAGCGACGCCATCCGGGGCACCAAAAAACTCAGGAAATTTAACCTTCTTGAGTTCATGGTGAATGCTACTGGTAACGACTGGTGCACGTGGTAGAACCTCAGTGGGTTCCAATGCCCTGGCCTCGTCTCTGTCCAATTGGTTGATCAGTGCCCCGGACATGCGCTGAAAATATCTCATCATCCCAACAACATCGCCAACCGTTATCTGCTCCTGTCTAAGAACTTGCTTGCCTCCCTGGGGGTTAGACCCCTCAGGTGGGGATGCTACTGGAGGCGTTGCGCCTCCTCCCCTAGCACCCCTTCGTCTGCCAACGTGGCGTCCTCTAACCATGAATACCTGCACGCACCCAATCAACTCGATCAACAATAGTATAATAAAATCAACTCATGTCAACGAAAGCCATAGCGAATCCCAAGTCACGGGTCGAACCGGCTCTGATACCATATGTAACAACCTCCTCGTTACGACGACCCAACTCTAGTAACTAGTGCAAATTTTTTTTGTGTGCGTGTTTAAAAAGTGTGTGCGCGCGTGTACAAGGAAACAATCAACGCATTCGACTCTGCGTCGCCACCCGACGACGAATAAGACGCAACCATGATGAACATAAAAATATGACAAGCACGCGTGACAAGTAACTGCATGCATAAACGACGATCACACGATGATAAGTAGAACTGACTACCTACCCATCCTACCCTGCAATGGTTAGGACCTCCAAGACACATAAGCAACGCTCAAGCCCAGGTTCCCATCGATTTTAACCATTTAAGGTCTCAGGGCTGGCGACTGTTCTGAGGAACATGGAGGTGTCTACAACCCTTCCAACACAGACAAACAATCCCACTAAGCTAAGGACTATCATCAAACCAACCCAAGGCAACCAACATAACAACACAGTAACATAACCCTTCAATTGCGAGTGAGATTTAGAAATCAAAGTCCAACATTGTGCATGGCGCGCCACCAAAAATATAAACATTTAAACATTTCTTCAATCCAAATGAAATTACAAGCGCGCAAGGTGTCCGATATACGTAAACTATCTAACAGTAACCAACTCGAGGCACAATTCCTTTTTATTTCCAGGCGCGCTACTTGATCAATCAATCACTAATTAAAACATAACACATATAAATAATATGCGATATCAATACCATAAATGATGACCACATGATCATGTACATCCCCTTGAATATTAGTATTAACATAGGATATTGCACAACATCGCATTAATAATGACCTTACCTCATATTGACCTCCCATTACATCCCAATACCCTACATTAACATTTCACTATCATTTCACTCCATTCCATTCCATTATATCAACTTCCATTGCTTTGTAAAAACATTAACTGAATTAAATAGCTTGCTATTATTGAATACTAACTACATAAGTAAATGGTTGCTTCCTTTATGGCTGTCATAAAATAATTCTCAATGTGCCCTCTACTCTAATTTCATCCAACTAGCCACTAATCTGCTGCATTAGTAAAATCTTAAGGTAAAAGTAAAAGTTCGATGCAAGGGTAAAATGCTTAACTATAATAATATTATTGATTACAATATTATTAAAGAAAAACATCCATAATAACAATGTCATTATAAAAACCTTGCAATTAAAATAACATTAAATTTCATTCCCTTCTAGCTAACGCTAACAATACATGGGATTTATGTTGCAATAACAATAACCTCTCCATAGTAACCATGCCATCATATTTTAGATCACAACCTTGCAATTATACTAACACAAATAGCTTGTTGTTGGTATGGTAACATTGGTAACATAAATCTAATTGGGTTTTAAATAAGATGACTGCCTTCTACATTAACATATACTATCCTATGTACTTATGTAAAAGGGGAGCATCCTTGAAGAAAAAGGTAAAAGAATTTTTATTTCCCTTTTTGATAATGACCATTAATTGTCCTCAATATAACCATATAGTAGGACAACAAGGAACATGATTCTAAGACTAAATTGAAAATATGATTATGAAAGAGATGAGGTATATATCGCTTCGTCTGAGGTGTCCTTATCAATTAAGCTTGACATGAAATTGAACCATAACTTTTGAGAGCTCAAATACTTTGGATTTCTGTTCTTTGTAGTCATGGAGAAGGAGGTTTCATACAGTTGAGTCGGTGCTACAAAATTTTAGGCATGAAGTGGTCTAAGCACTAATGTGAATCAAGTCATTCACCCGATCTGTGTCCAACATAGAATTCCCCAATTAAAGTTCCCCCACATTATCTCGAGAGACAAATAGGAGTGGAGCAACTACGAATGGTCCAACGTTTGCGTGGATGCTGATATTCAATTAAAATTAAAATATAAAAACTGAAATGCAGGGATTTTGATATTCGTTTCAAATAACAATTTAATCTAAAAGTGCAGGGATTCTAATAGTTATTCAATAAAGGTTTAAAGGATTGAAACCACAAAGATTCTAATATTCATTTGAAATAAAAAACAAAACTGAAAATTGCAGGAATTTGAATATTCGTTTCAATTACAACTCAGAAAAGGAAGACATAGGGAGTCAAGGTGAAACTTATCAATTGCCAGAAAAGCCGATAACTATCGCCAGAACTCATTTACCTGGACGAATTGGCAGTAATCATAAAAAAACGAATTGCAAGTTACACCAATATTATAAAACGAATTGCCAGAACTCTTTTACCAGGACTGAATGCTAATACACTCCTATCCATGTTTAAAAATGCCCCAGTCAGATATAAGGACGACCACAGTCATATATGAATGCCCACATTTAAAACAAACTGCCCACAGAAATTTGTAACGCCCCCATCACTGTAAAAACGCCCCAGAAATTTTATAAACGCCCCCGTTAACATGAAAACGCCCACATTAACATCAGACACCCCCCATTAATATTAAAAACACTCGCTGAATATAAAAAATCCCCTGTGCTATATAATATAGCCTCAGAGATATGAAACGCCCCCATTCATATAAGGAAAACGCCCACGGCAATATAAAAAAAAAACCCTCGTAATATAAAATATGCCCACACTGGTATAAAAATCCCACGGCAATACGAAATGCTCAGATTGAAACAAACGCCCATAACCAAATTTAAAAACGCCCCCAGTCAGATATAAACCCAAGCATTAACATATAAACACCCTACACACAACCATGAACATATAATGCCACTGCAAGGGTAAAAATGCAGACAACAATGCAAGGCACGGCGGGAGATCGTACAGATCCAAGGAAGGTCACAGAAACCCATCAACAATCATTCAGCCCAGCTATAACACAATTTCAGTCATGAACTAAAAATCAGTTTACCCATTAAAACGCATGCAGATCTAACCATATATCCAAATGCCTCCTATTCTACCAGAAATAAAATCATACCGTTGCCTTTCCCCCGCTTCGGATGACGTCCCGCGCTCCGTGCCGACCGTAGAGACCTCATCGGTACCTCCCAGCCAATCGCTAGGGGTGCTCTGCTTCCTCCTTAGCCCCCCGAGCCGCAAAGGGGCCACACAAATCCAGAAGGTATGCCTAGCTTCCCAGCTCGCCTCGCAGGGTTGAGCTACCACTCCAATACAAGCTGAGAAAATCCCAACTCCTCACAAGCAATCAGTCCAGTCCAAATTCGGCAGCGTAACGTTACGCTCCCCCAAAAAAACCCTTCTTCCTCATCTTCCCTTTCTTTTATAGAGTTTTGAGACCCACCCTTGCCCTAAATCACATTTTATTTAAGTTTTAATGAAAACCCTCTAAAAAATCTTTGTCTTACAAGTGTCGCTCATCCCCCACATTTCTCCAAAATTATTTTCTTTAATTTATTAAAAGGCTCATTTCCCTATTTTTATTAATCCCTTCTCTTTTTTCTTTTCTTTTTTAAAAACCAAAAAGGTAATGCGCTAATTAATCTTTTCATTTATTTTTAAATTCATAACTTTTTATACTCTCGCACGTTAAATAATTTTATTACTTATTAATTGTCTATGTTTCCTTTATTACTTAGTTTCCCTATTTTTATTAATCCCTTCTTCTTCTTTTTTTTAAACCAAAAAGGTAAATGCGCTAGATAATCTTTTCATTTATTATTTATTTAATATCTTTTGTTCTTTCACAAGTTAGGAGTTAATTTCTTCTTTGTAAAATTTTAAAACCATTAGTTTTAATTTAAATCTTACCCTCGTCATCACCCCAAGAATTTTATGAAGACCCAACTATTACTTAGGTGGGTTTTTGTTTAAATTGTTATTTTTATTCCAGGGTCTGTTCTTAAGGTTAGACTAAAATTTTACCCTAAAAGTTTTAGACTTAGTACTTATATTCTGAACTGGCCGACACTGGGTTAGGGAAGTTGTTTAAGGATTTCTTAAGGAGTTATTATCTTAGGGATGTTTATGTTTGTTTCCTTCATCAACATCAATGCGACGTGCCCTTCAGGATGCACCACGTGATCCAAGGGTGCCACTTGCCTCGTTCGTTTCCTTTGCACGATGTGCCCTTCAGGATGCACCACGTGCTCCAAGGGTGCCACTCGCTAACTTGACTGATTGGTAGACATCTATAACCCCTCGAGTCAATACTCCACTAGGTGAACTTGTGGGAGACTAAGGGCTCTAAGGAAAAAGGCCCCCGCCTTATTGCGCGCCCTTTAGAATCATCATGAGCGACTGTCGCTATCTGCCCTCATGGGATCGTGGATCCTCTCGAACTAGGTAATCGTTAACCTACAGTTAGAGCCATGACGGGAGTTCTAGTAGGCTGAGGTAGGGTTGTTGTCCACACCTCTCCCTCAACCTCTCTGGAAATCATGTGTGGCCCCTTTACTCCATATGTGAGTTTGGTCGGCAAGCTATCGTCAGCCTGCATCATCAACAATCATGTCAGAAATGTCAACATCATATCATGAAATCAAATGAAATATCACAGTAAATAAATCAACCCAATAGCACACTCCCTGACTCAATCCGGAGTCCAAGGGGATTCCACCGATGCCTCTGCATCATCAAGGTCCAAAACCCTATGCACTCAATAAAACTGAGTCAATAGCACCTCTCTACATCAAATAGTAAAACCTCATGTCGTCTATCATAACGCATCATAATCAAGTATAAATGTTTTAACATCAGAAAATTCCAGATCACTTGCGAGCAAGTGTACTCAAATAATAAGTGTTCTCAGTGTGCCAGAGCGGGATGTTATAGTACTTATTTATTTTTATGGTCCGCGGGAGCCCCAATCCTAGTCTATATGACAAACACATTTACATTTCCAGAAACATGTAACATACATTATTAATTTTTGATAAATTCCAAAGAAAACTGATTCGTCAATGCCCTCATTGTATACTAAATTTTGGGTTTCCATGAACCTTTCTTGTTTGTTCCCAAGAAAACTAATTCGGATATGCTACATTTGTTGTCTTCTATTCTATGCTATTTTTTTGATCTTCAATGACGTTGATGTTTTAAATGTTGATATAATTTTCAGAGATATGTAACATACATTATTTATTTTATAATAAGTTTGTATAGTTGACAAGCTCGCTTGTCAATTTGTATATTGGAGAACTCTCGATGCTATTTGTAGGTCATGGAACAACAACGGCCGATTTTTGAAACCTCTAGCCAGAGAAATCATGATCCAAAAACTGCCTAAGTATGGAATGAGCACCTCGTACATGCTTTATAAAACGTGTGCAAATAAAAATAATTCGGCAATGCTATATTTTTTTTGTCCAAGAAAAGCCTTAGTTTTAAAGCAAACTAAGTCAATGTAATAGAGGTTATTACTATTCTATTATATAAGAGACATTATTAATTTCTGGTAAATTTCTATACTCCGCAACTCCACTTGTCATTTTGTATTTCGCAGAACTGTCGATGCTATTTGTAGGGCGTGGAACATCAGAGACCCAATTTTGACTGGCCAAGTATGCAATGAGGGCTCTGTGCATGCTCTATAAAATCTCATCCCCATACTTTATAAAAGTACAAATTTCGTAACTATTAAACTAAATATCTACTTTATACAACTACATATTTCGTATGTATAATTTATTTTTTTCTGATGAATTTCTATAGTCCACAACTCCACTCCTCGATTTCTGTATTGTAGAGAACATCGGAGGCCCAATTTCTGTATCTCAGAACTATCAGTGTTATTTGTAGGGCAGAGAACATCAGATGTCCAATTTTCAGCCTGCCAGCTGGACAACCGATGATCCATTATAAAAGTACATATTTCATATGTATAAAACTAGATATCTACTTTATAAATTACATTTTTTTAATTTCTATACTCCGCAACTCCACCTGTCATTTTGTATATCGCGGAATTGTCGGTGCTATTTGTAGGATGTGAAACATCGGAGGCCCAATTTTGACCCCGCCAACCTGAGAACCTGTGATCCAAAAACTGGTCAAGTACGCAATGAGGGCTCCGTGCATTCTCTATAAAATCTCATCCCCATACTTAATAAAAATACAAATTTTGTATCTATAAAACTAAATATCTACTTTATACAACTACATATTTCGTATGTATAATTTATTTATTTCTGATGAATTTCTATAGTCTGCAACTCCACTCCTGGATTTCTGTATCGCACAGAACATCAGAGGCCCAATTCCTGTATCGCAGAACTGTCGGTCCTATTTGTATGGCACATAACATCAGACACCTAATTTTCAGCCCGCCCTCCGGACAACCCACGATCCATTATAAAAGTACATATTTTGTATGTATAAAACTAGATATCTACTTTATAAATTACATTTTACAAATTTCTATACACTGCAACTCCACGTGTCATTTTGTATATCGCGGAACTGTCAATGATATTTATAGGGCACAAAATATCGAAGGCCCAATTTTGAACCCGCTAGCCCGAGAACTCGCGATCCAAAAACTGGCCAACTATGCAATGAGGGATCCGTGCATGCTCTATAGAATCTCATCCCCATACTTTATAAAATTACAAATTTCGTATCTATAAAACTAAATATCTACTTTATACAACTACATATTTCGTATGTATAATTTATTTATTTCTAATGAATTTCTATAGTCCACAACTCCACTCGATTTCTGTATCACAGAGAACATCGGAGGCCCAATTTTTGTATCGCAGAACTGTCGGTGCTATTTGTAGGGCACAAAACATCAGACGCCCAATTTTCATCTTGCCAGTCGGACAACCCGCGATCCATTATAAAAGTACATATTTCGTATGTATAAAACTAGATATCTACTTTATAAATTACATTTTCGGTATGTATAGTTTATAAATTACTACTTCGGTAATGCTATATTTTTTGTGTCGAACAACCTTTCAAATGTTGATAATTTTTTATATTTTTCAAGAAGAACTAATTCAGGAATACTATTTTCTGCATGCAAACCACATGTATTTCAACTTTCTAGCCACGTGTCTATACTAGGTTGCATTTACTCCCATCCCAACCTCGCAAGGACTACGCTGCCATGCATCACTTGTTATATTATTGTAATGTATAAAATAAAGTACTAATACATTAAAATATAATGTAACAAATAAATTACCAATACATTAATATAGAATGTAAAGTATTAAACTATTAATACATTAATGTATTAATACAATAAGTATATATTGATTGATTTGTAGATAATAATGTAATATAACATTAATGATACACTAATAATGTAATGATAAATTTATGTATTAATGTAGTGTAAAGTTAAAGTATGAATTTTCATTAGTGTATAAAGTAACATATTAATTGATTGATAAATTAATAATGTAATGTATTAATTAATTTTACATTAATACATTATAAATTAATACATTGCTAAATATTAATACACTAATAAAATAATACAATAATAATATATTAAATACACTAAATGCATTAGTAAATACATTTCTAAAATTTAATACATTGATAAAATATAAAATTTAACATAATAAAGTATTAATACATTAATACATTGATAAAAAAATGATACACTAATAAAGTAATAATACATTATTAAAGTATTAATTCCTTAAGAAATACATTATTAAAGTAACAATACATTAATAATACATTATTAAAGTATTAATACATCAATAGATTTATTAAAAAAGGCCATAGTGGATTATGGTTAACCATGATCATGATTTCCTATGGTCATGACTATGAATAGCATTAATACATTAAAACATAAATAAATATACTAATAAAATAATACCTTACTGAAGTATTAATACATTATTAGATAAATATAATGTATAAATTAATGTATTATTTTACACTAATGTATAATGTAACACATTAATTAATTGATACATTAATAGTGTAATGTATTAGTTAATTAATACAATACATTTGTACAAGATTAATTAATACATTCCTAAAATATTAATACAGTAATAAAATAATACATTAATAATACATTATTACACTACTAATACAAAAAATATATATTTCTTACCTTATTAAAATATTAATACATAATGACATTAATGCAAAGTAAAAAATAATGTATTAATACATTAATGCATAAAGTAACATATTAAATTATTAGTACATTAATAGTACAATATTAAAGTAATAATACATTAATAAATATATTATTAAAATATCAATACCTTCATAAATAC
>ML795720.1:14942-28972 GCA_009831015.1 Picea engelmannii | reverse complement strand
TTTTTGGAGCGTAACGTTACGCTGCCGAATTTGGACTGGACTGATTGCTTGTGAGGAGTTGGGATTTTCTCATCTTGTATTGGAGTGGTAGCTCAGCCTTGCGAGGCGAGCTAGGAAGCTAGGCATACCTTATGGATTTGTGTGGCCCCTTTGCGGCTCGGGGGGCTAAGGGGGAAGCAGAGTACCCCTAGCGATTGGCTGGGAGATACCAGTGAGGTCTCTACGGTCGACGAGCGGGAGTGGCACAGAGGGTGGGAAGCGACACGGAGCGCAGGATGTCATCCGAAGCGGGCGAAAGGCAATGGTATGATTTTATTTCTGGTAGAATAGGAGGCATTTGGATGTATGGTTAGATCTGCATGCGTTATAATGGGTAAACTGATTTTTAGTTCATGACTGAAATTGTGTTATAGATGGGATGAATGATTGTTGATGGGTTTCTGTGACCTTCCTCGGATCTGTACGATCTCCTGCCATGCCTTGCATTGTTGTCTGTGTTTCTACCCTTGCAGTGGCGTTATATGTTCATGGCTGTGTGTAGGGCGTTTATATGTTAATGGCTGGGTTTATATCTGACTGGGGGCGTTTTTAAATTTGGTTATGGGCGTTTGTTTCAATCTGAGCATTTCGTATTGTCGTGGGCTTTTTATACCAGTGTGGGCATATTTTATATTACCAGGGTTTTTTTTTTATATTTCCGTGGGCGTTTTCTTTATATGAATGGGGGCATTTCATATCTCTCAGGCTGTATTATATAGCACAGGGGCGTTTTTATATTCAGCAGGTGTTTTTAATATTAATGGGGGGCGTCTGATGTTAATGTGGGCGTTTTCATGTTAACGAGGGTGTTTATAAAATTTCTGGGGCGTTTTTACAGTGATGGGGGCGTTACAAATTTCTGTGGGCAGTTTGTTTTAAATGTGGGCATTCATATATGAATGTGGGTGTCCTTATATCTGACTGGGGCATTTTTAAACATGGATAGGAGTGTATTTTCATTCATTCTTGGTAAAAGAGTTCTGGAAATTCGTTTTATAATATTGCTATAACTTGCAATTCATTTTTTTATGATTACTGCCAATTCATCCTGGTAAATGAGTTCTGGCGATAGTTATTGGATTTTCTACAAATTGATAAGTTTCACCTTGACTCCCTATGTCTTCCTTTTCTGAGTTGTAATTGAAACGAATATTCAAATTCCTGCAATTTTCAGTTTTGATTTTTATTTCAAACGAATATTAGAATCCTTGCGGTTTCAATCCTTTAAACCTTTATTGAATAACTATTAGAATCCCTGCACTTTCAGATTAAATTGTTATTTGAAACGAATATCAGAATCCCTGCATTTCAGTTTTTATATTTTACTTTTAATTGAATATCAGAATCCACGTCAACCTTGGACCATTCGTAGTTTCTCCACTCCTATTTGGCTCTCGAGATAATGTGGGGAAACTTTAATTGGGGAATTCTATGTTGGAAACAGATCGGGTGAATGACTTGATTCACATTAGTGCTTAGACCACTTCATGCCTAAAATTTTGTAGCACCGACTCAACTGTATGAAACCTCCTTCTCCATGACTACAAAGAACAAAAATCCAGAGTATTTGAGCTCTCAAAAGTTATGGTTCAATTTCATGTCAAGCTTAATTGATAAGGACACATCAGACGAAGCGATATATACCTCATCTCTTTCATAATCATATTTTCAATTTAGTCTTAGAATCATGTTCCTTGTTATCCTACTATATGGTTATATTGAGGACAGTTAATGGTCATTATCAAAAAGGGAAATAAAAATTATTTTACCTTTTTCTTCAAGGATGCTCCCCTTTTACATAAGTACATAGGATAGTATATGTTAATGTAGAAGGCAGTCATCTTATTTAAAACCCAATTAGATTTATGTTACCAATATTACCATACCAACAACAAGCTATTTGTGTTAGTATAATTGCAAGGTTGTGATCTAAAATATGATAATTATGGAGAGATTATTGTTATTGCAACGTAAAGCCCATGTATTGTTAGCGTTAGCTAGAAGGGAATGAAATTTAATGTTATTTTAATTGCAAGGTTTTTATAATGACATTGTTATTATGGATGTTTTTCTTTAATAATATTATAATCAATAATATTATGATAGTTAAGCATTTTACCCTTGCATCGAACTTTTACTTTTACCTTAAGATTTTACTAATACAGCAGATTAGTGGCTAGTTGGATGAAATTAGAGTAGAGGGCAGATTGAGAATTATTTTATGACAGCCATAAAGGAAGCAACCATTTACTTATGTAGTTAGTATTCAATAATAGCAAGATATTTAATTTAGTTAATGTTTAATTAATGTTTTTACAAAGCAATGGAAGTTGATATAATGGAATGGAATGGAGTGAAATGATAGTGAAATGTTAATGTAGGGTACTGGGATGTAATGGGAGGTCAATATGAGGTAAGGTCATTATTAATGCGATGTTGTGCAATATCTTATGTTAATACTAATATTCAAGGGGATGTACATGATCATGTGTCCATCATTTATGGTATTGATATCGTAGATTATTTATATGTGTTATGTTTTAATTAGTGATTGATTGATCAAGTAGCACGCCTGGAAATAAAAAGGAATTGTGCCTCGAGTTGGTTACTGTTAAATAGTTTATGTATATCGGACACCTTGTGCGCTTGTAATTTCATTTGGATTGAAGAAATGTTTAAATGTTTAGATTTTTGGTGGCGCCCCATGCACAATGTTGGACTTTGATTTCTAAATCTCGCTCGCAATTGAAGGGTTATGTTATTGTATTGTTATGTTGGTTGCCTTGGGTTGGTCTGATGATAGTCCTTAGCTGAGTGGGATTTTTTTCCTGTGTCGGGAGGGTTGTAGACACCTCCATGTTCCTCCGAACAGTCTCCAGCCCTGAGACCTTAAATGGTTAAAATCGATGGGAACCTGGGCTTGAGCATTGCTTATGTGTCTTGGATATCCTAACCATTGCAGGGTAGGATGGGTGGGTAGTCAGTTCTACTTATCGTCATGTGATCATCGTTTATGCATGCAGTTACTTGTTGTGCGTCCTTGTCATCTTTTTATGTTCATCATGGTTGTGTCTTATTTGTCATCGGGTGGCGACGCAGAGTCAAATGCATTGATTGTTTCCTTGTACACGCGCGCACACACTTTTTAAACACACACAAAAAAAAATTTGCACTAGTTACTACAGTTGGGTCGTCATAACGAGGAGGTTGTTACAAGTACAAGAATTAGGAACGTTGAAAGAAGAAGTGTGCGTCGGTAGAGAGGGAGACCTGAAAAGAAGAAATTGGAAGTTATGAGTCTTTGGTTACAGTTTTTTATTTAAAGAGGACATAAGTGGATTGATAAAGAAAAGAAGATGAGAGAATATACTTAAACTGGATTGATAAACAAAACATGATGGTAGTATAGACTTATTATGAATCCGATGTGTTTTTGTTGCTGTCATCAATGGGCAGTGGAGTCCTGTTGACCAGTTGTTGCCCTTCCTAGACGAGGTCATCCATTCTTTGTTGGAACCATTCTTTGATGTAGCTTTTCATGGGGGCTATGTTGATTTCATCCCAGATTTCTATGTCGTAAAGGTCATTTTCTAATTTCATTAGATCCATTGAAATACTATGCAGACTCTATTCAATTTCTTCATTGTGTGAGGCATAGTCTAGTACTGACCTCTCATGCTCATCTAGATGATATTCAAGTATGCCGTAAAACTTTTTGAAAGACAACCCCTTTAAAATATCAACTTGTTCCTGGAAGGATTCTTTAGTGTCTGACAAGGATTTGAGAATTAAGTTAGGATATTGAACCTCATTGGTAGTTCCGGCTAAGTCCATCTATAGTAGGATTGTGAACAAATATTCTTGTTTTGATATGAATTGTTTACATGATTTGATAATGATCTTCAGGTTGTCAACTTTCTTTTTCCAGCATGCTTTTACTTTTTTGGTACGCTTTGGGGAGGGGAGTTTCTCCTATCTTATTTTCAGCTCTAATGTGTTGACAGAATAGTTGGCAAAAGGCACTAGTACCTGCTCACAGAAAAGATGTTCATTTTTAAAATTTTCCTCCAAATGTTCCAGCAAATCATTGGCCTTCTTTCTGAAGGGAACTAAATTTTGCGATGTTTCCTAGTCTTCAGTAACTAGCTGCATTCTTTTGTTGAGGTTATTCTCTACAAGGGCTCTAGAGCATGCAAGGAGGGTAGAGGATACTTTCATCTTCGCTGAAGTGGTAGTAAGCATGATTTTTGCCAAAGGACTGGAAAATTCTAGGGTTGCAATGAAAGCCTGCTCAAATTCGTTGAGGCGTTGTTTCAGATTGACATGATCTGTTTACATTCCTCCAATGGAATCACGAAGAATGTCACAGGTTACCTGGTGAAATGAGAAGATTTGGGATGGTGACATTTTGCTAAAGTCAATCTCTGTGTGAGATTTTCCTTTCTTGTTTGTTACATCTCTCTTTTCAATGACCATGATTTTAGATTGGCTGTCAAAAACAGTGTTCTGGATTACAAAGGATTCATCTATGTCAAAAAATTGGTGTCAGATATTTCTACCACGGATGACCCAATTTTTTGTGTGTGCTATTCCTCAATTTCAAGTTGCAGTTTTCCACTTTCAATTTCGGGTTCCTCTAGCTTCCCTGCATTTTTTTTTTCTCTTCTTCATCAGTGGAATTTTGTGAGAACTATCAATATTTATGCGAGGAGGGTTCTTATCTCCTCCTCCCTTTGAAGATTTATGGGTTGCTTTCTTACTGGGGTGGACCGTCGAAGTGATGCTTTGTGATGTCATGCTTTTGGGAGTGCTGGCGGGGGACTAGGTACTCTTCTCACCGGATACTTTTCCATGTTGTATGCACAATTCAGTCATTCTTTGCAATGTCTGTGCATTGTAATCAACTGAATCATAATTGTTGTCGACATTGTCCCTATCTTGGGTCAGGTGTCTATGGATAAAAGAGGTTTTAAATCCAACACCTAGTAAATGTTCTCAAAAAATGCCATTAGGTTCGAACCCTTTTAGCCTTTAAGTGTAAATTAGGTTCAATTTATTTAAATGTGTGGAAAACTCATCAATATTTTTTATGTTTCTGCACACGAAGTCTCCGACTTTCCAGGGCAGAGGAATGAACTGGTTTTTTTTCTTGTCATGGAAAACATGCAACTAGTGGTTGTATTGCCTTTCTATTTTTGCAACAAACATCTTGTCTGTGATGTGGAATGGAAGGAAGGCATGATTTTCCTTAGATACAAAGACCATGAGGACACTGTGATTTTCCTCTTGCTCAAGTGTGCCCTTTCTGTTCAAAAAATTGGTTGCCTGGCTAGACATCCGCGGAGCATCCTTGCCTAATAGTAAATATTTGAAAACTGAGACAAAGACATTAAAAACTTTATAAAAACAATGTAAGGCCTTGTGCCTCCACAGGACCTTATGCCAGAATATTACTGGGTCGAATCCACAGTTTATTTTATTTGAAAGAGAAACTTTTGGAAACAGACAACAATACACAATTGTGAAAATCAAGTATGCTGACATATAAAATTTATTCGATTCTTTGAATCATGACAACTGGGAATAGAGCTCAATGGAAATTAGGTTCCCCCAATCAAAAATTTATTGTTCCTTGACTGTGAAATACAAAATATAAATAATTATATGGGAAATGCTTACTATGGATGCCTGTCTCGTTATTCTTGTCAACAACCAAGCAATTTCCCAGAATGGATTTCTAAAGGAGATTACCTGCAACCTTGTGATATCTTCAGGAACTCTTGTCAAGTCTTCGAGGAAGTCGGCTAATATGTCCAACCCGTTATGATTTTTTTCTAGAAGCTACTTGCAATCTTGTCCTCTGAACATCAATGTTGGTTTCAGCAATTTGAACATCTTGCGGAAGACCTGAGGTGACAAAGAAACAGGAGAGTGGTCGCGCAGTGGAATAATTCTTTTTCCTGGGGTATATTTTTCGGCGCTCCAAGAGACCACCTCCTTCCAGTCAAAAACTTTAGGGACGCAGCCTGCACGAGCTATTCCATAGATCCAAATCACTTTGTTCTCGGTGGAATGGGATGAATAGTAAAAGTATGCCCTGGACCAGTGGAAGGTCTGGTCCTCTTATGCGAAAATATTTACTGTATATCCACAAAAAATATCTCAACCTGCTGCCATAATTCTACAAGAACGTTTATTTGTTCCAAATGATGAATGAAATGAAAATTTGGAAGGGATAATATAAGCCTAGGAAAATTTTGGTCGAAAGCGTGTGAATGGGAGATGTCCTCAAGACTTTCATTGATTAATGACAATTTGGATGGTTGTGGCATGATGCATTGTTAACATTAAACAATACTAATTTCATACATAGAAATGTGAACATGGTGGATATTGCAATGAGCGATTAAGCATTGTAGATTTCTTGAGCAGGCTAACACGACGACATGTGTTCGAGATGAACAATCAGAAGGGAAAAAATAAGTATCTGTACATCTTGGTTTAACACATAATAATGGGATATCTCCTCGAGATTTTTGCCCATTAATGACAATTTTGACAATTCTTGCATGGTTGACTATTACCATGAAAGGTTTCTAATTGTATAGTAAGAAAGGACGGAGGTCACGGGCAGGGGGAAAAAATCGCTACAAAATAGGGTTGCAAGGTACAAACATTGAAGTTGAGGGGGCGAGGGTCAAATTGCATGTCTCAAAACTTTTTGAGTGAAATACACATAACAACGAAGAGGGTATGGTAAGACAGTCGGAAGTACAGGAATTTAGTGGGGATGGAAGGCAGCGAGAGATACTTTGAAACATTTGTGAGCAATGGTAGAGTGAAGGTTCTGAGTTCGATGAGCCCGCGCTAAAATTGTAGATCACGGAAGTTTTGAGTGCAAGATGTACATGAAGCAACAAGAAGCAGAGTTCAAAATCGTGAACCCACCAACCATGGCCATAAAATTGGCTAAGTATGGAGAGCAATAGTGGTCGGTCAGATTCGTCATGTGATTATATAAATGGAGATAAAGATATCTCAACTGTCCAAGGTTGGAACCCGCGTTTATAGATAGGTGACTAAGTATATAACAACAACGCGATAATATAAGGGAACAAGAAAAGGGAAAAAGGACCAATGACTTCACGATGGAATTGTAAATAACTGAAATTTTGAGTGCAATATGTATATCATGGAACAAGAAGAAGTAGAGTTCGAATGCATGAACCGAAAACACTAACTAAGAATTGGAGATTTCGTGAACCCATTTTGTATTGTTGTGTGTAGTCGTCACTTGTAAGGGTCATTAGTAAGAGCATAACCAATTTATATTAGCAAGCACATTTTTGAACCGTGGCACAGTGAACCTTGCAAGTTCGAGGAGCCTACGGTAGAATTGTAGATTGCCAACCCAGCAACCGCGGCCATAAAATTGGCTAAGTATGGAAAGCAATAGGGGTCGGTCGGATTCCTGGTGTGATTATATAGATGGAGATAAATAATTCATCCCACCAATGCTTTCACCCACGATTATAGAAAGGAGACCAAGTATATAACCAAAGAGCCATTATAGAGGGGAAGAAGAAAAGGGAAAAAGGACAAAGGAGTCGGCGGTGGAATTGTAGATCACGAACATTTTGAGTAGAAGATGTGAACCCAATAGTCAATTTGTATATTACTGAGGGTCGAATGGAAACTGAGGCAATGACAGATACTTCCAAACATTTGTGAACTATGGTACAACAAAGCTTGATGCCAACTCGAAACAGTATCCAAGATTTGCACATTTAGTGAACCCGCCAATAGGAGCATCCAAAACAGGATGAGAACATGTTTGAAGAAGATGTAAGTCCCCAACATTCAACTTGTATCATTATGAACATTTGAATGCATAATTTGTAACACAGAAGAGAAGACGATGTCCGAACCCAACAGTCAATTTGTATATTACGCAATGTGTGATGCCACCTGTTTTGCACCTGTGTCTAGTTCTCACTAGTAAGAGATAATTTAGTATCGAAAATAATTTTTTAGATTATGTTAGATACTTCATAGGGATTAGCATTGGTAAACAATGGAAATCTCAACCCCACCAGCCCTACATTTTGTGTGTGAATTTGTATATCACGGAACTGGAAGCACTGTTTAGAGGACACAAAACAATAGAAGTGCAATGTTGAGTCATCCAATCCGTAGGTCTGCTTTTCAATTTGTATATCACAAAATTCTGGGTGTTATTTTCAAAACACGCAACAACGTGGGCCCAATTTTGAGCCCTCCTACCAGAGAACCCGCGATAAAAAATGTCACTAAGTATGGAATGCGGAATTCGTACATGCTCTATAAAATATCAACCTGGCAACAGGAGGATCCAAAACAGGATGAGAAGTGTCTACAGAGTAGGCGAGGATCGGACCTTCTAATTGTATCACTCCTAACAGTTGAATGCATAATATGTAACACGAAAGACTGGATGATGTCAGAATTCGGTAGTCAATTTGTATATTGCGAAGAGTGCAATTCCAACTGTTTCATACCTCTGTGTCCAGTTGTCTCTACTAAGAGATAATTTAGTATTCAAAATATTTTTTTAGATACTGTTAGATACTTCATAGGGACTAGCATCCATAAATAATGGCAATTTCCACCCCGCCAGTCCTGCATTTCGTGTGTCAATTTCTATATCACAGAACTGGGAGCGTTGTTTTGAGGACACAGAATAATAGAAATGCAATGTTGATTCAACCAGTCCACAGGTTTTCTTGTCAATTTGTATATCGCAGAACTCTGGGCGCTATTTGTAGGCCACGGAACAATGGAGACCCAATTTTGAGCCCGCCCGCCCGAGAACCCATGATCCAAAATGTCGCTAGGTATGGAATGCGGAATTTGTACATGCTCTATAAAATATCATGTCCATATTTTATAGTCCCATAATACATGGGAATAAAATAAGGGAAAAACGACAGGGGAGTTCGCAGTGGAATGATCCGTAAAAGGGTCGAGTACTACTCTCCCAAATGTTTACAATGTG
Source organism: Picea engelmannii (assembly GCA_009831015.1). Classification (NCBI taxonomy): domain Eukaryota; kingdom Viridiplantae; phylum Streptophyta; class Pinopsida; order Pinales; family Pinaceae; genus Picea; species Picea engelmannii. Next base: position 19,899 of record ML795720.1, on the reverse strand, counting down.
AGGATCTTTAAATTGACTATGGCTTATACAGATTTTATTGAGCATATTAGTTCATTTATCATAATGCATTACAAGCATAAGCATAATACAAACGAACATTAAGGACTATAAAACACATGAAGGAAAATAAGAGAGTGACAACTGATGTTGATAACGGAGTTCACCCCTCCACCTATGGGGCTACATCTCTGGACCTGCTCCAACTGGAATGCAGATCTTCTATATTCCTTCTTGAAAGTGAGCTCTCAAAACTCTCTTACATTCAAGCACTATGGCTCTTCATTAGCTCAGCACTATGGCTTTCAATAGCTAAGCACTCTCTGCTTTCTTCTCCTTCTTCTCAACATGCCTCACATAAGGAATATATATAGTTTTTCCTTACTCACTCTCCAACTAAGAGCATTAATTACAAGATCCACAATTGTAGGATCTGATTAAAAAGAAGGAAAAACAAGATCCTTAAAAGTAGGATCTTCAACCATCTTAGGCTTAAAAATGGAAAAGTCTCAAAACCACCCAAAGACTTTCCAACCATGCCCTTGATTCTCTCAACCTACAATTGAGAAAAATGGCAAATTGGTGTAAGGTGGTTTCTCACATGAAAACCAATTTCCATAATTAATAAATGAAAAATATGCGAGACAAATTTTCTCTCACAAATATTAATCATTTTAATTACAAGTGAATAATAATAATGCATGAGTTATTAAAGATCATAAAATGCATAATTAAATGCATGATCACTTCATAAAGAATTAATCAAACTAATATGAAAAATGCATGAAGTATTTTTCCCACAAATGCATAATTAAATGCGTGAGAAATAAAACTCAAGAAAGCATCATCTTAATCCACTTAAAAACTTTTGTCGCCACCTTGAAATCAACATGGCGCTAATTTCTTTCACGTGTGGAGATCCATTCGGATCACACCTCCCCACAAAAGAAACTTTTGGTCTCCAAAACTATCAGCTTCAATCCATCATCAAGTGCATGCAAATGTCTCTGAAAGGCACGTTCCCTTAAGACTCCTTCACCCCTGTTCTTCAGAATCGGAACGCAACATCAACACCTGCAACTGCTGCAATGCAAATGCTTGAAAAAGGCACATCCCCTCAAGACTCCTTCACCTATGTTCTTCGGAATTGGAATGCAAACGCCCACATCTGCTTAAAGTCACAACCTGTAATTGATGAAAACCTAGATCTGTGACTGATCATACATGTTTACATTTATTTTGAAACACTTGCCAAGAGTTTATAACCACACTCATTGGTCAAGTTTACATGAAAATGCCAGAAATAAGCTTAGGAAAAAACGCCTCAATCAACTTTTTACAAAGAAGCCAACAAGGCTTAATGCGCAAAAATATTCCTCTCACTCTTCCTCACGTAAGAGTGGCTAAACAAGCCTTTTTCAATGCTTCATAATCAAGTAATTATGTCCTTTACATGTCCTGAACAAATGCACATTACCAAACCCAAACATAGCTATGCAACTTTGGACGTATCCCGGACAATGGATAACTTGGCAAGAAGACCAGATAACTGGAGAAGTGAACCAACTCCATCTGATATCCTCATATGTGCAAAACCAATTTCCCTTATAAATTCCAGCTTCAGATACTCGAGCATATCATAATTTTTAATCACACGAAAAAGTGTTGTAATGATGTCAGTTGCAGAATAACCAAGATCATACAGGTTCTTTAAACGACTACATGCCTCATCAAAGTTCCCTTCTTGTACATTCTGGACCATGCTTTTCACATGTAAAGGATGAGGTTGATCACAAACCTTAAACACATTCTCTTGGTTTACAAACAGAAAACCACTGTATGTGGCTTGCAAGTTATTCAAAGCTTGCCTCATGTCTCCTTCAGCTGTGAATATAATTGCTTCCAGTCCTTCAGGTACATAAGCTACCTTTTCAGCTTCAACCACTCGCATAAGGCGTCCGGGGATCTCCTGGTCTGATAACTTTGAGAAATGAACAATAGCACATCTGCTCTGTATGGGCTCAATGATTTTGGTTGAAGTGTTACATGCAAGGGAAAATCTTGTTGAATTGGAGAAGATTTCCATGGTGCGCCTAAGAGCTTGTTGTGCTCCACCTATCATGCTATCAGCCTCATCCAAAATTATTATCTTGTGCTTCCCTGGAGGGAGTGTTACCTTCTTCTATGCAAACATTTTGATCTTGTTTCTCACAACATCGATGTGCATTGCATGTCTCATAGATAAAGAAAAGAGCCCAACGGTTGCTTCCCGGGCCACTGACAGGAAAGCTTGTGTTCAGTGATGACGTATTGGCAAAACACGTGGGCAAAACATCTTCACCGCAGCTTGGTTCAACGATTTTCCTCTATAACAGCCAAATCGCTCTTTTCATGTAGAAAATTGGGCCGCGGATCAAACTATCTTCGTCGTTGAGATCGTCCTTCTGCGTGACCTTCTTCTTTTTCGATCTTTATCCAATTTTCAATGAAAGTCGTTTGTGTGACACCATCGTCTGGCATTGACATGAGCACCTTGATTCCTCCACAACATCTATGACCCATCACCAATATATGCTCCACCTTGAGATGCAAAACGACATATTATACGACAACACTTGTACCTAGATATTCATTCTTCTCGTAGGGAGCAACCATGTTGGCGATGTTGCGCACGACGAAAGCCTCCCCCAAATTGAATTTGAGAACATGGTAAGGGCATACTCGAGAATCCGAGCAAGAAAACACCGAGAACCCACATTTTTGAGCTTCTGGACTGGATCAATAATGAGCTCATTCGCCAATTTCTGGGTCACGTCTTCCGCTGCATCTGCAACCTGTTGTTGCAACTTATCGGTGATTTCCTCGATTTTTCTTGGCAGTGACAAAGAGAAGATTCAGGTATTGCTTCAATAATTTATTGAAGAATGAGTTCTGGAGTAGGTAGGGTCTCTTTAACATCATCATTTGCGGAGTTAGGGTTTTGAAGGATGATAATCCCTCCTGGTCTGAGAACCCTCGTGAGTTCCAACAACCATTGTTGTGTGTGGAGTCTAGAGATCGATACGACAGAGACTTCAAACGCTAAAGGAGTTACACTCATTGACTCCACTCCTGCACTGATGCCAATGTCATAAAAACAAGCTTTAATTGCAGCTGCAACATCTGCAACTGCTTGTAGGCTCGAAGAGCATTGTCTATTGACAGTCCTGACAGGTACAGTCTCTGGGAATCCGGCATAAAAAATAGCCATCCTACACTCACTGGCACGTTCAGAGCCAGGTGAAAGAATAGTACCCACTACAATATCACCAACTTCAATAGGATTAAGTCCAGTCTTGTCAATCAGTGCCTTCAAAACAGGAACCAACAAGTCATCAGCAAGAGTATCCTTGAATCCTCCATGTTTAGCCTTGCATATAGGGGTACGATAAGATGCAACAATGACAACATCATCACCAAACTTAGCAGCTCTTTCATAGGCAAAACTGTCTCCAGCAGCACATACTGAAGCCACCAGATCCTTGGAAGCCTTGGGGAAATGGGGAGGCCTCAGATGGTCCAACAACACTTGTTGTCTGATGCACACCTTTTCCATCTCCACTCCATTGTCCACCAGATCCATGGAGAAATTTCTTCAGTTGAAACCCCAGTGGATGATGGTCTCAAATATTCTGAGAACTTGAATGCCAGTGCAGAGGCGTCATTGTCTTCATCGACTTCTCTTGAGAATTCGACTGCGGCCATCGACCAGATCCAAGATAAGAAGCAACTTTCTCACTCGGAGGTCGTTTGGCGTGATTTTCACTCCGTTCGATTTCTCTCGTCCAGTCCTTTGCAATGATGCCATTACTTCTCGATTCCGAGTCGGAAATGTTTTTAGTGTTTTCCATCAAAAGGGAGATACCTGGCCCCATAAAACTCGAAATTTTGCACCATAGCAGAAATAAAACTTGCAAAAACATTTTGAACTGCTTACCGAACCGGCACCAAACACTTTCATCTCATAATTATTCTTTTCCAATGGTGGATGGAGCCTCCTTCTTCACAGGCTCTTTTGCATTCTTCTTGTTTGAATTGTGGCGAATTTCAGGGTGCAATTTCCAGCACTTCTTCTCCCAATGGCCACTGATTTTGCAGAAATGGCAAAAATTCCTTCATCTTCCATTCAGTTATGCATTCCTTGTAGGAAGATATGAAAGGTTCTTCTTCTTGTTGGTCTCACTTCTCATGGACACATCTGTCTTCTTAACCCACATTTTCTTTGTTTGATGCTTAACTACATCGCGGTTAGAAGATCTATGAAAGCAATCATTTCTCTTATATGCAAAAGAAAAAATTGAATGACTTTTATACCTTCCTGACTTGTCCTTGAACTGATGAGGACTAACTGTCTTGATTCTCTTCTTGGAATCCGGTGGTGAAGAGATGGCTTTCACTTCAGCAACTTTCGAGCATTCTCCTTTCTCTTCATGTCCATAACCCAAGCCTGCAAATGGTTGTCTTGGTACAACCTCCAATGGTTGGGTGACTCCTTGACCATTAATGCCAAGTCCACCTCCTCTATACCCCATCTTCATGAGGATCTTCATGCCAACATTAGTTTCATATTGAGAGAAAACAGAACATGAAGAAACATCATATACCTCGGTTTGAGATGCAACATCCATCTTCTCAACCTTCTGCAACTTAGCCAATAACTCTTCTTTGTCTCGTAGCATCTCTTGAAGCTCCTGCTTCTCCTCTTTAGCTACTTGCAAAAGTCTTCTCAATTCTGCATTGTCAGATTGAATGATTTCATTGATCTCTTGCAACTCTTTCATTCTTTCAGCGTGCTTTGCTCCTCTGCCCATCCTGCAAAGCAGTCACCTGCTCTGATACCACTTGATCCGTAAACGGGTCGAGTACTACTCTCCCAAATGTTTACAATGTGAGGATCTTTAAATTGACTATGGCTTATACA
>ML795720.1:2197-13592 GCA_009831015.1 Picea engelmannii | reverse complement strand
TAGGTGGTGGGTGTGGCGAATCCGTGGCTTGTTGCCCAGATAACTGGCTAAGTATTGGCCAACACAAAGTTTTGATATCTATTTCAATATTTTTCATACTAGTATCTATCAATGGATAAAGTTTTCATGTTTACCTGAATGGTATTCATACTAATATATATTAATGGATCGTTTATGTTTCAAATGCAAATGATCTCCCAATTTGCAAGATAATCTTCATCTTGCAAATTTCGTTGAAACCACAAAAATTTTGACTGCAAGATGAACATAGCGCAATAAGAAACATCAACTTGCATTGTGGTCTCAATGAGATAAACTCCTTATCATCTATTCATATTTTATTCATTGCAATGACATCAACAAACATCGGCTCTCCATAAACATCAATATCTAAATTAAATTAAATGCAATCAAAATTTGGTGTGACTTTAAGTAATTAAAGCATAAATTGGAGACCATGGAAGTTCTTAGTCTGCAAGATGTATATGATGGAACAATGGACATAGTTTTTTAATACCGTAAACCCAAACATAATTGCCTAAGATTTTCCAAAGAGGAAGTTTTTTGTATTTATTCCAATAGTATTGATATTAGTATATATACACGGATATTATCAAATAGAAAAAGTTGCAATATATCCAACATACTTCACGATAACATTGCGTCAACAGTTCAGTTGCCTTGTTGTAACTCATTAATTATTCTTAAATGTAAAATGTAAATAAAGAATAGAGCAGGTTTTATTTAGATTGAAGTAGTGGGAAGCAGAAACGAAAGCTTTTCCTTCATGTTTAACGACACAGAGGAAGAAGGTACAAAATACAATTAAAACAAATACCAGAAATTGTAAACTACTATTAAAATATAAACCAAAATTATTCTATATTTAAATAAGATGGGTTACAAAATATAGTTGAGGCTATTTGCGACAACAATTGCGATTTCTCCTTCCCTCAACCAATAAAAAATATGTACATTGATGAAGTTTCTTCATAGTTTTCTTGACATTCAAACTCTTTCTTCGTAAAAAATGAGTTCAATATCAATTTTGGGTTTTGTACTTAATCGGTGCTGCCAAATACATCTATCCCATTTTTTTGAATACCTTGTCTGTAGGTACTAACTGGTATTCTCGCTATATTTGATCGTCTGTTTGGTTGAGAATCCTTCCTGAGGATTTGTATGTGGAACTTCTTTGCTTTATAGTAGTAAATTGAAAGAAACGTCCAACCCAGATGCAAAATGAAAATTTGTTGAGGTACATAACTTCTTTGGGCAGCAGAGTTGTGGCAATTGCATCAAATGTTGTAGAATGCACCAGCACAGGGCTAGAAAGTGTATCAAATGTTGCAGATGGCATCATAATATATATTTCCTCATAGCGGTGGAGGTATGGTGGCCGAAAGAAAGGTCTGGAATGTTTGGAGGTCATGCAAAATATGTGGAGTCTACAACTACATCGAGAGGAAACTGAACAAACTTTGACAAGGAACATAGCTTTCTGTCAAGTCAGCTACCAGACCCACATGCAGGTCAACAAACTATGAAATAGAAACTTTTGTAGTGATAATATGTCGTTTTATCCACCCATACAGTTTATGTTACCCGCCTCCGAGGTAGACAATGACTAGTGTAATCTCTACAATTCAATACACTTGCCAAATATGTGTTGTTGGAAGAAGATATATACTTAAACGAAGAACTATTTTGCACCTGACCTCAAAATCCATTACAATTCCCAGCAAGAAAAAAAACAAGTTCAACCAACAAATCTCTAGGAAGCCTTTTCAACCAACCAAAGCATCGTGGACAGGGAGAACACCAACTAGAACATACTTGTTCTTTTTTCTTCGTCCTCTTTTAGTTTCTCTTGTGTAACGGAGTTTTTTTTATATTCAAATCTCATGTCACATAAAACAAGTCTATCCTCTTTCATGTTCCCCTCAATCACATCTCTAAGTTGTATTACATGTCCATGACCAGGAACATTAGAACGAAGGCACCCTAAAGAACAACTCTTTGATGATAGAGAGAAATGGAACTAAGTATTTAAAAAAAATGTTGGATGGTCTTTCCTAGATTTTGTGTTGATTTTCTTTAATGACATATGTTATCAATATTTTCACTTATTAATGCCAATATTTTTTAATATGTACGCCAAATAGTGACTAGCATCACGTATTAAAATTTCCATATCCGAGAAGATTCTCAAATATGACATCTAAGATATGCACAATATTAAAGAGGGACATGACGTCAAGGCCTCTATGGGTGACATGTTCATCAACTATGTTGAAGCTTTTAAGAAAACTATAACTGCACAAGAAATAAAATAAAATAAAAAGTATTTTCTCAAATTCAAAATGTAGGCAAAAAATAAATTACGAGATCCGATAGTATTCGCCTGTCTATTCATTTTAATGGGAGATGTGCTCGAGCTTTGTAGTTATTAAATCCCATCATTTCAAAATGCACAATATTAAAGAGGGATATGATGTCAAGGCCTCTATCGGCGACACATTCGTGAACTATGCTGAAGCTTTTAAGAAAACTAAAACTGCACAGGCAAAAAAAACAAAAAAAAAATATTTTTGCAAATTCAAAATGCAGGAAAAAAGAAATTACCAGATCCCATAATATTCGCATGTCTATTCATTTTAATGGGAGATGTCCTCGAGATATCCAGTTATTAAAGCCCATGTTTTTGAACCTGTCTGGTCGGTTCTGACTTTTAAAAGCATATTTAATGTGTATTGGGAAGCGCTGAAGGTAGCGGGGATGGAGCCCTATGTAACAGATGTTACTACTATTTTTTTGTTTTTGTTGATGGCCATATGTAAAACGTACGTAAAGAAAAGTAATTCGAGAATGCTATTTTTTTTTCACGAGCCCTTCAAGTTCAAATACTTCGCAAGTCCAATTGTCAATTTGTATATCACGAAACTCTTCGTGCCATTTGTAGGACACAGAACAACAGAGACCAAACTTAGAGCCCTCCACCCCGAGAACCCATGATCCAAAAAATTCTTACTATTTTTTTTGTGTGTTTTTGGTCCACCTGGGTATGTAAAACATACGCAAAGTAAACTATTTCAAGAATGCTAAATTTTTTGGACATGACGCCCTTCAAATTAAAATAGTCTGCAAGTCTGATTGTCAATTTGTATATCGCGGAACTCTCCAATTGTCAATTTTCAACCACCTACCCCACAAACCCGCGATGCAAAAGATGGCTAAGTATGGGATGAGGGCTTCATCCATGCTTGATATATCTACTTTATAAAATTACATATTTCCTATGTTTAATTTATGTTGTCCAAGAAACATATAATTTGATAAATTTCAATGCCTTCTGTCCAGAATCCCTTCTTATCAAGAAAACTAATTCAGAAATGATAATGTATACACCATAGTTCGATACAACCTATCCACGAAGTCGCGTCCATAAAATTGGCTAAGTATGGAATCGAATTACGGTTGTTCGGAATGATGGTGGAACTCTCCGTGCTATTTGCAGGGCATAGAACAACAGAAGCCCAATTTTCAGCCTGCCACCGCAAGAACCCGCAATCATTTACTTATGTTGTCCAGGAAACCTATAATTTCATAAATTGCATTCTCTTCTGTCTAGGAGGCCTTCTTTTAAAAAAAATTAATTCGTGAAAGATAATGTATACACTGAACACGACCTGTCATAGTTTGATAGAACCTATTGGTGAAGTTGCACCCATAAAACTGGCTAAGTATGCAACCGATGGAGGTCCGTCGGAATAACCACATAAACACGCGAAACTAGAGTCAAACGTAGTTTACAACAAGAAATTAAAAGAGAGAGAACATGTATATCTCCGACACAACAAAAGGCATTCTCATAACTATGAAACCATAGTAACACAAAATCAATGGAAAAAGCATCAACAGCTATGAAATATATTTTGAGGCTGACAAATTCTGCTTCAACGTGTAATAGATGCAATTTACATCGGATGCAATTCTTTAGTCTGTTATTTTATCTTAATAGTATCTATGCAAAATACAATGCAAAAATTCAAATTAAAATAGTCTGCAAGTCTGATTGTCAATTTGTATATCGCGGAACTCTCCGATTGTCAATTTTCAACTGCCTACCCCGAGAACCCGCGATGCAAAAACTCGCTAAGTATGGAATGAGGGCTTCGTGCATGCTTTATATATCTACTTTATAAAATTACATATTTTCTATGTTTTATTTATGCTCTCCAAGAAACCTATAATTTGATAAATTTCAATGTCTTATGTCTAAAATCCCTTCTTATAAAGAAAACTAATACGGAAATGCTAATGTATACACCATAGTTTGATACAACCTATCCGCAAAGATAGGCCCATAAAACTAGCTAAGTATGGAACCGAACAACGTTCGGTCGGAATGATCATGGAACTCTCCGTGCTATTTGCAGGGCATAGAACAAAAGAAGCCCAATTTTCAGCCAGCCACCCCCAGAACCCACGAGAATTAACTTATGTTGTCTAGGAAACCTGTAATTTCATAAATTACATTCTCTTATGTCTAGGAGACCTTCTTTTAAAGAAAACTAATTCAGGAAAGCTAATGTATACACCGAACATGACCTATCATAGTTCGATAGAACCTATTAGCAAAGTTGTGTCCATAAAACTGGCTAAGTATGCAACTGAATGGTGGTCGGTTGAAATGACCATAGAAATGCGATAAAATAGAGTCAAATGCAATTTACAACAGGAAAGTAAAAGGGAGAGAACAATTATATCTCCCACATAGCAAAAGGAATTCTCATAACTATGAAACCATAGTAACACAGAATCCATGGAAAAAGCATTGACAACCATGAAATATATCTTGAGACTGACAAACTCTGCTTCAATGCATAACAGATGCAATTTACATCGCCTGCAATTCTTTAGTCTGTTATTTTATCTTAATATTATTCTACGCAAATTGTAGTGCACAAAAATGTAACCAGAGATCCAACTGCAAATGCAGCTTCCCAACATTGCAAACCATGGGAAAACAAGAAAAACCACCAAATAACAACCCAGCTAACAAGCACCAAAAGGCCCAACTGCAGGCGCAGGACTAGAACCCTGGAAAGTCGAATCAAGCAACAATAAACAACATACAACGAAGAAAGAAGAAAGCAACAACCACTCCCCCATGAACGATGATGTTCCAATTGCGATTGAAGAAACCCAAACATGAAAACTACAACAACACAAACATGCAAGCAGGAACAACGACAACATGCAGATAAGAAATCAGTGCCATGCAAAAAACAAGCATGGACCAGTGAACCAGCAATGCCGTTGGAGCATATAAATTTTAAAAATGGAAGAAAATGTCTTGTAACAAGCCTATTAAGTAACCATTCAACACTACCAAGCATGTTAGGTAAACATTTAAGTCTGTCAGAAATTCACTGTAAACATTTAAGAAAAATATTGAATGTGGCAGGTCTCTCACGTATCCCAAATAAATAATTATATTTTTTGTAACAATATTTGGAACACCAGAGAATGTATTGGAAAGCCAAACTTTCCATATGCCACCATATCAAACATTGCCATAAATTTACCTAGCATAAAATGCTAAACCAAACATTCGAATTAATGGTAGCATTAATCGACCTTCGACGAATGCATAACAAAATATATGATTCAAAAAGACCATATACGATCAAATACTTTGGATATGCCAACATATATAACATTGGGAATAGTGAAGCCGACAATAAGACCTCCGATCCCTTGTCTAATCATATCATGACAAATATGGTACCTTTTTTATAGAAAAATCGATGTTTTCAGTTCCTTGGTCCCAACAATACATAATATGGAAATATTTATGGTCAAAGGACACACTAATATGAAGTCAACGATTTATCGATTGCTATAGTCCCTCTACACCTACGACAGGGACTAATAATGTGTTCCTAAATACATTAAGGTCACTTTATTCACATATCCATACTTTTCCCATGTATTAATACTTTAGTAATGTATTTATTAATGCATTTATTGTATTTATTGATGTTTTTAATGTATTACTTTATCATTGTATTAGTACTTTAGAAATGTGTTAATTAATAATGTATTAATTAATTAATACATTACATTATTAAGGTATCAATAATTAATACTACATGGATACATTTTTGTTATATATTATATTAATGTAATAATGAAATACATTAAGGTCATTGAATTACTATTTTATTAATGTATTAGTTTATTAGTGTATCAATACTTTTCCATGTATTAATATTTTAGTAATGTGTTTATTAATGAATTTAATGTATTTATTTATCTATTTAATGTATTATTTTATTAGTATTAATACTTTAGAAATGTGTTAATTAATAATGTATTAATCTATTAATTAATTCATATATTACATTATTAATGTATCAATAATTAATACTATATTAATACATTAATACATTTTTATTATATATTATATTAATGTGATAATTAATTAATACATTAATTATGTATTAATACATTAATGATAGTCCGAAAGTGAGCCATCAACTAGAAACAAAAACTTTATAAAAGTGAATGATATACTTATATGGATGTCATTTTCCACCTTTCCAAACTGATGGTATGATAAAAGAATAATCACAATAATTTCTTTATAATGGTCAAATATGGATAGAGCTACGGGTTTGGTTTTTCATGGATACCTATGTTTGAAACCAATAACTAATAAGGAGGAGACACCAAAAAATCCATCTATGATAAGGGTTGGATAAGGGTTGGTGTGGTCCACACCTATGATTCGTGTATGATTTTGACTACTTAGATGCCCTGTTATTTCTTAGTGACAAGCTAGTCCCTCACATCATGAACATGCTAGCAAAATAAAATTTATGATGCATTTAAATACGAATACCTATAGAGGTTTAAATACCTCTAGCACGATCGCGTCAGATCAAAATTTGTTAAGGACTGTGTAATTCATACTTTTTATATATTCAAGCAATATATCATTGAAGATTTTATTATGTATAAGGTTTAAATTTTTTCTTGTTGGTAGATGATTTTCCTCACACAAAAATCCAATATCAAATATCTATGATTAGAGGAAGCTAACCCTACATCGACCTATTGATTTACCATCAATATATAAATGTAAGAAATTTTTATGAACATATACCCATTGGACCCTTGGCTATAATGAGGCAGGCTCGTGTTGTCTCTGCCTCTTTTGCACTTATGTATGATTGATCGAGCCAACTTATGGTGCTTCTCACTAAAAAAAGACAAACTATGCATGATTGAGCTAACTATGGTGCTTCACTTTCTAGCCTCTATTAACATACAGACCAATTAATTTACCATTAATAAATAAATACAAGAAAAGTTATTAACATTTATCTACTTAACCTTTCGCGATAATGAGACAGGATCATTGATGCAGGAGAATCACCTTCAAAGTCAACAACACACGCATGGAGGTAGATGAATCACATCTCAGCAATGGTAGAGTTTCAAATCAAGCATTAAACTCAGAATTTAATTGGTTGTTGAGATATTTTTGTAAACAACATTTTAAAATGTAACTTGTTTGTAAAGTCTTGAAGGACTATAAGAAACTGCAAATATAGAGTGTCGACTCTATCTGGAAACAACTAGTAGTTATTGTAATAGGACAGAGTAGGTAATAACTTTGAATTTGAATGATAGATTTCAAATAGGACGAGAGAGCTCGTGGAGCCGGTCCTTATATAGTTTTTCAGTATTGTATTGTAGAAGATAGGCATAATAGAGAGATCAGTAGAACATACTAGAGTAGCAAAAACACTATGTATTTTGTTTTTCATGAATGAATAGAACAGATAGAAATTGTCCCAAATCCATGGACTATGTTCATTTCATGTGTGATTGAGTGAATGTTATTCTGTGTGTATAATTTATTACAGCTCGTTCATGTATAATTTTTCGAGAGATTAACTGTACGAGTTCGTGACGAAGTTGGTTGAGTTTCAATCATTTCTCTTCTAATAATTGTATGCAAGGTGTGCATCTCAAATGCAAGGAGTGTGTCGACTAAGTCTCATATTGACTCAGAGAAGTTCAGAGAGAATAAAAAAAACTAAGACCAGTTGCAAGGTGTGCACATTGTGAAGAAGACAACAATCTACGAAGAACCAATGCAGAAGAACGCCAGGTGGGCGAGAAGCATTTTCTTTTCAAGAAAATCCTTCAAACTGAGTTATTCAAAATCCCAAGAAAGCAAAGTGTGCGTGGGAGATCAAAATCCTTTCAAGGATAGAAGCTCAGAAGATATAACACTTTTCATGAGTGTTGACGATATCCTAGAGATGGATTCGTTGGAAGAATAAAGGTTTGGAACCTTTGAAAAGGGATAAATCTTCCAAGGTGGAGAGATATCAGAGGCTCAGAAGGAAGAACAGCTGTGATCGTTGCATCATACGGAATAAGATCGAAAATCATTGGATCAGAAGGAGGTGCATGATTTTTAGCACTTCGCGTATAGAGGAGAGAGAAGCTATCGAAGTTGAAGCTTGAGATTCCTGGAGTCCGGAACCCCGGAATAGAATCTCGACCATCAGATCAGCGAGATAGATATGAATCGTCATATCACTGGAAGTGAAGACCAAGCATCGGATCACCAGGAGGAATCACAACATTTGGTTGTTGTAAGATCAAGAGGGAGAGCGGTTTGAAACTTGAGATTCCTGAAGTCTGGAGTCTCGGAAAGACAAGGTGGAATCTTATCCATTCGATTGAACAAGAGTGAACCGTCAAATATCGTGAGCGCCTAAAGAGTCAAGTTTGAGACTTAAAACTCCCGAGTGCAGAGAGTCGCAGAGCCAGAACATATAAGGACCATTGAAGCCAAGAGGGTACATGTCAGGAGCTCGAAAGATCTGGAAGAAGGCCAAAATTGAAACTTGAAACTCTCGAAGAACAGAGAGACGAAGAGTTGTGAGTCATTGATATTAGACGAGACACTTGTCAATAGATATCGTAATTCGGGGAAAATCCAAAGTGGATTTTCAATTTGAGAATTGAGATCATTGGAGCGCGAAGACCCAAAGTCTTGGAATAAGATCTATACCGTTAGATTCGGAGTAGACATGGAACAAATCTGTTAACTCCAAGTAAACTCCTGAAGTGACCCTTGATCATTGGATCAGAAGGAAACGCGTCAATGGATCTTAGACTCTGGGTAAAATACATTGGAAGAAAGTGGTTTGAGATTTGAAATCTCAGAAGTCCAAAGCCCTGGAGGAAATCTTGAATGTCGATCAAGAAGGGGTCATTGGACCGTTGATCTAGTTTGAAAGGTCAAACACCCAGGTGAAGGCAGGGTTATTGATTTATGACACAGGTGTCGGTATATTGATAATTCCAGAAGGTTGGAGTATGGAAGAGAGATGAGTTTGAGATTTCAAACTCCCAGAGTCCGGAATTGCAAAGAGAACCTCAATCGTTGATTCAAGGAGAGATGATATGGTCTATAGATAAGGAGGGCATAGATTTGAATCATTGATTGGATGTTATCGTCAATATAGTGAGATCAACGATCTTATATCATTTCGGGGACAGAAGCTACGAGGAGGCTAAGGAATCGAAGGCGGGCTGCAATTTGAACCGTGGTTTCACCAAGGGGACGTGTGGAGGTCGTAGGAGCATTGCAGGCCCAAAAGTGGTTTAACTACATACCTCTTATGAATATTCCCACAATCACATGTTCATAGCCCCAAGTCATATTAAATGAGGGCTTATTCAAAAGGGAGATAATGCCAACATTTTGAGTTTTCACACAGAGCGAAAGGGGAAGGTCGCAGGTTGTTGTCAGAACTGCACCAAGAAGATGAGGGGGCCCTGTGTCTTTTGACTCAAGAATCTGAGATCCAAGACTCGGAGGTCACACAACCCTACGGGGGAGTACGGGGCCTAAATCAGGTGGTATCAGAGCTAATTTTAATTTTTTTTTGCAGACAACAGACAAAAGGAGAAAAGAGGAAAGTTGGTATCATTTGTGGTATCAAATAAATTTGATGTATGTTTGTAGGTGACATAGTGAAATCATGCAACCCAGAAGGCGCAGCGCATATGAAGAAATGGAAGAAGAAATGAGGTGACTCTGAATGAGATTGGACGCCATGAAGACAACACAGAGAAGATCACCATACCCTAGTGATGTCAATGAAGCTGAGAGTGAAGAAGAAGTAGAGGGTGAAGAAAATGTAGTACAGGATGTTGCACGAGATCACTTGATAAAATTTGTTTCAAAGATAGGATCTAAAGCAAGAATAGAGGTGAAGAAGAAGCACACATTGTTGAAGCATATAAACATGTGGAAGTAGAAGAAACATAAGGAGGAAGAAACCTCATGATGAGGAAGATCCTTCCTAAATAAGAAAAGGAACCAAAGGAACCATTTTAGCGAACAAGTCTGTTTTGAACTGCTTGTAAGTCGAAAGACAGAGTTTGCAAGGTGATCATAGACAGTGGAAGCCCTGACAATCTAGTATCCAGAGAGATGGTGGAGAAGCTAGAGATAAAGAAAAATGAACATCAAAATCCATACAAGGTATCGTGTTTCCAGAAAGGACATCAAGTCATGGTAAGTCAATAATGCCAAGTTGAATCTAAAATAGGAGGTTACAAAGATGAAATATTGTGTGATGTAATTCCTATGGATGTCTATCATATTTTATTGGGGAGGCCATGGAAGTATAACCAAAAAGTTATTCATGATGGAAGGAAGAATACATATACCCTAGAGAAAAATGGTAGGACACATATGTTGTTACCCATAGAAGACAAAGAGAAAAAGACAAAAGCTAGTTCAAGCATACTTCTCATGAGTGAGAAGGAGTTCTTGAATTTATTCAAGAAGGAGAAAGAAATGCAGTTTGTTGTAGTGAGGAATCCTAGAGTTATCCCTGCAAATACTTTTGTAGAATATTTGCCTATAGAAATCGAAGAAATATTAGAAAACTTTGTTGATATAGTCGTGGATGAGTTACCACACTCATTGCACCCATAAAGAGTATAGGACATCATATTGACCTTATTTCAGGAGCTAGTTTACCAAACAAATCATCTTATAGGTTGACACCTAGAGAGCATGAGGAAGTCAAAAATCAAGTCCAGGAGTTGTTGGATAAAGGGTTAGTCAGGGAAAGCCTAGGGTCATCCACAGTACTGATTGTGTTAAGTCTAAAGAAAGATGGAGGCTAGAGGATGTGCACAGATTCCCAAGCCATCAACAAGATAACCATTAGATATAGATTCCTTTTACCGAGGATGGACGATTTGATGGACTATTTGAGTGGAGCAAGCTATTTTTCCAAGATAGACTTGAAGAGAAGATATCATCAAATAAGAATGAGAGAGG
>ML795719.1:209515-234676 GCA_009831015.1 Picea engelmannii | reverse complement strand
ACCCCCCGATGCAACATAGTAGTCACTAGTACTATTCATGCAAATAATATAACACATACCCAAGATTCTCCCACTTGTTGTTTTCTTTTCATACAGGGTGTTACAAGGTTACATAGTCAACAATCTAGAGAAACAGTTCCCATGGATCCTCTACGCCAAGAGAACTTCTTAGTGCTCACAAATTTTGTTAATGAATCTGCAACATTTTTCAAAGTGTCCACCTTCATCAACAACACTTTCTTTTCTTCAACCATGTTTCTCACAAAGTGATATTGAATATCAATATGCTTTTTATTGTAATGATAAGTTGGGTTCTTCACCAGAAAAAATGCACTCTCACTGTCACAGTCTATCCTTACAACTCATTGTACAAATCCAATACCTGAACAAAATCTTTGTAACCATAATGCTTCCTTACTTGCATGAGTGGCTACCATGTATTCAACTTATGTAGTTGAAAGTACCACTACAACCTGTATTTTCCCCATCCAACTGATTTCTCCTCCAAATAGGTTAAACACATACCCCCTTGTAGATATCCTATGATGTAGATCTCCATCCCAGTATGCATCCACAAATCCATGTATGCCCAATACTCTGTCCAATCCTGATATTCCTTGGTAGCACAATCCATAGCTAGAAGTGTCACGCAAATACCTGAAAACCCTTTTTATTGTTGTCCAATGCTTCTTCCCTGGTTTTGACATATACCTTCTCAAAATTCCCACTGCATGTACAATGTTTGATCTAGTAAATACCATTTTATACATCAAAATTCCAATTGCACTTGCATATGGAACACGAGACATGTCCTCCTCCTCTTATTGTGTCTTGGGACACTAATCCAAAGATAAATTTACACCAACATCAATAGGGACCTTGACTGGTTTACATTCCTACATATTAAACCTATGCAATATTGTCTTGACATATTTTCTCCGATTTAACCATATTTTCCTCTTTTTCCGATCTATTTTAATTTCCATCCCCAAAATGAAATTTGAACCACCCAGATCCTTCATGTTAAATTTAGAGGACAACTGAGTTTTCACATCCTGGATAATCTTCTTGTTGTTTCCTATCAGCAACATGTCATCCACATACAAGACCAAATAAATAAAATGATCACCAAATAATTTAAAGTACACACAGTGATCATCTTTGCTTCTTGTGAAGCCAAGCCCCATCATATAAGTATAAAATTTGTTATACCACATCCTTGGTGATTGTTTTAAACCATACAAGGAATTTTTCAGCTTGTATATTGACTCCTTCTTTCCCTTCACAATAAATCCTTTTGGTTGCTTCATATAGATTTATTTTTCCAAATCCCCATGTAGGAATGTTTTCTTCACATCCATCTGTTCTACTTAAAAATCAAATGCAACAACAAAATATAACAAAAATATTATCGAAGTTAACTTGGAAATAGGAGAAAAACTCTCAACAAATTCAATTCCCTCAACCTGGGAATAACCCTTTGCTACTAATCAAGCTTTGTATTTCTCCACTTTGCCTTTCGCATTCAATTTATTTTTAAATATCCATTTGCTTCCAATGGGATTTCTTCCTGCCAGAAACTCCACTAGATCCAAAGCCTCATTCTTGTCCTAGGCTGTTATTTCTTCATCCATGGCCTTTTTCTAGAGATTTCCATCCTCTGAATCCATTGCCTCCCTGACAGCTCTAGGATCATGATCAGTAATATACAAAGAAAAATTTGAATGGAAATCATATGGATTATACCTTTCCAGTATCCTTCTTTCTCGAACCGACTTCCTCAATATTGGAGTATGAGGATCTTCTTCTTTTGATTCCTATTCTTCTGTAGAGTTTGATTCATCACCCTTTAAATAAAACTCTATTTATTTGGTGCTTCCTTACTTGGTAGGACTTTATGTTTAACAACATCCTTCATTTATCTAAATACCACATCTTAGATATACACAACCTTATTAGTTTATGGATTCCAAATCTTATAACCTTTGAAACCATATTTATACCCAATAAAGATACACTTTTCATCCTTCTTATCTATCTTAATCATGTTTTCCTTTCGAACATGAACATAGGCCTCACAACTAAATACCTTGAGATGTTTGAGAGAAGGTTTCTTACTAGTCCATACCTCTTGTGGAGTCTTGTGATCCAATGTCGATGAGGGTGATTTGTTGACCAGGTAATATACAGTACCCACTTTCTTTTTCTATAATTATAACCCAACACCATTGATCATGCACCTTTATTTTTCCATCTGTTTCATGTTCATCCTTTATGAAAATCCATTCTGCTGAGGTGTATATGGATTAGTCTTGTTACTTTCAATACCACACTTCTTATATAATTCTTCAAATTCATTCTCGTAGAACTCACTGCCATTATCTGTCCTCAACACCTTAATTCTTTTCTCTGTTTGATTCTCAAAAAGAGCCTTAAACTCTTTAAACCTATCAAAGACTTCATATTTCTTCCTAAGGAAATATATCCAAGTATTCCTCAAGAAGACATATATATATGAGACATAGTATACAAATTTTCCCAATGATGGAACCGACACATGTCCAAGCACATCATTGTGAACTAGTTGTAAAATTTCTTCTTCCTGCGTTCCACCAGAGGGGAATCTTACACAATTTTTCTTCCCATATACACAATGTTCACATAAATAAAAATCCAGAGAGGATTTATACATACCTTCAACCATACCTTTACCTTGTAGTAGTCGAAGAACCTTCTCTCCGATATGCCCCTGTCTTTGTTTCCATAGCATAACCTTTTCTCCAAAGACTATAGGATTTCTTTCTTCTTCAACTCCAATATCAAGAACAACAAAAATATTACAGCCATCACTAATAGTGATTCCTTGTAGATTATACATAGTTCCAAACCTAACTCCCTTCAACAACACCATTTCTCCTCGAACCATTCTGCAGGTTTCCTTTTCAAATATTGTTTTACCCCTGCATCGTCAAATTTCTGGCCAAACCTTGGATGTCCATAACATTAGGTAGTGTTCTAATCCTACCTAGTAAGTTTACTAGGTAGTGTTCTAATGGTAGCATCAACTTGACATTTCCTCATCCTATGGTTATGGTTGTCAAATCATCACCTAGGAAAATATTACCTCCATCATACCTTTCATATTCACATAACCACTCCCTGTGGTGAGTCATATGAAAGGATGCACCTGATTCAACCAGCCATGCCTCATGATCTTCATTTGTTCTTGAAGAATACAATTACACATCCCCTCCTTATTCCTTGGAGGTATTTTATTTTTTAGAAGGATATTCTTCAGATCCCTTCTTTTTCTCAATTTTGGATCTACATTGCTTCTTGTAGTGCCATTCTTTTCCACATCTCCAGCATACCTTTAAAAACAAATTCAGGAGATTTAGATTTACCCTTAGACTTATATCTCCCACTTAAGGGCTTAGATCTATTTATTTTCTGGGAGCGTCCTCTTGCAAATAATGTGTCTGTGCACTGTCCTTCCATGTTCTTCCCTCTCATATCCTCTGACAACAAGGATGAGACCACGTCATCAAACTTCAAGAAACTTGTATTACTAATGGCCACAACTAGAATATCCCATGAGTCTATTAAAGAGTATAGTAAACTGATACACTTATCTTTATCTAAAATTTTAATCTCGATAGATACTAACTAACTTACCACAATATTGAAGGCATTCAAATGCTCTTCCACCAAATCTCAATCTCTCATCCTCAGGTTATACAACTTCTTTCTTAGAAAAAAATTATTTACTCAGGACTTAGACTGATATAACTTCCCCAAATTATCCCATAAGTCTTTGGTTGTATCTTCCTATGACACATTGAGTAATATTGAATCTGATAGACATAGTCGGATTGTGCTCTTCACCTTCTGATCCAAATTTTTCCAGTAATTTGTTGAAGTTACTATAGGTGCAATACATGGATCCACTACGTTCCACTGATCTCTGTCCACCAACAAATCTTCCATATTGAGCTTCCACAACTCAAAATGTTTCCCATTAAACTTATCGATCTCCATTTTCGAATTGCTCACCATTTCTTTTCATCTGAAAATAAATACCACAGATCTCCCACTATAACAAGGCTTATCACAGTCCCGAGCCAAACCCTTGACCACAAAGGCGTCCCTATAAATCCAACAAAGCTCTGATACCAAATGTAGATTTTAACCTTGTACAATATTTTACTGCAAATAGATTTTCAATAAAAGAACAAAAAAGATACAATGGAAAATACACACATTACACAAAGATTTTTCCGTTGGAAACCCATACCGAGAAAATCAACATATTCTATATTCATTCATAGTAATACACTGTTTACAATAAAATATACATATAGGAGGCAGGTTCATCTAAAACCCTAACCCAATGACCTGGATTATTCAACAACCCTAATTCCTTAACTAGAAATAGAAAACCATTGGTAAAAACAATGTGCCGAAAAATCGCCCAACAATGGAAACAAAAATCGAGGTGACACGAAAAATGAGGAAAAGATGTGACGCATTTCCCTGCGACCCCCAAGGGGGGCCCTAGAGCCCCCCCCGCAAACCCCCCTGCGTGCCTGGTGCAATGTAGTAGACACTTGTATTATTCATGCAAAGAATATAACACACACCCAACAATATTTAGATGACTATAACTTTTTACTGAAAGCTAAGATTTAGAGAAGAAATTAGTCATTGGAAATATATTGGATAGAAGAATCCATATATCCACCCAGAATTGTGAGTTGAGTAGCTAAAATCAGAAGGGATCAAAAGGAAGATTACAATTGACCTTAGAGGGAAAAACTTGTGCATATGTTTCCAGAATTGTAAATTATTGTTTTTAGCTAACAAATGTTGTTGTATTAAAATTGGTCAGAAGTTTAAGGTCACTTATGTAACATATAAGGTTGAGGACAAGGTCTATATAGATGTGGAATATGCAAGAGGAATTTACAGGTATGAGGAAAGGATAGGGACAATTCTTTAAAAATGTGCATTGGTTTCTTTAGGAGGTTGCAAGGATTAGACTTCTTGGTGCAGTGAGTAGTTTGGAAGACCTTTAATGAAGTTTTATATGAAAAAAAAAAATGTATTTTCAGATGGAAAATGTGCATATCAAATGTGGATGATAGGAAGGAAATCCCATCCACAATTTATGATAACACATGAGTAGTGGGTACATGTGAAATCTAGAAGGATGGTTTATATAGTAGGTAAAAGAGTTTGGACTTGGTATTCATGATGATCATATCACTTGAAGAAAGAGTGTTATGTAAAGGATTATTCGGAAGGCGATCAAGGGCCAGGAATGTACAATGTTAAGATCTAAATCTAGGTGAAACCCTAAGAATTTGGGAATCCAAGAAGATATTGGTGTAATAAAGAGGGCCATAATGCATATTTGAAGATAAGGTGCAACATCTACAAGAATCAATTGTGCAAATTTGGATTAGTACCTCTATTGTTTTTATTAAAAGTGCATAGTGGAAACATGGTATAAGTGTCAGAACTTTAGGGGTGAAGTAATCAAGGAATATGTATTATAAAGAGTTCCAACAAATGCATAAATAAATCATTATGGGAATAATTGATTTAGAAGGATGCATTTAAAATTCATGGAAGGGTATTCCATAAATGGAAAAAGGATTCTAGGACTAATCAAAGTCCTTGAAAATACTGATATAATGTAAGAGGTACCATGAGGTGGATGCTAACATAATTGGAGTGTATTGCAACACTCATGGAATGATGACAACAATGAAAGGGAAATTCTTATACATGCAGAGGATGGTGAGTACATTTCAAGGGTACTGAGTGTATCTCCAAGGTATAATGGGATGGAAATTCAAGAAGAACACAAATAGGGAAGTGGTTTTCAAAGAGGAAAATTCCTAAGAAGACACATGAGGAAGAAAATGGTTATATGATTGACATGATATTCTAAAGAAATGGAACCTAAAAGGAACTATCTAAATTGTACAAGGAAGATGGTTAAGCATGTACAATGTTTTGAGGAATCAAAGAGCTGCAGTGGGAAGTGAAAATCTGCAGAACAATATTCTCTACATAAAGGAAGTAGTTGTGAGATGGAAATTCTAGTGGACAAATTGATCAGGGGTTCTCAATAAGAATATAAGGTCAACAAGGAGCTACAATATTTCAACAACATAAATAAAATTGAAAACGATATGCATTGGTGTGCATATTGGAAGAGAGAAACATGTTTATGTTTATGCCTTGAAGTCTCAGGTTGATAATGGGGGACCGCCAGAAGGAATACTAATGTTAAGTGTGCATTAATATGCATGCATGTATATCTTATGGAGGTGAACAAATGAAATATAGGTTGTTTTCCACTCACGAGGGGAGATATTTTCAGCTGAAAAGATTGAGGTGCAACAAGGAATTTCATGTTGAGATAGTTCCATGAGAAGGGACTGTATAAGACCCCATTAGAAGGTAGGAACCATGATTTGAGGACTCCTCAGAGATATTCAGTGGACTGTAGAGGTCCATATATATATATATATATATATATATATATATATATATATGCCAAGAATCCTAGATTACGTTCTTAAAACATGCATGTGTGAAAGGATACACATGTTGAAACAACTATTAATGGTAGAAATCTTGAGTAGACAGTAGAGGGAAGAAATCTTCCTCTATTATCAATGATGTACAGATGAGAAAAATGTCAGTGCATAAGGTTGCAGAGATCTACAAGGATTCAAGGAAAACCATCTACAAAAAAAAAAAAATGAAATAAATATGCACTGGAGTGCATTATAGAAGTGTCACATGATGCATATGATAAACATAAAATGCATGTGCATGAAGTGGGCATGATAATATTTAATGCTTAATGCATATTGATGTGTGTTTTTGCATATGGACATGCTTGAACATGTTTGTGGCATGCTTGTAGACTAAGAGTATTATGTTGATATATACATGCATGAATTAATTATGTGATATTTGAATAAGACTAATGATGGATTGTGTATCTAGGAAATTGTTTATAGCATAGTTGAAGATGTTGACGATGTTGCCGCATATGGCATACATCCATGTGAAGAAAAATGAGTATGGTTATAAAATGTTGATCAAGGGTTGGTAAGGGATCTTGGGAGTTACAAAGTACTAGTTGATCAGGTAGCATAAATTAAAGTAATAATAGTCATGCAAGTATGCATTTGGGGTTATTTATGATGCATAAATGTTGAAGGGAATTTAGGTAAGAATTCCCTTAGTCAAATTTTTAATGTTAAATTGGTATGCAAAGGTAGACGGTCTTGAATATACTATTTTTATTGATGCTTGAATGCATTTATGTAAAATTTAATTGTATATTATGTGCTATTGGTTATGAGATCATAACGAAGTCAATTAAGGAGACATTACTCCTGTTATAGAAATGAATGTCATTAGATGTGACCATGTGTGAGGCCATGATGTGGTTGTAAATGGAAATTTTATAGAACCATACAAGTGCGTAATGGTATTCCCCTATACAACTGATGTTTGGACTGCAACTTCATTTCTGACATGAGAGAACACTAAGAGGATTATATTCCTAGTGTTGTGTATGGGTTGAAGAGGAAGGTATCCAAAGGATCAAACATGTAATTGGGGACGATTCTGGATAATGCATCATGATTTTGGCTATACCTTCCAACTCACATGGTAGAATACTTGGCATAGACATATGGTATTCTGGAGTCAATGCAGGGATGCATTGTGTAGACGTGGCAATGATTATTGACACATTCGTTTTATTTATTGGTAAATTTTGATTGCATTATTAAAATCTTGGTGTGCTAATAATGCATGTACAGTGAAGGAAAGTTTCATTCTATATAATATGTGTAACATCCCCAACCACCTAGGTTGGGCCACGTCACAAAACCTTAGCTTTTGTAGCTCTAAGATAACCAAATTGTAACATCCCTAGAATTATACTGAGCAATGTTAATATGAAGTTTCAATATGCATATTCTACTCTAACACAAGTCTGCACAGTATCACTTGAAGTAACATGTTCATCCCAATATTGAGCCACGACACACAACATAAAACAATAGAAACAAAAACATGTTTACAACACCATCTTAAGTAGTGGAAGTAACTCAAAAACAACACACACCAACATGTTGATCACACAACATAATTGCGTGCACATCCATCTAGGCATCATGCACCACTTCTGATTTCACTATGCACGAGGTCCTTTTCCTTAAACATACACACAAACTTTAGACTCTTGTTGTACACAAGATACAATCCTACACACCCAGACACTCAATCTTCTTCTTGATGACTTATAACCAAAATCACAAGGTTAACTTACCTGACAAGAATATCCACATTTGTCATAAATGTGTTGGCCATTGTTATGAAAAACAAGTGTCATGTTTATCAAATGGATGTAAAGTCAACATTTTTGAATGGGCATTTAGAAGAAGAAGTATATGTGGAATAGCCACAAGGCTATGAGATTAAAGGAAAAGAAAACAAAGTATACATATTGAAGAAGTAATTGTATGGAATAAAGCACACTCCTAGAGCTTGGGACAATCACATAGATTCCAATCTCACTCAAAATTGATTTCAAAGAAGTGATTGTGAGACAACATTGTACATCAAAGAAAATCAACAAGGTAATATGTTAATTGTTTTCTTATATGTAGATGAATTTATTTTTACAAGAGATTTTGGCATAGAATAATTTAAGTCATTCATGAAGGATGAATTTGAAATGACTGATTTGGGGCTTATGAGATATTTTTTGAGTATTGAATTTCACTAGTCCAAATCTGGTATATTTATTTAACAATATAAATATGTGCATGAAAAATTGAAAATATTCAATATGATAAACTCTAAAGCAACCCCAACACCTATCATAACAGGATTGAAGTTAAGCAAGGAAGATGAAGGATCTAAATTTGATCACACACTGTTTAAAAGGTTGGTAGGAAACCTTATGTCGATGAGAACAACAAGACCTGGTATTATGTATGGAGTGAGCCTGATTTCAAGTTTCATGGAAACTCCAAAAGGATACCATTGGAAGGAAGGAAAAAGAATTATGAGATATGTAAATGGAACAAAATATTTTGGCATTTTGTATTCTACTTCATAATATTCCAAGATTATTGGATACACTAATAGTGATTGTGGAGGCATTATAGATGAAAGGAAAAGTATCTCAGGGTACACATTTCATTTTGGAATAGGTATAGTGTCATGGGAATCAAGGAAGCATCCCATTGTGACTCTTTCTTCGGTTGAAGCTAAGTATGTCACAGCTAGAAACACGTCTTGTCAAGTTGTTTGGATGAGAAGAATGTTAAAATATTTTTTGCATGAACAATAGGAAAAAACTACAGTGTTTTGTGACAACAATTTCACCATCATATTATCAAAGAATCATGCACTTCACAAGAAACCAAAGCATATTGATACACGATATCATTTTATTAGAGAATTGGTGAATAACAAAGAAATTTTCTTAGAGTTTTGCATATCTGAAGAACAAATTGCAGATATTTTTACAAAAGATGTGGAAAAAGATGCATTTCAAAAACTGTACAGTTGTCTAGGATTCGGCCTAGTCACAAATGTTTGACAGTTCATGTCAATTCAATTTTTTTTATGTAAATTTTGTATTTTGTAATCTCACCTACTTGTAATTAAGGGGGGGTGTTGGAAATATTAATTACAAGTCATGAGCTTCACGTTTACGTAGAATATGTCTGTCAAGGAAAGAACATATGTTAGTCTATCATACACAACAAGGAGTGTCAAAGGGAGTGATATTAAATGATTTGGTCAATGAAAGGGGTTGGAAAGTTGTCTTTGGGACAAGCATGGTTGAGATTGCGAAAGTCTGTGCAGACACGAATAGTGCCATGTTTTTTGTTAACGGGGATGGGGTTGGAGACCTACGAAGTGTATGCAATGGGGTAAATGAACTCAGCAATGCGTAACTTGTATATTTTGTCTTTGACAGCCACAAATTTTGATGGGTGAAGGGGGCATTTCTTTTGACGAATAGGGGTGACATCTGGCCAAGTGTCGATTTGATGTTCAACTATAGATGGATTGAGGTTGGGCATCTCAATATATGGCCAGGAAAAAATATCTCAGTATTCCTGAAAGAGATATTTATAAGCAATTAGTTCTTCATAGGAGCATGTGGCGCCAATGGTGATTTATTCTATGATTCCATCTTTAATGGAAATGTCAACTTTGATGGTGGGGGAGATGTTGGCCATGTTTCCTTATTCAAAAGCATTGGGGGTAGGGATAGGGTTGTTGAACCAGTCTATATGCCCCAAAGGAATAAAAAACTTCGTACGACCCAAAAAAAACAAACAAAATTCTAAAATCTGCCTCGAAAATCATGCCAAAAAAATGCCTCGATTTTTTAGCAAAATCCGTACTGATGTACGAACTGTACGGATCCATACAGTATGGCCTCCCATAAAATAAAAATAACTCAGACACAAAACATAAAAATATTTCCTTGGGATTTGTGCCCTAACTTCCTTGGAAAACATGCCCTCTTTGTTGCTCACTTTCCTCTCTCAAGATTACTCAGAAAATCTCTCTCAATCTTCTCTCAATGTGTCTTGCACACTACCCAATCCATTCTTTTATAAATATGAAAATGACATTTTCCCTCCAAAGTTTATTTTCACATTCCCCAACCCTAAATCCAAAGGCCAAGATTAGATCTTTCCTTTTTCAAGATCAAGGGTCATGATCCATTCCCTCCAAAATGAATCACTTGAAATATTAAAGTTATTTCACTTTATTACATAAGTGCTTTAAGAAAATAAAGTCACTTTAAAATTAGAAGGTGCACTTTATTAAAAAGTTACTTTAATAAAAAGAACCACTTAAAACAACTTTATAAAAACTATTACAAAGTTAAGTGACTAGTAGTGTAAACATAAGGTAACATCCACATACAAGACAAAATATGCAAAGTACCTCCCGAGCTAAAAAGATAACACTCCCTCTTAGCGAGGGATGTACTCATTGCCACCTCCATCATCTGGTCCCATCACACTGTGCTTTGTAGGAGATCCCTCTGAACCTGGAGCCATCCTCAACACCTGTACAGAACTCAAACAAGAATATCTTCTCCTGGAAACATCCTAGAACCCTGAGCTCACTTCATCTTGAACATTGGTTTGATCAACCTAGCTAAGCCTCCTGCCAGTGCTCAGAAGAGACTCACTCTCTTCTTTCAGAATTAAAGATTGAATCCTTGGCACCACCACAGTCTCAAAATCCTTCTCACACTCCTCATCTGACGTTGAATCATACACTAAAGATTGTCCTCTCAACATATATAACCTGTCCACCCAGTTACCAATCAGCTACATCTCTACCGGGTCCACTCCCTGCCTGTAGATAAAGAGATGTTCCCTCTTGAAAAATACGCAATATCATACACCGTCCAAGGATGAGACTAAGAGAAAGTTAACCCTCAAACCTAGAACAAATATAACTCCATTAAGCTCCAAGATTCCCCCAAACTCAAGTTGGAATCTAACATTCCCAACTCCACGTACAAATTTCGCCATACCACCTTCATTTACCACTTGTCGGCCGTGACCAATCTCTATGAAATCTAGGAATACTCGCCAGATTCTTTTCATGTGGCTAGAGGCTCCTTTATCCACAATCCATCTGATATCACCTCCAAATCCTCTGTTGTTGACACTGGAAACTAGGGTTACCAAAGAAAATTCATTTTCGTACTTTGAAACAAAGTCCTCCATTCCTGCTGCAACAACTGTCTTAATCCCCTCTAGTTTCATCATCTTCTTCCTCTCAGGACAATGAGAGGCAAGGTGCCCCAACTGGTTATAGCAATAACATCTGACTTTACTCAAGTACCTTCTAGAATTTCCTTACTTCTTCCTCTTTGCAGTAAGAGAAACATTCTCATCAACTCTATATGTCTTATGTTCACTGGCCTGAGATATTTCTCAAATATTCTCCTGAGTGAAATCATCCCATAGTCTGCTCCAATCTGGTAGATGCTGACGTCCCACCACACACTTCACAAAGACTTCCCCTTCTTTGGTGAATCAATTTAAGGCTATCCTCACCAACTCAGAATCTGTAATGACCTCTCCAACCACTACCATATCATCTTTTACTTGAGCCACTCGGGTAATATAAGAAGAGACACTCTCCTCCTTACCCATCTTGGTATCATGCAACTTAGCCTTCAAGGCCATATTTCGGTTCTTGTTCTTCGCCTCAAATACTTTTTAAAGTGCATCCCACATGTCCTTGGCAATATTTTTCTCCGCCAAGTGTGGGATAAGGTGATCCTTCACCCCATCCAGAATAATCCTCTAAGTTTTGGCTTCCTTGACCTCATGCAAGTCCAAAGCAATAGGATCTGCTATCGGAGCTTACACAACAGAGTTGACATAGTTATAAATTTTGTTCTCCTTGAGAACCGCTGACAATCAGACCTTCCACTACAAATAGTTGGAAATTCCATCCAACCGATCCTCATATCTAATGCTTGCAACCATATTCCCTGTCACAACTCAAGGAAAACAATCACACCCTTTTGCCCAAAAATCACACTGCTCATTGTCACTCAAAGACAAAGCTCTGATACCATGTAGCTTTTTAATGACAAAAATCAGCAAACTGAAATTTCTGTCAAACACTTAGAAACCTAGAGATAACTCTCTTCATAAATTTCATAAATTCCTTAAACCCACATTCAGAAATTACCATAATAAGAAATACACATTGCTAAGCAAAATATCAGCTAAAATAAACACAATGGACAACAACCCATAAAACGTAGAAATTTAGGCAAATGCTAGGGAAAACCCTAATGTGGGGAAACCCAATGAGAGAGAGAGAGAGAGAGAGATTATTATTCAGCTTCAGGAAAGTACAAAACAACAACAAATACACATTTCCAGCCAAGGGAAATACCTCACAACACTAAAACAGTCCCACCAAAATCCCCCTCATTTTTCATGCCAAGTACGTATTGTTATACGATCTGTACAGATCTGTACAATATGGCCTCCCACAATAGAAAAATAACTCATCCACAAAACAAAAAAATATTTCCTTGGGATTTGTGCCTTAGCTTCCTTGGAAAACGTGCCCTCTTTGTTTCTTACTTTACTCTCTCAATCTTACTCAAAAAATCTGTCTGAATCTTCTCTCAATGTGTCTTGCACACTACCCAATGCATTATTTTATAAATATGAAAATGACATTTTCCCTCCAAAGTGTCTTTTGACCTTCCCCAACCCTAAATCCAAAGGCCAAGATTATATCTTTCCTTTTTCAAGATCAAGGGTCATGATCCATTCCCTCCAAAATGAATCACTTGAAATATTAAAGTGATTTCACTTTATTACATAAGTGCATTATGAAAATAAAGTCACTTTAAAATTAGAAGGTACACTTTATTAAAAAGTCACTTTAATAAAAGAATCACTTAAAACAACTTTATAAGAACTATTACAAAGTTAAATGACTGGTAGTGTAAACATAAGGTAACATCTGCATACAAGACAAAATATGTGGAGTACCTCCCGAGCTAAAAATCTAACAGGTGGGAGGAGTATTGGCTCCAATATTTGTTCCATTAGAAGACGGGCCACACACGGTGTAGGAGAGGTGGTGGTCCATGATATGCCCTCGGCTAGGATGGGTCCTTGAAAATACCGGGACCCATGTCGATGACCAAAAAAGGATCTGAGCTAGTGCGGATAAGGGGGAGAATGTTATCAATGTGGGAACATCATTGTTGAAAAGAAAGAAGAGGCTATTGCCTTCATAGCATACATGTAGCTACAACCGAACAAGATATTTTAATCAAGTGGGGCATCGATAAATTCAATGTCGATCAAGATGGTTTTTCCCCCAAGTTCTACGAGGACATTTTGGAAGAGCCCTTTAGGGGATGATGGTCGACCGTCATCCCCTAAAGGGCTCTTCCAAAATGTGGAAGAGCCCTTTAGGGGATGATGGTCGAGCGTCATAATCTCTTAGGGTGATGGAAGATGGTAGTATCTTAGGTGAGCCTAGTATTTTCCATACTAATTTGGACATTATCTATGTGGATGCACTTTAATCGGTGATACATCGATGAACTATGATGTTCCGGATCTTAACTGGTATCTGAAAAACTACCAGGGTGGGGAGGCATGGTTTTAGCTATCTAGATCAAAGGTGATGAGTCTAGTATCAACTGGGTCGACTGCTCCCAAGGAGAAAAGAAAGGATTTTCGCTGAGTTGGATAGGTTTGGAAGACCTCCAATATAGACATGGTTGCAGGAGACTGTGCTAATTCATTGACCAGATTGTAGTTATGGGATGCCCTAGCATGAGGGTTATGTATGTTCTGTTGTAATGACATAGGGGTATACGAGGGTTTGGTTTGGTGATAGGGCATGGAATCATCAATGGTTGTACGACTGTAGATGGAGCCTCTTCCAAGGTGGTCGGGATAGATTTAGAGGGAACACCGTATTGGTGACCGCGTGTTTTCATAAGAGTCTATGCTTCGCTGGTAAGGAGGATGTTTCCATCTAACAAGTTTCAAGGTTTATTGGGACCTAGGTTTTGATACTTCCCCATTTGGGTTGGAGCAGGGTGTGCCTCTTGTTGCGTATTCATCACACCTTGGTGTGGAATAGGGTTTTGAAAAATAGGCGGAGGTGGCAGCTGCAAATACTGTTCTGGGGCCTGCTGAGGGGCAGGCGGCGTTGGAGGACGTTGGGCATTCATGGAGTATTTCATCCATTGGAAATCGAAAACTTGGGGGAAGTGGTGTGTATAATTTCCATAGTCATCGCATAGAGCGCAAGGAAAGTTCATCCTAAGGTTATTGTTCTTCCCTTGTCGTGGTTTATTTTTATTGGTGCCCCCTTGGGGGTTTTGATTTCCTTGATTCTAGTTTCCCCTAGAGGGATGGTTTTGTTGGGGGTTATTTCCTCCTGGTTCTTGGTTGTTGTTGTTTCATTTTTTCCCTTTCTTCTTGGCGTTATTTGGCGGATGGGCCAAATATTCTATATTAAATTGTTCAAATGTATGAATTTGTTGAATGGTAGAGGGTTAAACAAAGTTAACATTGGCTTGTGGTTTTCCTGGTGGAGGAGAAACTGGTTGTGGAGGACCAAGAAATGGTAAAAATGGATTTTTTTGTGGAGACGATCCATATGGAGTGTAAGAATTTGAATCACTTCCACTACTATTGAGGTTATATGTGCAGGTAGAATGCGAACTTGTACTTGGTTGAGATACCGGATGCATCATGGGTATCGGTGAGGGTCAACCCATTGGTGGAGGGTTAGCAACAAGATATGACTATTGTTGAGTGGGAGGAGGGTAATAAGACATCCCTCCATATGGTTGCACATATTGAGGTGCACCATAAGTGGGTGATGCATGTCCGTAAGGATTGAGATGGTTCATAGAACCAATCAACTCATCTGCCGCATGGGACATCCTAGTTTTGTCCTGGCCGAATGGTATGGGTCTGGGTGCATTAGGAAATATTGTGTATAGTTAACCTGATTGAGCATAGATGAGGTAAAATTGTTGACCCTTTCTAATGAACTCCTCTTCTGACTGAGGAAAAGTGGATTCTACATCCTTGGAAATAGCAGAGACAAACGATTTGAAAAACCAATCAAGACGTTGTTATTTGGTGGTTTCTTCTTTACATCGTCGACGACATTCATGGATGTGGTTGGCTATATGGATAACAATGGTTTGTTTGAACTCAGAGAGAAGTTCCAAGCTAGTATCGTGATGAACTGGTAGTTGGAAAAAGGACAAAAGGGCCTTGGCCAATGATTCAAAGGTCACTTGGGACCCTAATTTTTCATCCACATACCATTTGGATGATGGGACCATGAGAGTTCTTTGAAATAACCTCAAGCGGATGGAATCATCCATGTTGTTGTTTGAATATCACCATAAGTGGAAGGTCATAACATGGTTGGTGGGATCTTCCCCCGGTTTTCCTTCAAACTTTGGAATATTTGAAGGTAGTTTGGTAGGCATATTGGGCCATGTGGGGTCATGTAAAATGGGATCATTCATGAGTTTGTTCAAATCAGGAATGTTGAGTGATTCCAAGTATGGAATAGGAATATTTGGAAGAGGATTAGTTCCATCCATGGTATGAGTAGGTAGTGGACCTGTCCCTTGAGAGGGATTTGGTTGGGGTGTACTTATCCCTTGAGAAGAGGTTTGACCCCCGCCTCCTTGTGAAGGAGAACTAATGGATGGATGGAATTGGGAACTTGACCCAAGCAAAGTGGAACCAATTAAATTTGATCCCAAAAATGTATAACTCACGAGGGTGTGAGATGGTTGAGCTGGTGAGTTGGAAATACTAGGGACTCCTCCTAGAATAGGAGGGAGATTCTGAAATCATCTGGAATGATGGGGATTGTGTGGTTTCCCTATGGTTTCGGAAAAGAAAAGTGAATTTGTGCAAATGGTGACAAGAGAGAAATAAATGAACAAGATCTTTGTATATTTTTTGACCTTCACAAAATAGTATAACTCACAATTGCATGTAATCAAATGGATATCATACATAAATCAACTGTAAAATAAACAAGCATGTGGATAGGTGGATTTTGTTTGTGTGGGGGAACAATAAAAAAAATGATTGTGTCCTAAAAGACATATCATTCTTCCTCTCAATCATCACTAGGTCTTCCAATATCACTTAATTGTGGGGTCTGAAGCCACCAGAAGAGGAACTAGTGAAGGTTGAAGTAATCAGTTATAATGAGGAGTAGAGGGTGCATATCCCGAAATATATGGCTATATTTCTCAATATCCACACAAAATTTGATTAAGGTGCGATTGCAACCCACAATTGCCAGCTGGATAGATGTCCTAAGTTTTGGACACTAGGTACCTTAGTGAATGTGCGACATTTAGATTTTCGGCCTCATAAATGGGTCACAGGTTGGATTCCCTCACAAGGGTTGGGTGACTCAAGGAGGGATGCACAGAACAACCGGACCTCGGCCTTCGACCCTTCACGGGTATCTCACGGCCTTATGGTGTAGAAACACTTGACTTAGATGATTTGAAAGTTCCCTATTTCTCAACTTATATTGTTTGAAAATGTGAGAACCTGATAATGGGGGGTTATTTGGATGCCTACCCTCGAGATCCTACCTAGACTAAAAACATTATTTTGGAACCTCCTGTGGAGGAAGATTTATTGCATTATTAGAATAGTTTTAGATGTGGTGGGATAAGAGATTGGGGTCATGGACCAACCTCGTTTGATTAATTGAGCGTGGATAATTTCCAAAGGAGTATTAGGATCTTTCGGAATTCCTTTGGATAAAACCTACTTTGACCTCCACTATTTCAAAACAAAAATGATGTGTGTGAGGATTGGATTTGTGTGCAAGAAAGTGACAAGTGTGCAAATATTTTAATACGTTAAGTGTGAGATTTCAACATGTGAATTTTATGTGGTCCTTACAAATATTGTTTACCTAGCTTACTATGTGTCTTTGGTACAACCTTGCTGAATATTTAAAGCCCTAAAGAACTAGCAATGTGGACATATGGGTCCTTACAAATCCTTTAAACTCCCTAAAATGTTGTCTATACTAAGAAATCTTTGAAACTATACTAGATTGTAGACATGTGGGCATGTGTGGGCCCGTTACTTTGATATTTTAAACTTCCCTATATTGTGATCTAAAATAAGAAATCATTCTAAGAAATTATCCTAAGATTGCAAATATGTGGGCATGTATGGGCCCTTACAAAGCTTTAGGATGGTTTCAAAAACTAAGAGGAACCCTATGGGAGATTTTTCCTCTCCTAAATATTTTTTAAAGGAGTTGAAATGTCCCTTTAACCACCTTTATGATTCCCGATATCAAACTAGGGTGCGGGGGAAGAGCATACTTGAGGGTCAAAGTTAACTTCTAGTCCCAATTTAAGTGATTTGTGTATGAAAGAAATAACTTCAACTTGAAATTTTACAAGCCAAAAGAGACATCCATGTGGCAACCAAGCAAAAGAGGGGAACAATGATTATTTTCAACCCCTAAGTGTCTATGTTAGCTAACCTTTCTTATGGGAAAGGACTCTAAGTGGAGTATATTATCCTTATAAAGTGCATGAAAATAAAAATTTGAAGGCTAGGGGCCCTCAAACCATTAATAAAAACCCTTACAATTTTGAAAAATTGGACTTATGTGCAGGTTACAATTCTGACAGACATGCGGAGGGCGCACAATGCGCAGAGTAATGAGGCATGTTTCATGCACAATGCATAGAGTGTGTATCTGTGGGCAGTAAAATCCACACACTTCCTATCACATGTCAGAGGATAAATTTCCAAGTGAAATACTCCTTCCTCGGCTCTGAATTTTGACTTTGGAAGGTTGGGCTAGGCCATTTTTGGTACCTGCGAGACAAAAAAATCAAAATGAAGTTCTCTCAAGGCTCAAATAGGGAGGAATTTGATATTGTTACCCATTATGGTCACTAATATGTTGTGTTGGTTTTGTCACTAGGGTGATAAAAACAACAACACTTGCATGTCTAGATAAGCCTACTAGACAAGACAAAAGTTTGTGAGTGGGTTAGACAAACCAAACACACATGAAAACAAAGAAATATAACTAAAACAACTAAGAAATAAATGTTATAAATCTTGAGAAACTTAGAATCATGAAAATTAAACAATGGCCAACATAATGCTACTAATGGATCAATAGATTAGTAGGAAAAACATCGTAGACAAAGGAAGGGACTTATGAGTCCCTTCTTCCTCCTTGGGAGGGATCTTGAGTTCCCTAATTTAGAGATATTCTCTCCTTACAATGGAATAAATGACAAATGGTGAACCAAAACAACGCCTATTCCCTCAAGAGGTGAGTGGAATGGCCTATTGCAATGGTGCTTGAAGGCTTCAAAGAGAAAAGAGGATTCTCAAGGGAGAATTCTTGCAGCATAACAATACCTTGAAGATCTTGGTTTCTTAGCACACTCATGGTTCTTATTTATAGCATTCATACATGGAAAAATTCAATTGGTTCAGAGTGTGAACAAGGGTCCTTTTAGGGCACCCTCTAGCCCTTGACCTGCCCCAAATCTAGATCTCACTAAGATACGAGTGTCAAATCATGTTGGGGGTCAGACTAAAAGTGGTTGAGGACCCGACAAGATCCATAAATTTTTTGTTCATATAAGTGTGTGTTTTTTCTCATAGACAGTCATGCATTTTGCACACTGAGGGGTGTGTTGGCCCACGCATATTGCGCATTGTGTGCACGTTTCCTTTGGTGAATTTGCACATTTTAATTTTTGACCCAATTGTATAGTTTTTTTCCTTCTGGATGCATTTTGGTGCTGTGGGTGGACTAATTGTTGTTGGCAATGATGTGTTTATTCAACCATTTTCATGCAATGTTGTGGATGATTTTGCAGTGATAGCAATAGGTTCTTTCTTTTTTATTGGTTAAAACAAAGTTTCTACTATGGTTGATCAACACGTTTTCGAGTATCATAGACCCTTATTCATTTGGGTGAGTATACCTTTGGTGATACCTTTTCCTACATCAATAATCCTCATACCATGGCAAGCATTAATGGATCATCCAATAGATGAGGACCAACTTGTAAATCCTCAATATGTTGAGGAAATTCATGATGACTACCTCATTTTCACCACTTAGTAGGATGGGTACTCCCATATCTATGCCTTTGAATTCTAGTCATTCCATCTGGGTATGCCTCTAGTCACATCCTTTACTTCTTGGAGTACACATAGTTTTGGTATGCCCATTGCGTCATTGCAAGTGTCCACACATGTAACCAACCCACACTCTCTGGGGGAAATTATATGGGGGAATTAGTGCTACCATATCCAACTAACACTCCCTTTTCATTTGATACCAGTCATGTGTCGAACAATTCTCACATAAACGCCAACCAAGGAACCCATCCCCAAGGATTCCCTTGCACATTTCCTTCCTTTGGAAAATTTGGTGCCCCTTTGATGGCTATCTTGAATATTCTTGTATTTTATATGGGGCTACTAATTTGGTTAATTAACTTTCCGCATGTTTCAAATACTCCCAAAAATTATATTCCAGTGAAATTTGTTTCTCCTCCTTGCTCTTCTAGTGAAATTCCATCTCATAGTAAACATAAGTCTAAAAGGAATAAAAAGAGGAAGAAGAAGAAGAAGAAACAAAGGGATAAGTCACCAACCACTATAGGTTATGCAGGAGATACATCACCAATCACTTCCATTCATACTATATATAGCAACCAACCACTGCAAGTCATGTTGGGGGGAACACACTAATTATTTCAAGTCATACTCAAGATAAACAACCAACCACTAGAAGTCATGTTAGGGGTAAGAAACCAATTGTTCCAAGTCATTCTAGGGGCATTGATACTGCTAAGAAATATGTATGAGCAATATGCAAGCCTAATTTTCCATGTACAATATGAAAAGGATCTCACCTTACTCACTTATGCCCTATTATTCCATATATAAATATAGTTTAACCCATGGTTGAAGGATATTCTACTCTAGAACCACCCATCGTTCATCAACAACCTACTCAACCATTGGTTGATAAAGTGGTTACAACGATGCAATATCAGTCAATCCCACTCCTCTATCACAGAGTGATGTGTCTACCACACATGTTTTCTTCATTTCTAGTTCAAAACCTTCTGAACAAGGGTGCATCCCATTGATCTCGAGCATGCTCCCTCCAATTACTAAGAGTGTTTCCTTTGATTGCAATGATATTTTTGATCTTCACATTCCTTCTTATACACTTTTCCAAATAAAGGTTGAATCTTATTAAAAAACCATCCACTGATGTATACTAAAATAAGGATTCTCTGCAAGCATTTTATCATCCTTGGCTTGGAAAGATATAGGTTTTACCCAACTTTTGTTAGCTCCTAGTCAGTTTTTGGATTTTGATAGAAGACCTAGTGAATATTTGGGGATTCTTCCTCATCTTCCTATCATGTTAGGTGGGAATTATTTTATGGTCAATATGATAGTGGTGAATGGTCCATTAGAATTCAATATGCTTCTTCAACGTGACTATGTATATGCTATGATTAATGTTGTGGTGTCTACTCTCTTTCAAATGATGTGTTTTCCTCATAATAGAAGAATTGTCACCATTGATCAACTTTCTTCTAATAATCAACATCCTTCTTCACAATTATACCATGATATCCCATCCTATGTTCCTACTATTCGAGTGGATACTACCCTTCCATGGGTGAATTATGTGGCATCATATCCTAAGTGTTCATTTTCTTCTGAGACATATCATTTTCACTCATTTTCTACTTCTTGGGACATGGTCCCAATAATTTATCAAGGGATCCTATCAGCATCTGTTGACACCAGTTAGAAGCCCCATCCTAATATGGAATATGGTCATAACACTCCATCCATATGGGTTGTTGACTCTCCAAGTTCACATGACTCCCTTGATTTCGAGTTTCCTGCAAAGGAGGCCATATTGGAGGTCATGTATATAATATATAACTCAGCAGAAGATGTTATGTTTCGATCATATATTCTTCCTTATTTGGAGAAAATTACGGTTAACACAATGATTTTTTATTTAGGATAGGGATCATTTTCTAGGTAATCCAATGAAATTTCATGTCTTGTCCATTTTGAGCCTCAGATATATTTTTCAAAACTTTCCATTGAATTATTTTCTCTCAACAAAACCAAAGATAAATGTTTTGTACCTCATTTGTGTCTTGATGGGAATCATCAAGGAGCTATAATAGCTCATGAAACTACTCATGATGAGTGTCTTTGTATGCATATATTAGATCCTATCTTGTGTGGACCCAACATAGTGTGCCAAATGGTGTCGACAATGGTCTATGAGTTCATCAGTGAAAATAAGGATCCTTGGCCTCATCCTAGCACTGGGCTCTAGTTTGCATAAGATATTTGATGTGTAATTCTTTGTACCTTGTTTTACTTTAAAAGTTTTTTTTTCTGACGTTTTGGAAACGATTTATTATCAAAGTTTTTTACCAAACTTATTAACTTCTGGACTAGTGTTGTTGATCAAGACTTTGGAGACATTTAATTTATTACTTTTTGGAAACATCCACTAAAATTGAGGTATGTGTTTCAAACAACACACACACACACACACACACACACACATATAATATTTTCCTTGCAACACCATCTTTCATTATTAACCATCCATTTTTCCATCACAAATCCTTAGGTTTCATCTCTTTTCACATCATAACCTATAAAATAATTCCTACCCTTCATGGGATCCCTAGTTATCACCCTGATTTCGATCTGATGCCCATTTTCTGACTTATTGTAGGCCCGGGAACCCTCATATAGATTCACAATAACTCGAAATTGAGTCTCATATCTATTTTTTCACATATGTCTTGGCCTTATCTTGAGGGGGTTCCCATGTTTTTATGTTACTTCACAATTTCTCAAGCCTTTTCTACTTATGTCTTCATTCCTATTGTTGCATTTTTGTTTTCTTTATTCCCTCTTACCACCATTTACAATCACACTTGACCTCTAGCCATCTACATTCTCTTAGCTCCATTTTATGACCACTACAACCATGGAGAGACTTGTTGCTATGAGTAGACCTCAGTTTCCAAGTACCTTATTGCATTCATTATTCCTAGGTTGGTTCCACATGCTTGGACCTTCGATGCATGTTCTTCAACCACTTGGTCTCTCCAAACGAGCTAACTTTTCACTCTTCTTCGTGCTTGTTAAAACATGAAAAAGACACCTCACAATTATACTTTTAACTCTTTATCGGACTTCAAAAACGGAATGATAAAGACACTCTCAAGAACACTTTTATCTCTCTTTCGCACTTGTAAAACTATGAAGAAGAAAAAAAAACAAAAAAAAAAAAATTAAAGAGTGAAGGGGAAAGTTACCATTAATCTATATTCTCAAAATGGCATCTGCAAGTCCTGTCACCCTTGAACATAGCACATGTTCATTTCATTCTCTTACATTTGGGTTATATATTTCCTAGGAGTTGTACCATCAACAGGTCATATACTCCTTTAGATTGATTATCTTTCCAGTCCCTACGAAGAGTGATTCAACTCCCTCATGCATTGTTTCACTTTGTCATCAACACTCTTAAGTTTATGATGCTGGGTCATAATTATGTATTCTTATATGTTCAAGGGAATTTAATCCTAAGTTATCCATCTACTATCTTGTTGACCATCCAAGTCGGTCATTCTTGTGTCAGTCATACTTAAGGATTCCATATCTTCATATCATCTGTTGGTGTACATTTTGTGTCAATTGATGGGGGATACACTAAGGCCCTCCTTCAATGGATATCTTCTTGTTGACTTCATCACATCATCTAGAAACTAGCTAATACCTTGAATCTTGTAGTCCTCATTGGAAGGATTCGTCGCAGTTGATAGTGGGTTTACCTCATTGACTCCCGATCAGTTGATTCTACAAGTGTTCAAAATCAAATAATCTATTCACACTTTCTATAGTGTACTAGATACCTTTGGATCCATGATACAAATGATGTATTAGCCTCCTCTAAGCAGCAGAGTTGACGTGAAGAATACAAATGATTCTCTTGTGTGAGGCAGTGGGAAAGAAGATTTGTAGAGTGGACGTGCCTGTGGATGAGCACAGGTGAACATG
This sequence comes from Picea engelmannii, assembly GCA_009831015.1. Taxonomy (NCBI): domain Eukaryota; kingdom Viridiplantae; phylum Streptophyta; class Pinopsida; order Pinales; family Pinaceae; genus Picea; species Picea engelmannii. Next base: position 210,905 of record ML795719.1, on the reverse strand, counting down.
TGAAGATTTGGTTCTTCTGTGTAATGCAGTGAACCAGAGATATGACATCCATATGGATGTGCCCCTAGTGGATGAGCACTAGTGGGTGTATTAGATCCTTTGCTTTATATTTTTCAAGAGTCAGACCTTCCTATAGCCCTAATTGTTATGTAAAGGGTACAGGTTGGCCCCACCTTAATGTGATTAATAATAAATGTAAAATATAATTAATCTGGATAATATTAATTATAATAATTATAATATGACTTAGAGAGGTTAATCTTGTTGAGCCAATAGACACTTCAGTTGATAGGACAAGTCTAATATAAGTAAATGTAAATTCCCCATTGTGGAATCACATCATTCAAGTGAGTTTGGAAATTTCAGTAAGTACATTTACTTGGGAGAAGTGAACACCTCTCTTGGGAGCTAGTCTTCTAGGGTTTAAGCACCCTATTGTGTGCTAGGTATTTCCTGGTGATGAAGGTATTTCTCTTGAGGAATATAGCAAAGGATTTGGTTGGGTTTTATTCGCTTGTTGAGAAGGGTTTCCCATGATACTTCTTGTGTTCATGTGCATGGTGTTTCTTCTTGTGATCTTGGTTGTTGCAACGTTCTTGTTTATGGTTAAGACAAATGAAAATTGAAATGAAATGCATGCTTAACCTATCATATTGAAAAATCAACATGGTATCGAGCATAGGTCTTGAAGACCCCATTGCATAATCATTTTCCAGCCCCTTCTCTCACTCATTTGCATAAATCGTACGACCCTCCTAGGGTTTCTAGAAATTATGTACGACCTCCTCTTCTAAGATATTTCTATTAGAATATAGAAGATGGTGTGCTTGTTTTACCATTAATGATACCCTCATCACCCAACCATAGGCCGAAGCCTCCCTCCGAGCACCTTAACCTTGACTGAGAATTCCTCTGGAAGCAAACCCTAGGCTAGATAGCCAAACAAAGAGTAGTGCATCAATCCCCAAGGATAGCGTATCACAAAAAGCTGATCATATGTTTCAAAACCTAGCCAAGAGATATTCAAGACAAAACTAAGATCTTGTTGTTGTTGCAGCTGCACCAACTCTTCCTCCAAACCTGTGCACAAGACTGCAACTGCAGTGCACACCAAACTGCAAAATTGCAATTCTGAGATGCTACAAATGAGAACTGGCGCCCTATTTTTATAGTAATCCTGTCAGTTTGTTGGGGTTGACTTCTCCTTCTGGGTATGTGTATGTTCAGTATATTATTATTAATTCTGACCGACTTCTTCTCTTGGAGGCTAATAGCCTAATATAAATTATCTTCTTGAGATGACAAGGCTTCTAGGGTTATTAGCCAATTCATTAGGGTTTCTCTTGCTTCCCGGAGTCTTCTATTCTCGTCAGGTTCACACGTGGGGGTA
>ML795719.1:183508-195936 GCA_009831015.1 Picea engelmannii | reverse complement strand
TATATATATATATATATATATATATATATATATAATTAATTAATTAATTAATTTAACAATAGTTATAATCATTAAAATGTCATTATTAATAAGACATCTTTACAATAATAAGTTTAACCAATCATAATAATTATTGTTGAATTTTCATTATGCTAGGCTCAAGTATGAGACTTATTTCATTTAGCATGTACTTGAACCATAAAAAAATGTAAAAATAAGCAAGATCACAAGAAGAATAACCATGCACAAGAACACAAGAAATATCCTGGGAAAACCCTTCTCAACAAGGGAGAAAAACCCAACAATCCTTCGTTATATTCTCAAGAGAAGATCCTCCAACCATGAAACCCTAATGCACACAAGAGGGTTCTCTAATACCTTGAAACTTGCGCCCAAGAGAGGTGCACACTTCTTCCCTAGAAATGTACTTGCTGAAATTTCCAAATGACAAGTGACAAGTGTGTTTCCTCAATGGGGAAATCACCATTATTTATACTAGACTAGACAGACCAAAAGTGGTGTTTATTGGCACAACAGGGACGACCTCAATAACTAAGAAAATAATTAGTTATTACAATAAAAATTAATTATCTTTCACATATGGTGGGGCTAACATGTATCCTTTACATCAAAATTAGGCTTATGGATAAATCTTACTGTCAGATAATAAAGCAAGGGATCTCACACGTCCACTAGTGCTCAGCCACTAGGGGCACATCCACCTGTGCTCAGCCACAGGGACATCCTACTCAACAGATCTCTATCTCACTGAGTCTACAGGATAATCATTTGGAGTACCATTGCAAACCTAACTCAACTGAGTTCTCAACGCAAGAGACCACATGTCATAACAACTCAGTCCAGAGTCTAACACATACCCATCACATGGGAACCTTCACCCCAAACAGGGGTACAAATTATTCATCTCAATCCAGAGAGGAACGACACACCCATCTCATGGGAATCCTCATCCCACATAGGGGCACACATCGTCTCATCTTATTCTAGAGAGGAACGACACACCCATCACATGGGCACACCAACACGTGGGCTCTCTCACATTTCAACTCAACTCAGTCTCAGAGGAGAATGTGTCTTGGAGAATGTCTCATGAAGCTGCAATCATCAACAATCCCTCTAAGCTAGGGAGGCATTCTCCACCAGTCCAAGTCTCTCACGAAATTACTCGAACTTCATCTTGGAAAGTGGTTTGGTGAAGATATCTGCAATCTGCTCATGTGTAGGAAGGTATTGCACGTGTACTGCTTTCCTCTGCACCATTTCTCTGATATAATGATATTTTATCTCAATTTTTTTCGATCTATTGTGAAACACAAGATTATAAGAGAGCTTCACACAACTCTGGTTATCAAAATTAATAATGGTAGGATCCATCTCATGATCAAATAAATATGTCAGGAGCTTGCGAAGCCACACTGCTTCGCGGACTGCCACACTCAATTCTATATACTTTGGTTATGTGATACTCAAGCCCACAAATATTTGTTTCCTACTACACTAGGAAACCATGGTAGACCCCAAGGTAAAGCAACAACCAGATGTTCTATTCTATTCCACTGTGCTCCCTACTCAATCTGCATCGGCATATCCCTGCAAACTCATGTCTACATTGTAGGCATATCTCAGGTCATATCCAACTATTCCTCGTAGATATCTCAATACATGTTTTGTTGCTATCCAGTGAGTCTGTCTCAGATGAATCATGAACTGACTAAGTACATTCACTGCATAGCATATATCAAGTCTGGTGTTAATGAGATACATCAACAATCCAATCAACTATCGTTATAAATGTGGATAAATATTGCTTGACTCAGTAGAAGAATCATTCATTTTCTTCAAATCCATCACCATCGGTATAGGCATGGATTTGCAATCTGTCATACCAAAATTCTTCAATATATCCACTGTATATTTTCCTTGACTTAGGAAAATCTCATCATTCCTCTGCCATACTTTTAGTCCCATGAAGTAGTGCATCATACCCAGGCCCTTCATATTGAATTCAGAAGTCAATGCTCTCTTGCATTCAACAATAAGTCTTTTTGAAACGGTGAGGAATAAGTCATCCACATATCGGACCAATATCAGGAACTCGTCACCAACAATGTGATAATATAGGTTTGGATCAACAACAATTTTGTTGAAGCCCAAACTCATCAAGAATCCATCCATCTTCTCATACCAAGCACAAGGTGCATTCTTTAATCCATACAAGGATTTCTTCAGCCTACACACATGAGATTTCTCATTGTGTATCACGAATCCTTCTAAATGCTCGATGTAAACTTCTTCCTCAATATCGCCACTGAGAAATGTTGTCTTTACATCCATCTGATGTAGTCTCCATCCCATGGATGCAGCTAGTGCAATGATAGTACATATGGAGGTGTATTTGGATACTGGAGCAAATGTCTCTTCATAATCAATTCCCTCCACCTGTGTGAATCCTCTGGCTACAAATACCGCTTTGTATTTCTCGGTACTTCCATCAATTGCATGAATGATTTTATAGATCTACCTGGAAGTTACTACAGACTTCCCTTCTGGTCTCAAAATAATATCCCACACATCATTCTTCAAGATGGATTGATACTCTTATGCCATGGAATCTTAACATACTTGTTGACCTGTTTCTTCTCCATGAAAGGAAGGATTAGTATCCATGATGTGGCTCATGGATGAAAAATAGCTCGAAAATATCTTTGGTATCTTTCTCTCTCGAAATGTGCCTTGAGGAGTTGCATGTTCCGCTGCCTCCTACAGAGTTTGTTGAGGCCATGCATGTATTTTATGGCCTACTACAATGTCTCCCGAAACATCAATTTCAATAACTCGATCAACTAGAACAACTGGAACAATGGTTGTCTCCCTCTAAACTACTGAAGGGGGAGAGGGTACTGGTTTACTGTCAATATCCATCTGATATTCTCTGGACCTTTGAAAGGCTATCTCCTCCTCAAAGATGACATCTCTTCTCAGCTCAATATGTTTCTTACTTTATCCCAAAAATGTACCCTTTCCTCTTGAGGGGTCTAGCTTAGATCTCTTCTCTTTGGGTACATGAAAGTATACTGGACACCCAAATATCCTGAAGTGCCCAATAGCAAGCTTCTCTTCAGTGAAGGATTCTTTAAGAGTTATGTTCTTAAAAATCTGGTGAGGACTCTTGTTATGACCATATACTACTTTCATGCATGCTTCTGCAGACAGAATCATAGGTAGCCTCTGATCATGTATCATTTCTTTGGTTTCCTCAATGATGGTTTTGTTCTTCCTCTCTGCAACCCAATTTTGTTGACGGTTGTAAGGACCTGTTTACTCCCTCTTGATCCCTGATTCAATACAGAAGTTGTTGAAATCCTTGGAGGTGTATTCTCCTCCATTATCTGATCTTAGTACCTTGATCTTTTTTAGATTCAAGTTCTCAACCTGAGAATTGAATTCTTGAAATATTGAAAGGAATCCATCGTTGGTCTTCAGGAAATAAATCCAAGTTTTCCGAGAGTGATCATCTATGAAGAGTACATAGTACAAATATCCATTCAGGGAGGCACGAATAATTGGCCCACACACATCTAAATGTATCAAGTCCAAGATTTCCTTGGATCTATTGTCACTGCTGAAGAAGGACCCCTTGACATTTTTTCCAAGGGAACAACCTCTACAAAAACATTTATGCTGAATTTGTATGTATGGAAGGTCTTTTACCATTTTCCTTAGAGATGGAAGGGCTCTATAATGAATGTGAGCAAGTATCCTATGCCATAGCTCACTCAAGATGATAGTATCATGTAACAGGGCCTGAACTGGTCAGATAGTCAATCTCTATAAGTTGTTTTCTCAAACACCAATTACCCTGGAAGAATTTGTATGTGCATCCTTGTGCCATGCAAGAAATTTTCCTTCAGAAAAGGTAACCATGTAGCCTTTGTCTTCTAAGGAAGAAATGGAGACAAGGTTCCTCTTCATCCCAGGTACATATAGTACCTCACTTAACTAGAGAGGTATGTCATAATCTGGTTGGAATTTAGAAGTTCAAACCCCTCTCACATTATATATGGCATTGTCTCCAAGTACAACATGTAAATTGGTCTCTTTCTCAACAATATCTATGAGATTATCTATATCCAGTCATATGCCTGGAGGAACCACTGTCAATTAACCAAATATCATTGTTAGTAGGAACCATACCTGAGAGTGTTGAAATGAATAAGAAAGATTCTTCTTTGATGTCTTCATTTCTATGAAGTCTTGGCTTCCAAGAACTGAATTTTTTTGATCCATCAAGCTTATCTTCCGTCATAGTTTTGTTCATCATATTTTCAGATTCTTCACAAACCCTTACCAACTAGGCTAGAAAACCTAACGGCTAGACTAGGCTGGCAATATTAGGTTTCGTTGGGCTTATGACTGCCAAAAATAATCCTTTAAATTTAGAAGAACACTAGTGAGATGAAAATCTCCTTCAATGACCTACATAAACCCTAAATCTGAATTTTCTACAAAAAATTGTGAAACCCTAATGACAAAAATCCAAATATCTCGAAATTTCAATCTGAGAGTTGTTGGAGTTGCGATGAGGGAGGCCATACACCCCTATGCAATTTTTATCCCCGACGTTTTAGTATTAAGTTCTGGAACACCAAAAAAGGAGAGGGTCGTATGGATTTCTGGAAACCCTAGGAGGGTCGTATGGTTTTGTAGAAAGGAGGACGGCTTGATTTGAAGGCTTGTGCAATGGCTTCTTCAAGACCTATGCTATGATACTATGTTACATTTTCACTATGCTAGGCTCAAGCATGAGGTTTATTTCATTTAGCATGTACTTGAACCATAAACAAATGCAACAATAACCAAGATCACAAGAAGAATAACCATGCACAAGAACATAATAAATTTTCTGGGAAAACCCTTCTCAACAAGGGAGAAAAATCCAAATATCCTCTGCTATATTCTCAAGATAAGATCCTCCAACCATGAAACCCTAATGCACACAAGAGGGTGCTCTACTACCTTGAAACTTGTGCCCAAGAGAGGTGCATACTTCAGCCCTAGAAATGTACTTGTTGAAATTTCCAAATGACAAGTGACACATGTGTTTACTCAATAGGGAAATCACCTTTATTTATACTATACCGGATAGACCAAAAGTGGTGTCTATTGGAACAACACGACTGACCTCAATAACTTCGAAAATAATCAATTATTACAATAAAAATTAATTATCTTTCACATATGGTGGGGCCAACATGTATCATTTACATCACAATTAGGGTTACAGGTAAATATTACTCTCAGAAAATATAGCAAGAGATATCACACATCCACTAGTGCTCAACCACTATGGGCACATCCACCTGTGCTCAGCCACAGGGACGTCCTACTCAATAGATCTCTATCTCACTGAGTCCACATGAGAATCATCTGGAGTGCCATCTCAAGCTTGACTCAACTGAGTCCTCAAGGAAGGAGACCACACGTCATAACAAATCAGTCCATAGTGTGACACACACCCATCACATGGGCACCTTCACCCCACACATGGGTACACATCATTTCATCTCAATCCAGAGAGGAACAACACACCGATCTTATGGGAATCCTCACCCCACACATTGGCACACATCGTATCATCTCAATCCAGAGAGGAATGACACACCCATCACATAGGCACACCCAACACATAGGCTCTCTCATAAGTCAAATCAACTCAGTCTCATAGGAAAATATGTCACAAAGCTGCAATCATCAACAATTTCTTCCTCAAATTGAAGGAACCTAATTATCGTATCATCGATCATAAGTCGTGACTTATTTAATTATCAAGTCATTTCATTTCAATACCATCTAATTATTTAATTGTCAAGTCATTTCATTTCAATACCAAGTTATTTAATTAAATAAGTCGTGACTTATTTAATTATCGGTATGCTACATCTATGTGATCCTAAAAAAATTAACTGTAGTGATAATGTTCAAGTAATGAATGTGATAAGTATAAGGTGGTAGTGAATTTTAAATATTATATACATAAGTTGTACATGAACTGTTCGAAATTTAAAAACTACTGGATTTAAAGAAAATGATCTAATAAAAGTATCATCTAATTTGCGTCAGTCTTAGATTGCGGAACCAAGAATATCGATCCATAAATTGCAGTAAACGTTCATATTTAAGGAACTAAATTACATATATTTATTCCTCACTTATAAATCATTTTTAATTGCATCAATAAAATCCAATGTATAACCAAAACAATAATTATGTACATATTTTATGCAAGGAGTAAATAAACAATTGTAACCATGTTAAGTATATTCATTATGTTATCAAGATATATATTTATATATTTACAAGAACGATCATATTTATATCTCAATAACCAATATCATATCACATGCATATTGGGTTTATGAAATTCTAGTATTAGTTCCAATAAATAAATATACACTTAACTAAGGTGGTTGATTGGTTGATTGGTGAAGATAATCTTCCACTTAAATAAGAAACATGTGTAACGTCCCTTCCTTGCACCTACTAATCCAATGAATTCATCGGTACCTCCCAATCAATGTTAGGGGTACTCTTATTCCTCCTTAGCCCCCCGAGTCGTAAATATGTCACACACAATATTTCAGATCCAAAAACTAACTCAATCTTGCCCTCGCAAGGAGAGGCTTCCACCTCGTGTATAAGCTTGAAGCCTAACTCACACAAGTAAACTCATTCAAGAAAGTTTTTGACATCATTCCAGTCATCCAATAATAGGGTCCCTTTCCTCTTCTTCACCATTCTTTTTATAAGAAAATTCACCTTGACACTTGTCATCTCATGCACAATTAGCTAATTTTTTAATAATTAAATTAGAGATTATTCACTACCAACACATGTAACACTTTCCTCAAGTTGAACATATTTAATCCTTTTTACTTTAAATAGTTATGCATTTTCCCTCACACTCCTCAATTAGGTCCTGTATTTCTTCTTAGTTGTCCATTAGTTCCCCAATTTCTCTTTTATTCCCCCCCCTCCCCCTAACTAACTTATAGCTAGATTTTGATTAGAACTATTCTCTTAGTTAATCTTTAGAGTTTGATTGACTTATGATACTTAATCTATGTTGAACACCCGTTCTCTCATGAATTAATCTCTTTTTATTTAAAATTATTTTTTATTAAATTCATGCACACATTGTGCACATGCCTTAATCTTTATTCTTATTCTCTATTTACTAGTGATGTTTAGTCTAAATTCCCTTAACCCATTTTATAAATTTATTTAGTCAAAACATCTAGACTTAAACTTTTGGTTATGTTTTCTCGTTTATAACTTAATAATAATTTGTATTATCTTCCATAACAAAGTCTAAGTATTCATTTTATTTTCTAAGGCCTTCTAGATTTGTATTGACTTATAATTTATTCATGCGATATGCCCTTCAAGACGCACCTCCATGCTCAAAGGGTGCCACTTTCCATTGACTTATTTTGGAAGTTGTCTGATGCTTGGAGCCAATACTCCACTTTTCAACCTTGTGTGAGACGAAGGGCTTAATGAGGAATAAAGAATCTGCCTTATTGTGCACCCCTCATAAATCCTTCTGAGCGACTGTCTCAACCTACCCTCATGACATCGTGAACCTCTTAGCAACAAGGTAGTCATTAACCTTCAATTCAAGTCACGATGGAAGTGTTAGTAGGATTTGACATGGATGCTTCCACACCTCTCCCTCATTCATATGGTATATGTATATGACCCCTTTAATCCATATGTGAGTTAGGTTAGCAAGCGTCACCATGCCCACATCCACTAAAAATAATAATATTAATAACTCATATAAATGAAATCTATAACTAAATCATCATCATCACTCATGCGTAAATAAACAAGTTCTCATAATCAAAGTCAGTAGTTCACTCCCTGACACAATCTGGAGTCCAATGAAGGATGTATATGCCATCATCATCCTCATATTTCACTCGAGAAACCTCATCATAATACATGTCAATTTTATACATTAATATAAATAACATATTAAATTTCAATACTTAATCATAGCATAACTTCATAAACCAAAACAGATAATCATAATGTACCATGTTTAACCAGATCACTTGCACACAAGTGTCCTCAATGAATAAACAATGTTATGAAAATGTGATCAGTGGAACTGGATGATATAGTGTTGATAATGCATATGTGAGGAATGGTGGTTTCATTCCCTTTAACATGATTAACAAACAAAAGTGATTGAATTGTTAGAATAACATAATTCTGAAATCACTTCATGAATTATAAATGTGCAATGAAAAGATGATGTTCATGGATGTTAACAATGTGTTTGGCTACATGAAAGTTAATAAAATTGCAGGTAAAGTGGTGTTGGATATGTAAATGTGGTAATCCCATAAGGAATAATGATACCTATAGTTGTAAGAGACAAAGATAATGAGTAGAAAACACATGTTTGAGATTTTTTTTTCTTGCATAAAACATAGTTTGAAAATTAATAATTGAAAATTAATAATTGAAAATTAATAATTGAAAATTGTTATTCTAATATCTCATGATGATTGAAGGTGTGAGAAACAAACATGAGATAATGGATATTGAAGTTGGGAAGCTCGAGAAGAAGGATACTATTAGGAAAGTAGAGTCCTATGATTTCCACATCTTATAGATTGTTGGTGGGAGTCTAGTAGTAAGTTGGGTCTCTCCTTGCATGTGAAATCCCTGTCAAGATGGATCTTCCAAGGGACTATGTAGCAGAGAAGGGTATGCCTAAACCTAAAGGGTGAGTATAGAAAATAAGAGAGAATATAATATTGAATATGGAATGGTGTTTGGAATCATGTTGGTGTGTTAGGGAAAAAGAGTGAGATGAATTATTTCCCATGGTAGCTTTGTGAAACACGGGATAGCCATACAAATGAGTATTAATTTATGATTGAAAACTTATTTTGAATAAATATTTATATTTTGGAGTTCAAAACTCCTATGAATAAGATGGTTGTAATATGATAATGGATATAACAAGTATAATTTATTAATATAGGAATAGTTTAAGAATCAAAGACAAGGACAAGAAATATTTTTTTGGAACAATAAGAAGAAGCAAGTTGTCAGGCTTGTAGAAGAAACAAATTGCCAGGCTTGCAAAAGAGATAAGTTTTCAAGATTGTAGAGGAACTAGGGTGTCAGGATTGTATAAGAACTAGGTTTTCAGGACTAAAGAGTGAAATCCTATGTGTGAGTTGCACTCGAGCAACAAGCTTCATGTTGTCTTGTTTCTTAGTAGTTTTCCTAGCAATGAGTTCTCTCGAGTTCTCAATATTAATATTCTTAGTTATATATGCCAAAGAGACCCTGATAAATGAATGGTATATCCCAATCGGATGAGAGTAGGGAAGGGGATACATTCATTGGGTTGGGTAAGTTGAGAAGAAGGGAACTGGAGGAATCATGATAATTGTAGGGAAAAAAAATCCATGGACTAAGGGGAATGAGCGATCATCGGTTGGAATTGATGCAAGAATTATAAATTGTAAAAAAATCACTATGTATATGTTTTGAAATAGAGCGCCTATATATTTATGTTCTGGGGCCAAAACTCCTATGTGATATTAGGCTAAGGAGCCTATATGTTGATTCAATTCAAAGAGTCTAGCATTGTGATGTGTATGTACACATGTATGGTGTTGTGCACTAAGGACAGTGAAAACTATAAGGGGGAGGGGTTGTAACATCCATATTTCTAATCCCTACAAATTATAATGTAATTTCATATGCATAAATGTGAATTAGGCTAGTGAGTTGATGTGTTGGGGTGAAGAGCTTGTATTGATTAAAATGGAAAACAGTTGAACTATGTATTATGTATATTGAAGTTATTAATAAAAATAGCAATCATTGGTTTTGATACAGGAGGGACAATAACGATGGGGAGCTATGATTCCACAAGAGAGGGGTATTAAAGGGGTTTTATTCATGGGTTTTAAATACCAAGCATTTTCCTTGATTTTTTATTGCTAAGTGAACCTTCTATTTTTTGTTAAGTGTCCCCAAGGCCAATCATTGAATTCATGTAAGAGGTTGTGTGAGGAAGTCATTCCACTCAGTTATGACAACATGAATTGAGTTTAATCATCCTTTTTGGGAAGAGTGAGAGTCAAGAAAGAAAGGGAGAAGGAAATTCATATGGGAAAAAGAGAGAGTGTTTACATGTGATTTTTGGGTTGCAAGACAGGAGCTGAGTGTTGGGAAGAGAACCAACCATTTTTTTGAAGGTAACCATTATTGGGATATGTTTATCCTAGAAATGTTTCATTTGTGCTTGTAAAACATGTTGTAATATTGTAGTGCATTTTCATGTTGAGGAAATGGATCAAGAGCCTTATGAATAATGTTGTGAGCACTCTTAGAGAAGCTGAGAGTTCCTAGAATCCATAGCTATGATATTCCTCACCAACTGAGTACAATGGAAGCCCTAATAAATGATTGTAAATCTCGATGGACTGAGAGCAATGAAGGGGGTACAATCCTTGGGTTGTGCAGGTTGTGGGGAAGAGAGATGGTAGGTTGGAACTACTATGGGAGTAAAACCTGGGTTTTGGGTTGCTAAATGTGGAGAGTGGATATCCAAAAGGGTCAAACCTCCATGCCAAATCATAACATCAAGCCTCTCGTTAGGAGAAAATCCATTTGTACACAACAAGTTTGTTAATTTTGTAAACAAATACATTTACACTATTATTATTATTATTATTATTATGTGTAAATATTTATTTGAATGTTGTTATGTTTGTTGGGTATACATGCATTCATGGTTTTTATTAGTGCTCTATGTTAACTAAAATCTTGTTAATTCTTCCATTTTAGAGAGGAGCTCACTTTATGCACAAGGATATGCCCAAATATCTTGTCAAAAAATAGAAGGCTTAATTTTTTTGATTCTAAAATTATCATTTCTTTCAATAATGTCCAAATTGCTCCACAAAGTATATGAGATTAATTTTAGTACTTGAAATAATTAAAAATAGTTATCAAGATCCTTTCTTTAAAATGATGATTTCATTATATGGAATAAGTTATGGAGAATATACAATAAAAATTGGTTAATATATAAACAACCCTCTAATAACTTATGTTGATCATTGATGAGAAATACATTAAAAATAATTGCATAAAGATTAAGCAACTTCATATAAGGTTTTAATTAAATTATATTCAATATGTTGTTATATAAAAATTATTTTTGAAAAAACTATAATAAATCATTTTAAAGTTACTTTATGAAAATAGAAGTAACTAAAAAAAATTGTTATTTCAAATGATCAAAAGAATTGTAACATATATCAGGATTTTAGGTTTTTTATAAAAAAAAAAATCTAAATAATAACCAGAAAACCTCACATATTTCCCCTTATTTGAAACATGGTTAAACCTAATATATAACAATGGAACCTAAAGGTATCAAAGCTTTGGATGATTATTTTATAAAAAAATAAAGAAGAATAAGGTGAATAAATATGGGCATGGATCACATAGTAATATGATGGAAACAAACAAAATAATTAATTTTAAAGATGTTTGGAGATGTTAAAAGAGTATTTAAAATAAAGATTATGGTTAAAAAGTATTTGGTATAAAGCTTGTTGGTGACTTGAAAATATGTTCTTGATTGTATTGAGAGCAGTTAAGTGTTTTACAAAGCAATATGGGGATATGTTGTTACCTACATAACTTTATATTAATAAAACCATTTACATAACTTTACATTAATAAAATCAGCATGTGTCAACATTTAAAAAAATAAACTACCATAAATCCATCTTAAATGTGAGTTATCATGGATTTTAAATCAGCAACTATCAAATTAGAGGGATCAAATTTCTTCAAGTGTAAATTTTTTTATCATTTAATTAAATATCATATGAATATTAACAATTTAGAAAAATGTTATTTTATTATATTAATAGGATAATATTTTAAAATAACCAATAAAAAAATTAATGTGAGTTTGAACAACCTATGAAAATTACAAGAATACATATTGTATAATTGAAAAATAGTTTAAAACACTGGGAAAGAAATGTCGATGGTACTTTGATGATTTTCTTTCTAAATTGTCCTGTATAATGATAAGATTGGACGTGCAAGCCATTGAAATGTTGTTAAAAATATTGGGAAAAAAATGTTCATATAAACACTGAATTGCATCTGAAGCTGAAAGAAAACATTTTTCTGCTCCTCTTCTCATTATTACTGACAGAGTGTATAGGTATACATTAGACAAATACAGACATCCCATTATCACTGACAGAGTGTATCAGTGTACACTAGACAAATACATACACTCTTCAAGGATCAACATAAACATTGAACATACATAAACATTGAACATT
>ML795719.1:147804-175435 GCA_009831015.1 Picea engelmannii | reverse complement strand
GTAAACAAAGCTCTAAGAAAGTATACACATAATCTGTATGTAATCGAAGTTAATGCGTGCATAGATTGGTCAAGGGAGGACATGGAACTAGAATACCTTTCGAGGTAAGATTCTTCCTTCAATCGATTACACCAACTTGCACAACCTGCAAAAGAAGTAAACAAGGGTTTTAGTAACTTGCTAGCATTTTAATCCTATGGAAATTAAATAGTAGAATAAACCAAGGGAAAAAACTTAGCTTGATTCCAGACAAAAACCAGATCGCCTTTTGTCCCTTGTGAGACAATTTGTCCACAATCCAGGAGGAGGAGGAGTGGACCTAGCACTGACTGATGGGTACCCTCGCAAAATAGAAAGGGCTCATCATTAATTTCATATATCCATGCCTAGAACCTTTCACTTATAAAATAGAGGAAGTGACAGTCAGTACAGAATTGAAACCAATTATCATCGAAATGGACCGTGCATAGATTAATCAAACAGGAAGCACATAATAGTAATGCCCAAAATATGTACAGAGGACCAAATAAACGAAAGGATTCGATTTTGGTAAGGTCAACTATTAAACAAGAACTACCATTTTAATTCCCGAAATCACACAGTTGGAATTTTCGATTTGGGGTAACGATCATAGTGAATAATTATTAAACTAATAAGAATTTGTAGAAGAGAAAAAGATGTGACCTGGGTATATTCACAATAGATGGATCATTAAATATAAACAACATTACAGAAAGGTAAAATATGAAAGCCTGGGTGCATATAAATTTACAGTAAGAACCAAATCCGTAGGTTAAAGTCTAACTATGCAAAAAAACATGTTCGAACCCTACGAATTTTGTTCCGCATACATTCAACAGTTGATTAAACAAGGATAGCCTCTCTTTTTCTAGCACAGAGGGATCGACACATGCAAGGCCTTTCATAAATAGCTTAATATTATAACTGCATCAGATAAGAGATCAAGCGAAGGATGTTGCCGAGGCGGCCGCGAGACAAACCACAATTCTTCCTGGCAGAGAAATGGTTTTACAACCAGAGGATACAAAAAAATGTTGTTTCAAATGAATAAAATCCTATTAATATTTCCATACAGGTACAAAATGTAAATAGGAAATTTTCCTACAAAGTTTTAAATAGTCAAATCTAAATAAAATAAATAAGCTTTGAGATATTTGGATGACTTCCAGAGTGTAAGAATACTAGTGAAATGAACGATGAATAAAAGAAAACGATAAAGACCAGAGGTTTCAATTTTATATTAACGATTTGGGCCACGGTCTGACTGGGAAGGGACTGCAACGACTATAGGCTTGAAGACTGACAACCAACCGAGAGAAAATGCAATAACCCTCAAACCAAAGCATTAAAAATAAGGGTGTTTCACCTAACTTATAAATGGAACCATAAACCCGATGGAATCCTGGGAAGAATACACATATAGAGGTGCAATTGTCAACCCTCAAACAAAGAAAAAGAAAACATGAGGTCTGTACATGGAACCTCTCAATTTATTTTACATTCCACTAGACAGAGAATACATTCACGGGATACGTCTCACAAAGAACATAAGAACCAAAACGTTTACTTACCCTAGCGCATTGAGAACCCTGGATGTGTGTTTCCTCCTTCCATCGCTCACCAAAGATGAGACTTACCAAATCACCGATTGTATACAGCGCAGAGGTCATCGCTCACTAGATCTGAGCCTTACCAAATCACCGGTCATATACATCATAGAGGCCATCGCTCACCAGGGCCGATCCTTACCAAATCACCGGTCATATACTACGCAAAGGCCATCGCTCACCAGAACTGGGCCTTAACAAATCATCAGTCGTATACAACGCAGAGGTAGCTTGTGTTACAGACTAAAGGGGCAAGAACAAAGAACAAGTATTACCTCGAGGTCTGCGCTAGAGGAGTAATAGCAGATGGTACACCCCATACCACTGCCATGTGAAGTTGAGGGAGGTTGCAAGCCTACGTTGGGCGTTTTCTCCTATGTGTCAGTTCTGGAAGGTATGGGACAGGCTTCGCCATTAATGGACCAGGCCAGGAGTAAAATTCTACATGCTAGCATAGAGTAGGCTCATACCTGAGCTGTCATCCACCATAAAATGGTTTTCGAACCACTTAATTGTTGAGTCATGTTTAATCCTAGAGCTAACCCTAGAATAAGAAAATTATGTTTATATTTGGGCAGGGTTACTATGTTCTGTATAAGTATATGTTCGATGTGCTATGAGAAAACAATATGTTATTAATAAATATATTTTCATCGTGCTATGATAAAACAACACATTATTATGGGTAAAAATTAAATCCTAGCACTTAGGACTTATGCCTCCTATCTCAACACTATGTCAATATGTGTTGAGCATGTGTCCATGATTTAGAGCACCCATATCTTGTATAACATAGTCTACTACGTGATCTAATGTGGATAGCATGTGTTGACATAGAATTAGTGGTTATTCTAAGGGCTATGACGGTCATGGTCACAAAGCTCTTCAATACAAATAAGTGTGTGATTATAATCCAATAACGACACTATAATGAAATATAACAGTAAGATACAAGTGGAATTTAAATCTCCTTCGACCTTTAAGATGGATAATGACAAGAAGTAAAATTGCTATGCATACAATAAAGGAATAAGATATATATAATGGATTATCTATGTGTCGCAAACATTTTTGGAGATTCAAGGGGCGTTAATGGCCCCTAACAAAAAAAAATTATTTCAGAAATTTTGGGTACATTACATATGGTATCAGAGCTTAAGGTTACATCACTTAGACCTCATGGCAAGGCCAAAATTATTGTTATTCTTTTATTTCTGTTGAAGAAAAACTAACAAATATGTTTACTATTACAAACAGAAAAATTGTTGGTCTATTGTGATAATGTCAGCACAGAATGAACAAGAAATCAGACCTAAAGAGAATCCAAATCAAGGACTTCCTAAATAACTATGGCATAACATCAAAGGAATTTCAACCACCCAGGTTTTGGAAACAATGAAGAACCTCATCGTGGAATTACAAGTGTTTAAAGTAGATAATGAAAAGCTGAAAAAGGCACAAGAAGACTGGTTAGAAATAAATGAAATGTTTCTACACAGTATAGTAACCAAGAGGATCCCAAAGAACAATGACAAAGAGGAAGAAGTCAAAAAAAGGTCCTCTAAACACTCTGGTCATGAAACAAAAAATGAGGATAGTTCTTCCAAAGACACACACATGAAAGGAAACAAAACAACTACGGGAAAAAAAAAGAAAACAAGTAGATCACCTAGAAGGTGAATTCAAGAAAATAAAAATGTCCACCTTTGATGTAGAATCAAGGACGGGTGAATAGGCTGAAGAATGGCTACTAGATATAAGAAATACTTCCAGATTTACAACTACTCTAGTAATATGAAAGTCAGAATGGCTATTTACAACTTGAAGGGAAAAACAAGTATCTCGTGGAAAGAACTGAAATTGGCTAATGGATTGAAAGAGAAACAAATGGAATGGTTAGATTTTAAAAAATATTTCAAGAAGAAATATTTTTCAGAATGCTATTACAAAAGAAAAACTAAGGAATTCTACGAGCTAAGACTCTGACAAATGACCATGGACGGTCTGATAAATAAATTTCTAGAACTATTGAGATTTGTACCATACATCAAGGAAGACAAAGTAAAGATACAATGATTCTTAAGTTGTCTACCACAGTCGTACAAAGAAAAAATTGAATTTGACAATCCCAAGTCTTTAGATGAAGTGTTTAGAAAATCTCAGAAGTGTTATGATCAGTACAAACAAAGGTCTGAAATTCTTAAGGCATGGAAGGACAAGAAATAGGACAGAATGAATCAACGAAAGAAAGGCTTCCAACCAGCCCCTTTCCATAATATGGAAAAAAAAATTGTAAAAGAAGAACTATCATTCAAACACCTAGAGCACTCAAGGGGGAGGTAGACCAGTTAACCTGGGAGTCAAGAAAGTTGGGGACAACCCCAAAGAACCATTGAAGTGTTGGGAGTGTGGAGAACCTCACTTAAGGAGAAATGTTCAATGCTTAATTTCCACGACAAGAACTTTATTCCATAACTTGCAAGAAGCTTTGATAGTAGGAGATGTGGGTAGAAGCATGCACATAATTAATGCAGTTGTGGATGGAAGGAAAGAAGATCATCAATCGACTATCATGGAGGTTGAAGGTAAAATTCATGATAACCGCATTTCCATATTAATTGACCCAGGAGCTAGTCTGAGTTATGTTACTCCCTGTTCAGTTGAATTAAACAAGCTCAAGAAAGTAAATCATGAAAAGTATTGGTTAGTAAAGTTAGCAATAGGGACCAAGAGAAAGGTAACATACTTTATTCTGGAATGTGAACTCAACATAGATGGTCAAATTACAAAGTTAGATCTGAACATTTTACCTTTGGTATCTTACGATTTAATCATTGGAATGGATTGGTTAGAGAAACATAAAGTAATATTAAATGGTTAGGGAAAGTAACTTATTTACAAAGACGAAATCAACACAGTTAGGACAATACAAGGAATCAGAAAAATAGTTTCGGTTAGGTAGATATCAGCCATGCAGTTTAAGAAATGTATGAGAAAAGGTTGCCAATTTTATGATGTTCAGGTAACTAATCTGTTAGAAAAGGGAAAAAAAAACAGTTTTAAGGACTTTGCAGTATTACATGGGTTTAGAGATGTATTTGTGGACGAAATACCAGAACTACCTCCAATAAGAGAGAAATATTTATCCATCGATCTACTACCTGGATCTTCACCAATATCTAAGGCACCTTATAGAATGAGTCTACCCGAATTAACGGAACTAAAAATTCAGTTGCAAGAACTGATAGATAAAGAATATATCAGACCAAGTGTCTCACCTTGGGGAGCACTAGTCCTCTTTTTTAAAAAGAAAGATGGGACCTTGAGACTGTGCATGACTATCGACAACTAAATAAGATGATGATCAAGAATAAGTATCCCCAGAATTAACAACCTGTTTGACCAAGTTGGAGGAGCAATGATCTTCTCTAAGTTAGATTTAAGGTCTTACTAATACACCAAGATATAAATAAAACAACATTTAGAACATGTTACAGACATTATGAGTTTGTCGTAATTCCGTTCGGTCTTACTAATACACCAACAACCTTTATGTGTTTTATGAACAATATATTCAGTCAATATCTGGATAAATTTGTGTTGGTTTTTATCGATGATATTATAGTTTACTAAAAAACAAAAGAAGAACATGAAGAACATATGGAAATAGTATTGCAGACCTTAAGGAAACATAAGTTGTATGTGAATTTTGATAAGTGCGACTTCTACCAAAGAATGATACAATACCTAGGACACGTGATATCCGAAGATGGTATTGCAATTGATACAGAAAAGATAAAATCCATTATGGAATGGCCTATTCCTAAGGATGTAGCAGAGATTAGATCATTCATGGGAATTATCAGTTATTACCGAAGATTTATCGAAGGATTTTCTAAGATCACGTATCTTATTACATCCCTACAGAAAAAGGGAATAAGATTTACTTGGTCACAAAAGTGTCAGGACAAATTTGATAAATCAAAAACATTGTTAACTACAAAACCTATCCTAAGGGTAGCAAATCCCGATAAGTATTTTACAGTTTGTGTGGATGCAAGCAAAGAAGGATTTGGAGGTGTTCTAACACAAGATGGACATGTCATATGTTACGAATCACGTAAAATGAAAGAAAATGAACATAATTACGTTACACATGATTTGGAATTAGCAGTCGTAATTCATGCTCTGAAAATTTGGCGACATTATTTAATGGGGAGAAGGTTTTTGTTACTAACCAACAACAGTAGTGTAAATTTTTTATTCAATCAACGAGATCTCAATGCAAGGAAAGCGAGACGGTTGCCCTTTTTAAGTGAATTTGATTTCGAGGTACGACACATCAAAGGTAAAGAAAACAAAGTTTCATATGCTCTACGTTGGAGGACTAACGGACTTTATGAGATAAGTGTTAGAAAAGAAGGAAACAACATCGAACAAAGAATAAAATATGCAAGAAATAATGACGAAAAGTACATCAAAACAACAACAAAATTGAAAAAAAATGAACAAAAAATGAACAAAACAGATCTGAGTTTAGATAAAAATGGACTGCTAAGGTTCAAAAACAGGTTGTATGTACCTAATTCTACTTATTTAAAATCAACAATTCTCGATGAATTGCACAAAAGGCCATATTCTGGTCATCCGGGATACCAGAAAATGATAACAGCTTTAAGAAAATTGTTTTATTGGCCTAACATGAAGAGTGAAACATCTGAATATTTATATAAATGCTTAAATTGTCAACAGGTAAAGGTTGAACATCAACATCCAACTGGTTTTCTACAACCTCTACCTATACTAGAATGGAAGTGGGAGATTATCTCGTTGGACTTCATCATAGGTTTTCCTAAGACTCAAAAGAAAATTGACTTGATTATGGTAGTGATTGATAAACTTGGAAAATCTACACATTTTATACCTGTGAAATCTACTTATAAAGAAATTAATATTGCTGAAATTTTTATGAAAGAAATATTTAGATTGCATGGAATTCCGAAGATGGTGATCTTCAATAGAGATGTCAAAATTATGTCAATGTTTTGGAAGGAATTGTTTGCAGGATTGGATACTAACCTGAATTTCAACACAAGCTACCATCCACAAACGGATGGGCAAATTGAACGAACGAATCAGATTGTAGAAGACATGCTACGAATGTACGTAAGAACAAAACCAACTAAGTGGGAGGAGTACCTACACTTAGTTGAATTTGATTACAATAATGGCTATCATACATCAGCCAAGATGAGTCCCTTTGAAGCATTATACAAAAGGAAATGCACAACCCTGATTATCTGGGATAATTGAGTTGACAAAGTTATGATGGGGCTTGAAATGCTCCAGGGAATGGAGAAAATGGTAAAAAGGGTACATCGTAATTTAAAGGAGGCCCAAAACCGACAGAAAAGCTACGGAGATTTTAAAAAGAGACACCAATAATTTCAAATTGGGGACCATGTGTATCTGAAATTGAAAGCAAGAATGAGGTCGCTAAAGCTAGGAAATTGTTCAAAGTTCGCGCCCAGGTTTTGTGGCCCCTTCGAGATTTTAACTCAAATCGGACCAATGGAGTATCAACTAGCACTTCCTGTAAACTTAAAAGTTCATAATGTTTTTCATGTTTCCTTATTAAAAAGGTATATTCATGATCCTACTCACATCATTGATTGGAACATGATGCAGGTGGAACCAGAAGGCGAGTTCCAAGTGGAACCTCTACGCATTCTGGACAAGAAATAAACATTACTATGGAACAGAGCCATCATCCAGGTAAAATTACAATGGAAGCACTTTATCCCTGAGGAGGCCACTTGGGAATTGGAGGAATATTTGCAGAAATCTTATCCAACCCTATTCTGAGAGAGGAATGAACATTGAGGATAGTGTTGTACTTAAGGGGTATATGTGGAAATCTTATCCAACCCTATTCAAATTTTAGAATATTAAATTCTAAGTGAACCTTGAAATAAACTTCTGTGTTTGGAAAATTCATATTTGGAAATTATTTGCCATTTATGGAAAATACGAATTTGAAATTTTGATGTTGTAATTAATTATTTGATGACTTTTGGGCAAAAATTTGACTTTCCCAACTATCCTCTTTTATTTTGACACATGTGTAATACAAAATTTTAATAAATTAAATGTTGGAAGACAAATGGAACGTCCAGGTTAAAATTAGTTGACCATGACTCCATGAGTGGGGAACAGGTTTGAGTTACCTCAAGGTTAATTGTTACAAGTGGCAGATGTGGAATTTGACCACTAGCAGCCCCTAAAAATCAGGGATTTGTAAAGGTGTGAATTTCCCCAAGGAGGGAAAGAAATGCCTAGGCACAAGGATGCATATTTTAGCAACATATGGAGGAGGAAGAACGATGCTTAGTATGTTGGGAAACATAAACTATTTGTTGTTATGAGCATTGTTAGTGTGAGGGAAAGGATTTTTCTGATATGTGGATGGTGACTATAGCTAAGGAGGATCATCCAGTTTGCCCTTATGGACTCATGGTCAGGCTAGGAGGTGTGTTGAAATAATGTAACTGCAAAGTGTATTCTTATTATTATTTGATATATTATTCATTGGATCAATCCCCATCATGGATTGATCATGTTGGCTATTGTAAAAGGACCAAATCCCCTTTTGCAGATTGGTCATAATGTAATTGTAATAGGCAAAAAAAGAAGTCGGCCCCAAAACATATTTAAGAGGCCCCAGAATATAATAAAGGTGGTTATAACCACCCAGTTTGAGAAGTCATCCTGGCCAGTGAAGATACACTTCACGCGTGACAGATTTGTATAAATAAGGAGGCTAGCGCCTCACTTAGACACACACCTCACTTTCTCATTGAGAGACAAGTTTCATAATTACAATTGGAGAAGAGAGAGAGAGAGTGGTGCATCTTTGGGAGAGGATATTCTGTATTATCTTAATCTATCTCTTGGCATTGTATTGGCTATCTATAATAAGGAATTTTTGTTGGGTTTTCTTCCCCTAGAGGGTTTCCCGGGATAAATGTTGTGTCTCTTATGATTGTGTATTTCTCAGTGATCTTGTCTTATGTTGTTGTTATCTATTGAAATTCAAAGAACTATAATAATGGCTTAAACATTAACATGGTATCAGAGCCGAGCTGAAGGAAGCATCTTTCAGAAGAGTGAAAAACGTCATTGTTATCGTACATGCAAATTAGGGCTTTTGATGGTGAAGATTTTCAGCCCTAAAGCCACCTAGAAAAGTGTGCCATCCCCCAAGGATTACTTTGGCACTCTTAGCGCACCTTTTCAGTGGCTAGATCTCCCGGAAAGTGAAACTATAGTTCCACAAAGTACTAGAAGTACTAGAAAACCAGTGTACCAAAAGTACTAGAGTACCAGAAATCCACAGATCAAGTTTGGAGGAGCAAAAGTTGGATTTTCTCAGATAAAAACACACCAGGCTACTTGCCTCAGCTAAGCACACCTCCTTGTAAGATCAGAATTTGATTTTGAGCATTTTCATTTTTCGGTCATTTTCCTAGATCCAGGTAAAAGATGTCTGCGAGCACTAAGATTGTTGACAAGCTAGAAGGTGTGGAAAACTTATGTTCCTAGAAGTATAGGATTTCACTCATTCTTGAAGACAATGACCTGGCAAAATTTGTCAAAGGAGAAATTCTAGAACCTGACAATGCTGCAGAAAAAGCCAAGCATCAAAAGGACACAATCAGGGCCAAAAGAATCATTGCAGATTCAATCAAAGACCACCTTATTCTTGATGTGTCATCTAAGAAGACTCTGAAATAAATTTTTGATGCCTTGACCATACTGTATGAAGGCAAGAACATAAACCGAAAGATGAATCTAAGAACTCAACTGAAGAATACAAGGATGCGGAAAGGAGAAACAATTAAGGAATATTAATCCAGAATCTCAGAATTCAAAGAACAGTTAGAAGTGATTGGAGATACCATAGACAAATACAAACTCATAATGACGGCCCTAAATGGTCTCACAAGACCTTGGGATGCATTCATCCAAACGATATGTGACAGAACAGAGAAATCGAAGTTTGATAGTCTATGGGAAGAATGCATCCAAGAAGAAACAAGAGTAGCTAACTGTGAAGCGCTACTAGCAAGAGATGATGATCAATCCCTAGCTACTCACACCAAAAGAGGAAGGAAGAAACCCTACTTCCAAAAGGAGACTCATAAAGATCCTCAACCGCCAAACAAATTCAATAATAAAGAATCTCATCCAAGGAGATTTAAGAAGAAAGGACAATGAAAGGAAAGAGATTACTCATTTGTACAATGCTACCATTGTGATAAGATGGGACACATTGCGAAATTATTTCCAGCCAGATGAGAAGAACACAAGAGAAAACATAAGAGGCACCATACCCATGTAGTCAAAGATGAAGAGCCACCCGCAAAGATGATAAGAGAGCAGATTAAAGATCATGTCTTAATATCAGCCCTCTCAGGATCGATAAAACCTAGAGAGGACACTTGGCTCATTGATAGTGGTGCATCCAAGCACATGACGGGACAAAGGGACATCCTCTCTTGTATTTCAGAAAAGAATTTTTCTGAGAAAGTGACACTTGGAGATGATTACCAATATCCCATCAAGGGAGTGGGAGAATCAAACTACAAACTAAATTCAAGGAATTCATTGAGGATGAAGGACGTACTATATGTACCGAGTTTGACTAAGAACCTACTCTCTATTTCAGCTTTAGAAAAGAAAGGCTTCGGAGTTTCCTTTATAGATGGAGAAGTTCTTATGTGGGCTAAAGGAGAAACCTTAAATGAATTAATCATCATTGGAAGTGAAGAAAATGGCTTGTATAAACTAAAGGGTCACTCAGAGGCTGTCATGACCCATGCCATTGAAAACTCATGTGAACTTTGGCATATAATATTAGCTCACATAAACTACAAGGCGCTACTGTAACGTCCCCGACCATCAACCCCATGGTTGGGCCAACATTACTACGTGGAAAACACTATTGTAACATATTATGCATTCTTATGAAATTTAATTGCTTAATTACAGTCAAACACAGCGTAAGCACATTAATACCATTGGCATACATAATCCACGGCATTAACAATAATTCATGAATACAGCGGAATACATGAAAACAATGTTAGAATCACAAACATGCATATTTAATTAATTACATAATTACAAAACATAGTGACACTTATCTTTGAAACTGTCACACACCACCAACTACGTGTAGACCTTCCACGAACCTCCCAGCCTTAGACCACGTTTCTCATCACTCTCAACAGTAGGTCACCCCCGAGCTGGGACTAAGCTCCACCGGGTAGGGATTCCTAGGCTAGGCAAGGTTTAGAGGAAGAATACACGTAAAAGAAGGAGGATTCTCTCTCAGGAACCACTTATGCCCACTGTCGATAGAATATCCTTCCCCACATGCCTGTCCCACCCCAGGAGTATACACCTTCTCTATCACCTAGACAATCCTTCAGCTGCTAACCTCCCTTGCCTTGGGCTTCAGAAACAGACTGGACCGGAAATCTCTGAGCTCTGTGGTAGCTACAGGGTTCCTTCTGGTAGCTCCCTCCCTCCTTCTCGCACTCCCTCACTTGGAGGGAGTCACTCACAGGCTTGGTAAAACCTGCCTCTTCAACAACAATCACCTCCCTCACCTAGAGAGAGGTTACACACAGGTCATACAATCGATTTCCTTAATCTCAGTTCCAGTACAATTAGAACACCACCACAAGGCTCAACAACGAATGTACAACAACAGTAACCACACCAAGTCAAGAACTGTGTGGCCACCACAATTAGCTAGGTCAACAGACACGGTTTCCCAAAATAGGTGACAGATAGACGCTTCATCCCAACCACGCATTAGCAACTACGGGACATTTGGTTTTCCCAACCAGCCATACAGAAAAAAATCACGGTTCTGGGTTTCGGGGATGCATGATAAGCAATCCATGCAGAGGTCGAACATAGAATCGATGGTTTTGACAGAGGGTGTATCGGCTCCTCCATAAAATAACACAAGCCTTTGGGTTTCAGAGTTGTGTGAGGGTATGCTTGTAGAGGTCAGACAGGATTCACGGTTTAGACAGTCGACGGTAGAATGGAGGAGGAACCCCCGTCATTGCTCAACTCAACAGTTTTAATTGCATGCACTTGGGTTGACACTTGTCACCCATGAAGTTCATTCCTTCCCATTTGGAAGTCACTCGTCCTTCCAAAGAACTTAGGATAAAACATCACATTAACACAGCTTTGGAATAGTAATAATTTAATATTATTCTCAAGGGTTTAAGCCCCCTCAGCTTAGCCCCTCTTCCAACCTCTCATCCCCCTCTCCCTACCTAGTCTTTGTGGAAGTTTAGTCCCCCATCACTCATTCATCATGGTCGATCCCCACGCAGAGATGTTATTACATTAATAATGTGCACCATTACATGTACAAAAATCAAGCTCTTGGCCTTCAACACTTAGGCTCTCTGGCCTAATAATCACATAAGCCCACCAGCTTATATAAACTTGGCTCACCAACCTATAAAACATAATTACAATTCATAAACAAGATTTATACTTAATAGACATGATTTACAATAGGGCTCAGCCTTGGGGACATTATAATCCCCCTCCCCTTATTTTTACACTGTCCTCAGTACAACTTTACACTGCATCTACAAGCTTTTCAAAATTTTCAAAAAGATGCGAGTACTCTGCCCGCATAACATCTTCATGCTCCCATGTCATGTCCTCAGGACCATACCAGGTCCACTGGACCTTTACAAGCCCTATAGCTCGATTATGAAGCTGTTTGTTTTTCCTATCCAATATGCGCATAGGATGCACTTGCAGGACACCTTTTGGTTCCACCTGAATCACATTCCAATCGATAACATGATTAGCATTAGGTATATATTTCTTAAGCAATGAAACATGAAACACATTATGTACATTCATGGATGCAGGTAATGCAAGCATATATGCAACTGGCCCAATCCTTTCCAGGATTTCAAATGGCCCACAAAATATGGCTGCCAATTTGGCACAACTTCCCAGCTTCAGGGAACTCCTGTTAGCTTTCACTTTCAGGAAAACATGATCACCCACTTTAAATTCTCTGTGGGTTCTATTCTTATCAGCATAAATTTTCTACCTGTCCTGGGTAGCTTTCAAATTCTACTTATTTTTTATCATTTGGTCCTCCATCTCCTTGAGCAACTCTGGCCCAACTAATGCTCTATCAGCTGGATTATCCCAACTCACTAGAGTATTGTACGTTCTTCCATAAAGTGCTTCAAATGGGCTCATCTTCAACGATGCATGATACCCATTGTTGTAGGCTAATTCTACCAAGTGCAGGTAGTCTTCCCATCTTGATGGTTTGTCCATCACATACATTCTCAGTATGTCTTCTATTACTCTATTCACCCTCTCTATATGTCCATCAGACTCAGGATGATAAGTTGTACTAAAGTTCATATTCGTTTTGAACCCTTTGAACAATCATTTCCAAAAATTTGAGGTGAATTTCAGGTCTCTGTCAGACACAATCGTTTTAGGAATTCCATGCAATCGTGTCACTTCCTTTATGAAAATATCAGCAACATTTGTAGCCTTGTGAGTATTTTTCAGTGGAATAAAATGGGTAGCTTTTGTAAGCTTGTCCACCACCACCATGATCAAATCATGCAACTTGGTTGTTATGGGCAATCTTATAATAAAATCCATCGTTACTACTTCCCACTTCCACTCGGGAATGGTTAAAGGTTGCAGCAACCCTGCTGGGTGCCTATGTTCATCTTTAACTTTCTGGCACTCCATACATATGGCGATGTATTCAGCGATCTCTCTCTTCATACTCGGCCAAAAGTAATGGCTCTTGACCGTTGCTACTATTTTCTGATATCCAGGGTGCCCTGCATAAGGCACATTATGCATCTCCTGCAAAATCATCTGTTTCAAGCACTGGACATTGGGTACAAAAATTATGTTCTTGTACAGTAGTATTCCATCTGTTTCCAATTTATAAATTTCCATATTTTGTGGCATCTTACCCTGTTGTAGCTTGGCTACAAATTCTCTGTACTACAGATCTGCTTTTGCAACCTCCAAAATTCTTCTTTTAATATCAGTCTGATACATGCTAATGGTTGTAGCATGTAATTCATGCACCCTCCTACTAAGTGCATCAGCCACTTTATTCTCCTTTCCTTTGACATGCTTGATCTCAAAGTCGTACTCACACAGAAATTCCAGCCACCTACTTTGTCTAGCGTTTAAGGTTGGCTAATCAAACAAATATTTTAGACTGTTATGGTATGTTCTAAGTTCAAACCTCCTTCCCATGAGGTAATGACCCCTTTTCTTTAGATCATGAACTATCGCTGCCAACTCCAAGTCATGGGTTGCATAGTTCTTCTCATGCTCTTTTATATTTTTGGACTCATAACAGATTACGAATCCATTCTGACTGAGGACCCCTCCCAGTACGTCTTTGCATGCATCAGTGCATACTATGAAATCTACATTTGGATCTACAATTCTCAGGATTAGAACACTGGTTAACAACTCCTTCAATTGCTGGAAACTTTCCTCACATCCCTATGTCCAGTGACATTGTTTCCTCTTTCTTTGTAAGGAAGTGATACAGTGAGCTATCTTAGAAAACCCTATGATGAACCTTCTGTAATAACCAGCCAATCCCATGAAGGATCTGACTTCCGTTACATTCCTTGGCGCTGACCATTCTCTAATGGCTTCAATCTTCTCAGGGTCTACCGCTATCCCATCCTTCGATATAATATGTCCCAAGTAATGGATCCGTTCCTGATAAAATGAGCACTTGCTCAGCTTGGCATACAGTTGGTGCTCTCTTAGCACCTGCAACACCATCCTCAGATGTTTTTCATGTTCTTCTTCTTTGGATCTGGAATACACCAGAATGTCATTTAAGAAGATGATGACAAAATTGTCTAGATAGTCCCTGAATACTCCATTCATCAAGATCATAAAAATAGCAGGTGCATTTAACAGTCCAAATGGCACCACTGTGAACTCATAATGACCATACCATGTTCTAAAGGTAGTCTTGTTGATGTCTTCATCTTTTATTCTTACTTGGTGATATCCCAATCTTAGATCTATTTTCGAAAATATCTTTGCATCCTTCAACTGACCGAAGAGATCATCAATCCTTGGCAGAGGATACTTGTTATTCATTGTTACTTTGTTCAATTGCCTGAAATCGATGCACAATCTCAGTGTTCCATCCTTCTTCTTTACAAATAGGACCAGGGTACCCCAAGGAGACACGCTTGGGTGTATATACCCCTTCTTCATAAGTTCTTCAAGATGCAGCTGCAACTCTTTCAGTTCTGGCGCACTCATCCTGTACGGAGCCTTTGACACCGGAGCTTCTCCAGGCATCAAGTTCATAGAGAAATCGATATCCCTTTTCGAAGGTAGTCCAGGTACATCCTGGAATACATCTTCAAACTCTTTAAGTACCTCATGATCCTCAATACTTGACACCTTATCCTTAGGCGTTTCCCCCACATGGGCTACAAATAATTGTCAGCCTTTTCTGTAGCACTTCTTCAACTGCATTACTGAGATTTCTCTAACAATAACAACTCTAGGAATTCCTTGGACGGCTCTCTGATTCCCTTCTTCATCTAAGAAAGTGAATTCCTTGTTCCGATATTCCAAGATGGCATGGTGCTGGTCCAACCAGTCCATCCCAATTAGACAGTCATAAGAGCCTAACAGCAGAATGTTCAAATCGGCCTTCGTGATCAGTCCATTCATGTCTACATGACAGGACTTGACTAACTCTGTGACTTTCCTCTTGGTTCCTGTAGCTAGCTGCACTAACCAATACTTTTCATGTTTGCTTATTATCAAATGCAAACTTTCTACCACTCTAGGGTCTATATAACTATGGCTAGCCCCTGAATCAACTAAAATAGTAAATGGTTTGTTTTTTATCATACCTTCAACTTCAATCATGTGTGAATGATACTCGGCTTTCTTGTTGTCTAGGGTTGCGTAGATCCTTGGAATTCTACTGCCCATGTCCTCCACTTTTTCAGCTTGTTGAACATTGTGGAGAACTCTTACTTTATCATTTATGTGGGGGCAATCTCTGTACCTATGGTTTTCTTTACAACCCCAACATTCCATAGGTGGAGGCCTTGACATTTTCCCACTCACTTCAACCTTCCTGGGCTCTCTAAGATACGGTTGTCCTTGAGGACTGTTTCTAAAAAATGGTGGTTTATTTCCCTTCTGCCTCTGTTCTTTCTTGAAATTTTTCTGGTCATCCCAAGCCTTCCGAAAGGTAGGATTTTCTCTTTGTTGTTCAAATAAGAACTTCGCTCTTCTTATCATTTCTTCCATAGTCTTTGGGTCATCATACTGAATCTTATCCTTAATAGGAGGCGGTAATCCACTCAGGTACCTCTGAATCTTGACAGACTCATCTTTGATGAATGGAACATACTTCAGTAATTCCAAAAACTTTCGTTCATACTCATCAATGGTCTTATTGTCTAGCTTGAGTTCAGAGAACTCTTTCATCTTTCTATCATAATATATTTTAGTTAAGTATTTCCTCTCTAAATACCTCTTGAATTCTTTCCATGTGATGTCCCTTTCCCTGATGTTCTGCACCTGCACAAGTTGATCCCACCACATGGATGCCTTTCCCTTCAGTTGATACATGGGAATCCTACCCTCTGCATGAAAGGAATAATTATGCAGTTGAAATTATTTCCTCATACCTAGCAACCAAGTTTTGGAATCTTCCTCCTTCTTATGTTCTTCATCGAACGTTGGAGGCTTGATCTTGTTCATTTCCCCTTTCAATTCATCCATCCCAGATCTCTCATGCTTTCTGGTAGGAGATGGGCTTGAACTACTGTGTGCTTCCCTACTGGAATTCTTTGGGGAGCGACGACGATGTCTGTTGGCACTCCTTGATCTTCTTTTCCTCTTAGGGGTCCTACGACTCTCTGTCTTGCTTGAGTCACTCTCCTTTTCCAATTTATTTTCTATTTTTTCCAGACTCTTCAACATCCTTAAGTTGAATTCACCCTGCCTATCCCTAACTTTCATGAGCTTTCGACTATCATCTCGGCAAGACTGGGCCTCTTTCTACAATCTTTCAATGATTTTCATCATATGTCCTTCCTTATCCATCTCTTTTATGTGCCCATTAGAGTTTAATCCTTCGACTCCCAGGTCAACATTCCTTTGTTCTCTTTCATTCTTTGAATTGGAGGCCATCTACACCTCTTCCATTCTCTTCTCTTCAACGACAACCCTATTCAGTTTTGGCACTTTCTAAGCTTCTGCAAAGACATGTGCAGACAACAGGGATTTGTCAGGTTGTCATTCTTAGTGAATTCCACACATTCAAAACCATTCTGATTTTAAGAAAACGCTTCCACTTCACAAATTTTCCGAGTTCTTCTCGGCTCTGTAATTTTCGGGTGATAGCTCCCTCTTTATCCCTACCCTTGTAACCAAAGGTCGTGACCAAATGATAGACTACTAGGTTCTACTCAGGTTTTCGACCTTCGAATATTTCGGGACTTCGGAACTTCAGGTTTAGGGTTTTCGGTAATCGAGAGTTCACGATGTAGCGACTCCAAACCCCTTGTCACTTCAACCCCTGAATTCCAAAAAATCGATTTCCTTACCCTTCGAGCCCATAGCACAGCTATCGCCCACCAAGGTAGTGATTTCGAGACTTTGAAACTTTGATTTTTGGGTTTTTGGTAACCGAGAGATCACAATGCAGTGAATCCAAACCCCTTGTCACTTCAATCCCTGAATTTTGAAAATTTGATTTCCTTACCCTCCGGGGCCACAGCACAGCTATCGCCCACCAAGGTAGTGATTTTGGGACTTCGAAACTTCGGGTTTCGGGTTTTTGGTAACCAGGATTTCACAATGCAGTGACTCCAAACCTCTTGTCACTTCAATCCCCAAATTCCAAAAATTTGATTTCCTTACCCTCCAGGCCCCACTACTTTCACTTTTTGTTTTGAAGTTTCGGGCAAAAGGAGTTCGTGCATCGACACATCTCGAACTTTTGTTTGTCAAAATTTTGAAATTATGGTCTATCATCTACTTGATCCAACGGTCCTGATTCCCCACAATCTGACGACTTAGATCTCATCGGCATTTCGTGTATCGGGATTTTGTGTGTCACAAGGTCGAAGGATTTTCCACCTTCGTCCTCCCTATTCCCGAAATGTTGATTTCTTCCTGCACAATTAATGGCTCAGATCCCTCTTAGATCGACGGTTGTGATCCAATCATGAGTTTTCATTTCATGAATTCTCATGAACTCACCCTTAGACCATTTCAAGTCATGAGTCAGCGAAAGGTTGATCGTTGTCCACACGTATCGCGATTTCCACACTCCTGTGCCACTCCAAAGGGTTTTAAACCTTGTGCACGTTCTCCAAACATAATTTTTTCTCAAAACCTCGGTCCAAAGACCACTTATCTGGCCCATCCAGGCTCAGCATTGAAACTAGGCTCTGATACCATACTGTAACGTCCCCGACCATCAACCCTATGGTCGGGCCAACATTACTAAACGGAAAACACTACTGTAACATATTATGCATTCTTATGAAATTAAATTGCTTAATTAAAGTTAAACACAACGTAAGCACATTAATACCATTAGAATACATAATCCACTGCATTAACAATAATTCATGAATACAGCGGAATACATAAAAACATTGCTAGAATCATAGACATGCATATTTAATTAATTACATAATTACAAAACATAGTGACACTTATCTTTGAAACTGTCACACACCACCAAATGCGTGTAGACTTTCCATGAACCTCCCAGCCTTAGACCATGCTTCTTATCACTCTCAGTAGTAGGTCACCCCCGAGATGGGACTAAGCTCCATCAAGTAGGGATTCCTAGGCTAGGCAAGGTTTATAGGAAGAATACACGTAAAAGAAGGAGGATTCTCTCCCAAGAACCACTTATGCCCACTGCCCACAGACTCTCCTTCCCCACATTCCTGTCCCACCCCAGGAGTATACACCTTCTCTGTCACCTAGAAAGTCCTTCGGCTACTAACCTCCCTTGCCTTAGGCTTCAGCAACAGACCGGATCGGAAATCTCCGAGCTCTGTGGCAGCTAAAGGGTTCCTTCCAGGAGCTCCCTCCCTCCTCCATGCACTCCCTCACCTGGAGGGAGTCGTTCATAGGCTTGGTAAAACTTGCCTCTTCAACAAAAATCACCTCCCTCACCTGGAGAGAGGTTACACACAGGTCATACAACCATTTTCCTTAATCTCGGTTCCAGTACAATTAGAACACCACCACAAGGCTCAACAACAAATGTACAACAACAATAATCACACCCAGTCAAGAACTGTGTGGCCACCATAATCAGTTGGGTCAACAGACATAGTTTCCCAAAACAGGTGACAGATAGACACTTCATCCCAACCAAGCATTAGCAATTACGCGACATTCAGTTTTCCCAACCAGCCATACAGAACAAAATCACGGTTCTGGGTTTCGGGGATGTGTGATAAGCAATCCACGCAGAGGTCAAACACAAACTCGATGGTTTTGACAGAGGGTGTACTGGTTCCTCTAGAAATAAACATAGGCCTTTGGGTTTCAAAGTTGCATGAGGGTATGCTTGCAGAGGTCAGACAAGATTCACGGTTCAGACAGTCGACAGTAGAATGGAGGAGGAACCCCCGTCACGGCTCAACTCAACATTTTTAACTGCATGCACTTGGGTTGACACTTGTCACCCATGAAGCTCGTTCCTTCCCATTTGGAAGTCACTCGTCCTTCCAAAGAACTTAGGATAAAACATCACATTAACACAGCTTTGGAATAGTAATAATTTAATATTATTCTCAAGGGTTTAAGCCCCCTCATCTTATCCCCTCTTCCAACCTCTCAGCCCCCTCTCCCTACCCATTCTTTGTGAAATATTAGTCCCCCATCACTCATTCATCGTGGTCGATCCACACACAAAGATGTTTTTACATTAATAATGTGCACTATTACATGTACAAAAATCAGGCTCTTGGCCTTCAACACTTAAGGTCTCTGGCCTAATAATCACATAAGCCCACCAGCTTATATAAACTTGGCTCACCAACCTATAAAACATAATTACAGTTCATAAACAATCTTTATACTTCATAGACATGATTTACAACAGGGCTCAGCCTTGGGGACATTACAGCTACCATACATATGCAAAGCAGTCACAGATTTACCAGAACTCAAGATTGACCATGAAGGCGTATGCAATAGATGTGTACAAGGGGAGAACATCAAGAACCCTTTTCCGAAGAGACACAACAAAGAAGAAGGAGTACTAGAGCTCATTCATTAAGATGTATGTGGCCCAATGTCATCATCCTCCATTAGTGGGTATGTATATTATGTATCATTTATTGACGATTATTCTCGTAAGACCTGGGTATATTTTTTGAAACCTAAAGATGAAGTGTTCAGCAAGTTCAAGGAATTCAAAGCCTTGATAGAGAATCTTTCTGAAAGAAATATTAAGATACTCAGGTCAGATAATGGAGGAGAATATACCTCAAAAGAGTTTGTGAACTTCTGCAAATATGTTGGGATCAAGAGGGAACTCACTACTCCCTATAATCCCCAACAAAACGGTTTAGTTGAATGAAAGAACAAAACGATAATGGAAGCCATGAATTCTATGATCCATGATCAAGATCTTCCTATGTGCTTACGGGCAAAAGAAGCAATGGTAGTTGTATATATGGAGAACCTATTTTCCCATAGTGCACTTGGGCTCAAGACCCCGGAAGAGATGTTCACCGGAAAGAATCCAGAGGTAATCCATCTCAAAATATTTGGTTGCCCAGTATTTATTCATATACCGAAAGAGAAGAGAAACAAGTTGGAACCTTCAGGAAAGAAGGGAATATTTGTGGAATATTGTGAGGTCTCCAAGGCCTTCAGAATATATATACCAGGTCACTGTCACATTGAGATCAGCAGGGATGTGACCTTTGATGAATATGTAGTGCTCAAGAAATCAAGGAGATACCATCTTGAAGAAGTATATGAAGAGGAACCCGTAATCCCTAGAACTGCAGTGAAGGAGGTTCCCAGAGCCAGAAAACAAGTGAGGGAAGTCGTAACTTCCCCTGATGAGGAAATTCTAGAAGACCATGATATATTAGAAGTTCAAGAACCTCCTCAGATGATGATCCTTCATAAAATAAAGCCAGCTTGGGCTAGAGAGCTTATTCAATATGGAGAGAAGTATGGTGTTCCCGAAGGAACTATGAGACAGGTGAAAATACCAAAGCCATTCTCCAGTTATATGGCTTTGGTGTGTGATCTTCTAGAGGAGGAGCTTACCTGCTTTGAAGAAGCCATTTAGAGGAAAGAATGGGAAGATGTCATGATAGAGGAATACCAATCCATAATAAAGAATGAAGTATGGGAAATAGTTCCAAGACCAAAGAGAAAATATGTGGTATCCTCCAAATGGCTCTTCAAAATAAAACATGTTGTTGATGGAAGTATTGAGAAGTATAAAGAAAGATTTGTCGCTCGTGGATTATCTCAAAAGGAAGGCATTGACTATGAAGATACATTCTCTCCTGTAGCTAGATACACTTCAATTAGAACCATCATAGATCTTCCAGCTAAGATGAAGTGGAATTTACACTAGATGGACGTGAAGACATCTTTCCTAAATGGTGTCACCGAAGAGGAAGTGTATATAGAGAAACCTCAAGGATTTGAAGTCAAAAACAGGAAGTCTCGTGTCTGCAAATTGAAGAAAGCCTTTTACAGATTGAAGCAATCTCCTAGAGCTTGGTATCTCTGGATAGATAGTTTCCTGACGAGATTGGGATTTACCAAGAGTAAAGCATATTCTAACCTCTACTTCAAGGTTATGAACGATGAGCCAGTAATATTACTGCTATATGTGGATTACTTATTCTTAACCAGAGAAGAAAATCTCATCACTGAATGTAAGAAGAGACTTGCCTCAGAATTTGAAATGAAATACCTTGGCCTAATGCATTATTTCTTAGGTCTTGAGGTATAGCAGATTCCAAAGAGGATCTTCCTTAACCAAGGGAAGTATGTAGTCAAAATCGTGAAGAGATTTGGCATGTAGGAATGCAAGTCCATGAATACACCCATGGAAGCGAAACTGAAGTTGTTGGTCGACACTTCATCAGAATTGATTGATGCCATGTTGTACAGACAGATTATTGGATCGTTGATTTACCTAACAAACACCAAACAAGACATTTGTTTTTCCATGAACACCTTGAGTCATTTTCTGGTAGAACCCAGACATGTTCACCTAGTGGTTGCAAAACATGTGATGAGGTACCTTAAGGGTACAATAGATTGTGTTCTTAGCTATGATGGAGATCATGATTTCACATTGAATGAATATACTGATGCAGATTGGGAAGGAAGTGTTTCTAACAGGAAAATCACTTCAGGATGTTGTTTCAGTTTGGGATCATCCATGATCTCATGGCAGAGTAGGAAGCAATCCAGCATTTCTCTCAGCATAGCGGAAGCAGAATACATTGTTTCATGTTCTGCCAACTGCGAAGCTATATGGCTTTGAAAGTTGTTGACCGACCTATTTGACCTAGAGATGGAAGCAACCATGATCCTATGTGACAACCAAAGCTGCATAAAGATGACAGAGAATCATGTATTCCATGACAGGTCAAAGCACATAGAGATCTGATATCATTACATCTGTGACATAGTGTAGAGAGGAGCCTTAAATCTACAGTACGTTAGTACGGATGAACAGGTTGTTGATGTGTTGACCAAGCCTCTATCTCATATAAAGTTTGAGCACTTTCGAGATACGCTTGGTATAGTCCGAAAGGACCTTCCTCGAAAGGGGGAGTAGTTGTCGTGATAAGACATCTCTTGCTTCTAGCTTTATTGTTGTGACATAAAGTAAGACGATGTGATGAGACTAGAACTGTGCTTCTGGCTTGACAGTTGCGACATAAAACAAGTATGGTATCCTGCTTCCATCTTAAGTTTTGTGACGTATAGCAGGACGAGTATCTTGCTTCCAGCTTTATTGCTACGACATAAAGCAAGATGATGAGATGAGACTAGTACTATGATTTCGGCTTGAAAGTTGTGACGTAAATCCAGTCTAGTATCTTGCTTCCAACTTGATGGTTGTGACGTAAAGAAAGACGATGTGATGAGACTAGTTATGTGCTTCTAGATTGACAGTTGTGACGTAAAGCTAGACTAGTATCTTGATTCCAACTTAAGTGTTGTGACGTAAAGCAAGAAGTTGATATGAGACTAGTATTGTGCTTCCATCTTGAGAAGCTATGATGTAAAGCCAGTCTAGTATCTTGCTTCCATCTTGATTGTTGTGACATAAAGCAATATGAGTACTGAGCTTCCAGCTTGATAACTGTGACGTAAATCCAATCATGTATTATGATGAGTCAGCCTCGTGATGTGATGATGATGATGTATTAGTTTTATACTAATTCATATTGATGCAGATGATGATTGCATTCCTTTGAGATTGACGATGTTGTCGATGAAGAAAACTTTCGATGATTTATAGATATGCCAGTCATTGTTCCAAGATGATATTGATGATGTTGTCCTCTCACCCACTTGATGTTGTTGATGATGTTGTCCTCTCTCTCTCACCTGATGTTGTTCAAGAATACCCTTCTTGTTAAGGGGGAGTGTTGAAATAATGTAACTACAAAGTGTATTCTTATTATTATTTGATATATTATTCATTGGATCAATCCCCATTGTGGATTGATCATGTCGGCTATTGTAAAAGGACCAAATCCCCTTTTGTGGATTGGTCATAATGTAATTGTAATATGCAAAAGAAGAAGTTGGCCCCAGAACATATTTAAGAGGCCCCATAATATAATAAAGGTGGTTATAGCCACCCAGTTTGAGAAGTTGGCCCTGCCAGTGAAGAGACACTTCACACGTGCTAGATTTGTATAAATAAGGAAGCTAGCACCTCACGTAGACACACACCTCACTTACTCATTGAGAGATAAATTTTGGAATTGTAGTTGGAGAAGAGAGAGAGAGAGTGGCGCATATTTGGAAGAGGATCTTCTATATTAGCTTAAGCTATCTCTTGGCATTGTATTGGCTATCTATAATAAGGAAGTTTTGATGGGTTTTCTTCCCCTAGAGGGTTTCCTAGGATAAATGTTGTGTCTCTTGTGATTGTGTATTTCTCAGTGATCTTGTCTTATGTTGTTGTTATCTATTGAAATGTAAAGAACTATAATAATGGATTAAACATTAACAGTGAGTAGGACAAGTAAACTTGGTTGTTATATTCTATGGTTGGGTGGAACATGGTTGTTCCATTTGTATTCCAGCATCAATTTCCAGATATCTATCTCAACTTGTATTCCTTTGTCAATGTTATATTTATGGTTAGTATTTATTCAGAATATGTTGACTATGTATAGATAAGTGAAATCAATTCTTAAGGAACTGTATGACCATGTTTTACTATGGATTATCATAGATAATGATATTGGAAATATTGTTTATTTT
Organism: Picea engelmannii; assembly: GCA_009831015.1. Classification (NCBI taxonomy): domain Eukaryota; kingdom Viridiplantae; phylum Streptophyta; class Pinopsida; order Pinales; family Pinaceae; genus Picea; species Picea engelmannii. The sequence goes on along the minus strand of ML795719.1, from coordinate 151,178 downwards.
AAATGTGATGGTTATACATAGATATTTAACTATGTGTGTGTGTGTGTGTGCTCATACATAGAGAGATAGTAGAATTATTTTTATGTTCCTAATGGCCATTGAATATATATATATATATTGAATTGATATTCAAATATGTACATACACAAACACCGCAGAGAATAGATAGAAAGAATAGTTGTCTGAATACATTCTTTATTACCACAGAAATATAGTGATTTAGTAGAATTCAAAGTATCATGCAAAAGAAACCATTGTATTCAATTGTTCATTGTTCAAAATATTATAGTTGGAGTACCATAGACCAAAAACTCCACAACCTATTATATTATAAACAGAGCACTAAGAAAGTATACACATAATCTGTATGTAATCGAAGTTAATGTGTGCATTAATCGGTCAAGGGAGGACATGGAAATCGAATACCTTTCAAGGTAAGACACTTCCTTCAATCACTTACACCAACTTGCACAACCTGTAAAAGAATTAAACGAGGGTTTTAGTAACTTGCTAGCATTTTAGTAAATAGTAGAATAAACCAAGGGTAAAAACTTAGCTTGAGTACCGACGAAAACCAGATCGCCTTTTGTTCCTTTTGAGACAATATTTCCACGATCCAGGGGGAGGAGGTGTGGACCTAGAACCAACTAATGGGTATCCTCGCAAAACAAAAAGGGACCATCATTAATTCCATATATCTGTGCATAGAAAGTTTCACTTGTAAAATAGAGGAAGCAACGATAAGTAAAGAATTGAAAGAAACTATCATCAAAATAGACCGTGCATAAATTAATCAAACATGAAGCACATAATAGTAATCCCCAAACTCTATAAAAAGGACCAAATAAACGAAAGGAGTCAATTGTGGTAAGGTCAACGATTAAACAAGAACTACCATTTTAATTCCCGAAATCACACAGTTGGAATTTCCCATTTGGGGTAACGATCACATTGAATAATTATTAAACTAATAATCATTCATAGAAGCACACAATATGCGACCTAAGTATATTCACAATAGATGGATCGTTAAATCTAAACAAAATTACAAAAAGGTAAAATACGAAAGTCTGAGTGCATGGAAATTTGCAGTAAGAACCAAATATGTAGGTTAAAGTCTAACTATGAAAAAAAACGTGTTTGAACCCTATGAATTTCGTTCTACATACATTCAATAGTTGATTACACAAGGATACCCTCTCTTTTGCTAGTTCATAGGGATCGACAGAGACAATGCCTTTCATAAACAACTTAATATTATAACTTCATCAGACAAGAGATCAAGTGAAGGATGCTGCTGAGGTGGTTGTGAGACAAACCACAATTCTTCCCGACAAAGAAATCATTTTACAACCAAAGGATAAAAAAAAATGTTGTTTCAAACTAATAAAATCCTATTAATGTTTCCATATAGGTATAGAATGTAAATACAAATTTTTCCTACAGATTTTTAAATAGTCAAGTCTAAATAACATCAATAATATTTGAGATCTTTGGATGACTTTCAGAGTGTAAGAATACCAGTGAAATGAATGGTGAATAAAAGAAAACGATAAATACCAGACGATTCAATTTTATATTAATGGTTCAGGCCATGGTCTTACTGGGAAGGGACCGCAACAACTATAGGCTTGAAGACTAACAACCAACCGAGAGAAAATAGAATAACCCTCAAACCCGAGCGTTAAAGCTAAGGGTGTTTCACCTAACCTATAAATGGAACCATAAACCTAGTGGAATCCTAGGAATAATATGCATACGGAGGCGCAATTGTCAACCCTCAAACAAGAAAAAGGAAAACATGAGGTATGTACATGGAACCTCTCAATTTATTTTACATTGCACCAGATAGAGAATACATTCACGGGATACGTCTCACAGAGAACATAAGAACCAGAACGTTTACTTACCCTTGCACATAGATAACCCCGGATGTGTGTTGCCTCCTTCCATCACTCACCAGATCCGAGCCTTACCAAATCATCGGTCATATATAGCGCATAGGCCATCGCTCACTAGAGCCAAGCCTTACCAAATCATCAGTCGCATACAATATAGAGGCCATCGCTCACGAGATCCAATCCTTACCATATCACCGGTCGTATACATCGCAGAGGTTGTTTGTGTTACAGAACAAAAGGGAAATAAATAAGAACAATTTATACCTCGAGGTCCTTTCTAGAGGAATAATAGAGGTTGGTACACCCCATACCATTGCCATGTGAAGTAGAGGGAGGTGGCGAGCCTACGTTGGGAATTTTCACCTAAGTGTCAGTTCTGGAAGGTGTGGGACAAGATTCACCATTAATGGACCAGGCCAGGAGTAAATTTCTACAAGCTAGCACAGAGTAGGCTCAGACCCGACCTAGCATCCACCATTAAATGGTTTTCAAACCACTTAATTGTTGAATCATGTTTAATCCTAGCGCTAACCCTAGAATGAGAAAAATATGTTAATAGTCAAGCAGGGTTACTATGTTATGTATAAGTATATGTTCGTTGCGCTATGATAAAACAATATGTTATGTATGAATATATGCTTGTTGCGCTATGATAAAACAACACGTTATTATGGGTAAAAATTAAATCCTAGTGCTTAGGACTTATGCTATTTGTTGAGCATGTGTCCATGATTTAGAGAATCCATATCTTGTATAATGTAGTCTACTACGCAATTTAATGTGGATATCATGTCTTGACATAGACTTAGTGGTTATTCTAGGGGCTATGACGATCATGGTCACAAATATCTTCAATACAAATAAGTGTGTGATTTATAATCCAATAACGACGCTATAATGAAATATAACAATAAGAGACAAGTGGAATTTAAATCTCCTTCGGCCTTTAAAATGGATACTAACAGAGAAGTAAAATTGTTATGCATACAATAAAGGAATAAGATATATATAATGGATTGTCTCTGTGTCACAATAATTTTTGGAGATTCAAGGGACGTTAATGGCCCTTAACAAAAAAAAAAAAAATTGAGAAATTTGGGGTACATTACAGTTAAGTATAGTATAGATGAGACACTTGACAAGCATAAAGAATGGTTGGTGATGATGGGCTTTGATCAATAGTAAATTATAGATTATGAGGAGACTTTCTCTCCAACTACTAAGTTGGTCACAATTAAGTTAGTTCTAACTCTTGCTTCACATTTTGGCTAAAATACTAACCAATTTAGATCCATATTAAACATTGATCTATCAAGAGTCGAGAGGGATTAAATGTTAAGAACCAAACATCAATATAGCATAGAAAAACCTCAGGAAAAGTACTCAACGCCTTGAAAAAGAGATAATTTCAGATAATAAACCTCTTCGAGGGGGCAACCTCCTTTTACCCCACTTAAATGTTCAAGTACAAGA
>ML795719.1:85789-125974 GCA_009831015.1 Picea engelmannii | reverse complement strand
TGAAAATGTCTCCTTGGTATATATAGGAGACTAGGAGGTATAATTACAACTAATGGCCTAAAGCCGACATAAATAAAATAACATTACTAATATAATATGCCCCAATTAAGGGGTAATGAGCCAATATTAGGGCTTAACATTAAATATCTAGAAATGAAAACATTTTAAGAAATATTTTCACTTTTATGAATTTGTTACCTCTGATCACTTGGTAGATTTGTTCTAAAAATGGATCTAGACTGGTTTAATGATATTGTATATTTTTTTATTTTATTTCCATTATCATGATTGTGTGTGTGTGTGTGTGTGTGTGTGTGTTACTTAGAGAAAATCATCGATATCTTTTGTTACAATTTCCCTACTAGATCAAGTTTTATAATCAATGCCAATGGGTTTACATTGGGTTCCATTAATGAAATGCAAGGAAGTTCTGTAACATCCCCAAAAATAAATTATTTTCAAATATGAAATTTGCTTAGGAAATTATTTCCATTTTTAGTAAATTCAAAATTGGAAAATTATTGTCATTTATGGCAATTTCGAATTTCGAATTTAGTTAATTGTAATTGATGATTATGACTGTTGGGCAGAGATCTGATTTTACCCAACTAACTATTTGACTATGACACTTGTATGAAACAAAATATTTTATATTTATTGTTGATGGACAAATGGAACAACCATGTTAAAATTAGTTTACCGTGACTCCATGAGAGGGGAACATGTTGGAACTACCTCAGGGATGAATGTGGCAAGTAGAAAATCAAGAATTTGGCCATTGGCAGCCCCTAAAAATCAGGGATTTGGAAAGCTGCAAAAATTCCCAAGGGGGAAAAAGACCTAGGCAAAAATTACTTTGGATATATAGCATATGAGAGGAGGCAGGACGTTGCCTAGTATGATGGGAAAAGAATAATTATCTCTTGTTGTTATGAACATTGTTTTCTGAGTGTGAGGCAAGGAGAAGTTGTTGAAACTGAAGGACTATTGTTGAGGTGGAGTTATGAGTTCGCCCGCATGGATTCATGGTCAGGCTAGGGGGTGAATGGAGCAAGTAGCATTGGTTGTTCCGTTCTAAGGTTGGTAGGAACGTGGTTGTTCCATTTGTTTCAATGAACTTGCTCAGACATGTTCATCTACTCTTTTTTTGGTTATATGTCTCTTGCTTTAAATGGATGATAGAATACATCTATACAATGTTGGGTGAATTATTTCTGTTGAATTTATTTCTAAACAAGAATCGTTTTAATTTAAATGGTTGAAAGAGTATATCTAGCATAATGCAATATGAATTACTGTTGTAAGTTAAACTATGAATGGATGGAGACAACTTTAGGATAAATCCCCTACAAGTTTAATTTCATATTTCGAATAAATTGCCTATACATATTAGTTATGAATAGAATCAGAATTATGTAAAACACGCTGGAATGCTTCTAGTTTAAAACAAAATCAGTCTGATTCTACTTTGGTTAGGATAGATCATGTGTTTATATAAGTACAAGAAATCCATCGAAGAAATAATTTATTGCATAATTGACCAAGGAAAATGTTAAAGGGTACTCAAGAATTAAAAGTGATTGTACATTCGCATATTATTGTAAGGAATTTATACAGAGCCATAACACTCATATAATATCTATGTATGATAAGAATAACATTGTATACACACACACACATAACATATGTACAACGATGATATGGGAAGATAAACACATGTATTCATTTTTATGTGAGAAGTTAATCTTGTCGAGTTCAAAGTCTTACAGAACAAAGCCCCTTTTTCTTTGAGTCGAATAGCGTAGAAGACGAAAAAACTCAGTGAACTTAAAGAATATAAATTTTGAAAATACACAAGTTTAAATACATAAACATGTGATTGTAGGTTTCCAAACTGCATATCCAACGGGTATTAAAAATATAATGGAAGACAAACAATCTAAGTAGTCATAGTGGAATTTCTGGAAATGTAATGATGGAAAGCAAATAGTCTGCGTAGTCACAAATGGAGACCTGGAAAAGAAAATATTATAAGGGTAAACGAATAGGCTAGCAGATCGCATACGAGATTCTGAGATAAAACAATACAGTTGTAAATTAATTGAAGTGAAAGGCATATACCCTGGAATCACATATTTTCGATACACATGGACCTACTACATCGATAATTCAAAAGGGCAAAGCTACAGGATTAAACAAGAAATCGTTCAAATTTTCTCTATAGGATCCAAAGTAAAAATGAAAAGAGTCAAGAATGAATTATTGTTCACATATGAATATTACTATTCATTCCAGAAATATTCATATAATAGATCTATTGTTATGAAAGAAGGGGTTGTCTGTATTTCCATCTAAAAATCAACTATACAACTTGAATAATGATACAGCCATATTCAATTTATACAGTTCAATTATTTACACAGTAATAAGGTTATGACCCTTATGCCCTTCCATTAAAATTGGAGATACAGAGCTAAAGAATAGACTATCTTTATGAATGGATATTTTTTTCACACACGATGATAGCATTCTAGTTTTAGAATCATATCAATCCTTAGAAACCTAGGACACTCCTTTAAGGGCGGTGAAATGAAACCCGGATACTTTTTGTGTGTATGGAAGGGGATTGCATCCGGGTTTTTGCATGGTCGAAGTACCTGGAAGGAAATACAAATTCAACATTAGTATTATACAACAGAAGTAAGAAGAATTTAATTTTCAATGGAATGATTAATGACAGGAAAAGTTATTTCATAGTTGCACTTAACTTACGATTTGGAGACCTGGTGTCCTTTTCCTGTCACACTTTGGTTGAACAAATGTCCCAGACCAAAGGGAAGGGTGGTCCAAGAACTTCCTGATGGGTACCCTCACAACAATAAGGTCCCATCGTTAAAATTGGTCATCAAGTCGTTTAAGTCAAACTCTTCAAGAAAAGAAAATAAACAAACAATATTAACATTGAAACCAAACTGCATGGGTTCACGTAGTGTGAGAAGGTTGAATCCATTACTCAAACTTTAAACATAGATTTAAATTCTATATGCCAATGAAGTCATCAAATCTAACATGAACCGACTGTATGTGCAGAAAAGGACGTTTTTAATCAAATCTTAAATACAGAGTTAACATTCTTGCCGAATTTTATCAAGGCTTCAAATGGAGTTTACCACATACAGACAACAATAATAACAGTAGGAAAACACCCGAATTTATTACAGGCTCAAATATGTGTATGTTGTACGGTATCCCTTAACAAAACTATTCGGGACATGGAATCCCCATAATTATTTATGCACCAAATGGAAACACAGTAAGAAGATGTTACAATCGTAAGAACCATCTAAGGGCCCGATAAAACCTACAGAAGGGTGGGTTCCCAAATAAAAACACAAATAATATGCATTTTATAGTACGGGGTTTCAACACCTAGACTAGAAACCCACGTAGTCTCACAGAGGCTCAACACCAATTAACAGTGCATAACATTAGAGGAACAATAAGGAATGTAGGGGAGGAATGAAACCCTAAGGGTAAAATATATATGAAAACTATGCCTGTGAAAACTCGTTGAAAATCGGAAATAAGAAGGTGGAATGTCGAGTCCTTTCAGGAAGATTGGAAGTAAAACAACCGTGAAGTATACTTATACAAGAGCATCGTGAACTTACCAGGAAGGTTGGGTAGAGATGCTTGCTTCCACCGGGTAAAATCCTCCAAGTTACTGATCTCCCTCACTGAGAAAATAAAACGCACAGCTATTTCAAAGAACTTCACATATAACAACAGTAAACTCATATATCCCTGAAAACCCTTACCACGAAGATTAAACAACGATGGTACGGAGGTTGGTCTTGGTCATGTGATGGGGCAGATATGGAGCGATCTTACTGGATGAAGGGACAAATGATAATCATCGACTTTCACACTCACAGAGTCTCCATTAATGGTTGGATCAGAGGTTTAATTTGCGCCTGACAGGAAACCTCCCTTTCACATTAAGAGGTGTGAAGTAAAGGAAAGTCCCATTGTGATACAAAAAACTAGACCACTTAACTCTGATTGCTATCTTTCAGTTAATACCTCGTTCAGATGAGACATCGTTCATTTGAGACATCTTTCAGTTAAGACAGAGTTAAACGAGTTTGTTAGGATTGAGCTTTGTTAACAAAACATTTATTTCAATAGTAATTGGAAGCTCATTACCCAACCAGTATAGGCTAGGGGATTCGCTCGATTTATTTCCCATGTGAAGTAATATCAAATACCTTATATTAAGCCAATAATATTTCATGGAGGATGTATACACAAGACCCATTTTACTTTGTGCATGGTATACGAATTTTTATTTCGAAAGTCAATGAGATTGTCCTTGCACGCAAGCATAGAAGCTTATTCTTAGGTAAGAGTATAGGATCTTGAGTCCTAAGTCTGATATGATATGGATATATATATGTAATTATTAGGATAGCTTTAGGACTGAAGGGTAAATGTTAGAACGTGCAGATTTATTTATATAGGAACTTTGTTCAGTGTGAGAAATGCTCATAAATGAGCATTCACCGTTTGATAGTCAGAACATAAAAAATCTCGCAAAGATTAACAATGGTGTTAAATACTACCTTCTCTTATCTAAGAGTCTGCTAAATGAAATTTGGAGATTAATATTCCTTAGAATTTATTTTTTTATTGGGCAAATTTGAGGTATATTACAAGTTCCTAGGGGTCTCTCTCTCTCTCTCTCTCTCTCTCTCTCTCTCTCTCTCTCACTTAGATAAAATCTTAGTATCTTTTGTTCCATTTTTGGAAAAAGTTACAACCATCATAAGTCGTCGAGCATTGTCTCAAGCAAGATCAAAATAAAAAAGTGCCATATTGTCCTTTGGCATAGATAAATGTTGAGGATAAGTACACTTTCTATGTATACACAAACTAGTGCTATGGAAAATCACATAATATATATATAAACAATTATAGAAAGAATAAATCACATCGACCTCAAATTTGATCTTCAATAAAACATATTATTGTTTCTACGGAACATCATTGCTTACCTAGGATAATCAAGAGTTTTTTCCATAAATAATTTTCCTTTGCATATATGTATGCTTTAGTTCTATGTTCTTTGAAGATGTGATGTATGTGGATGGACTTTTTCTTTGCTCGATCCACAAGGAAACAGAGAAAAATATGTGTGCATCAGGTCATGTTGTTCATTTAGTTGCATACAACCTTAGAATCCAAGAATACCACTAGCAAGGAGACTTCAAAGTCAAGGGAAATAGAATTCATGGTGCATAAACCCATAGCCTCTTCATAGTTATTTGTATTAATCCGTGTGCCTCTCACAAAATTCAAAAATGATCTCCGAAGTGAATAAATCCACCATCTCCATTTTATTCTGAATTTTCCTATGAAGCCTCATCAAAAAAATAATAATCCTTTTCATGTTCGATCCATAATGGAGGGATCACTGAGAGGAAGGATGTCCTCTATTTTTTAATGTTGGTTGACATTGAGAACTTGAATTTGTATACTATGTCTAGCGAGGTGGGATTTGTGTCCATAAATATAGCTTCATTATGTGTTATCCAAAGCACATATATTGAATTTAAGGTAACTGGAGAAATGGCGTCAAGGATACTCTAAGAATAAAACCATGCATCGCAAGCTTCTTCTAAGGAAGCCCCACCCCGAAGGGGAAAATAACTTAGGGATATATATGCACTCTAGACCTCCTTTTGAAAATTACTATATGCCAAGAGATGATAAAATAATTATACATTCTCCCTACACAAAAAGAGCATATTTAGGCCTTCCTTGCCCCTTCTAAGGAGGTTGTCCCAAATTAAAATGCAATTGTTTAGAGAAAAAACAAGATTTTTTTTTATAGAGGAACCTACAATTTTCAAATACCACTCCACCACCGAGGATAATTTTTATCTTTAGCCTACAAGGCTATGGTATTAGATCCCATTTTCCCTTTATAGGAGTTTTATAATGTACCCCAAATTTCAAAAATTAAAAAAAATAAATAAAAGGGGAAAACTAAAGTCTACTATGTGTGACAAATGTTTGTGAAACAAGAATAAGTATATCTTAAACCAGTAATTATATACCTGGCAAGTGTATCATTATCATTACTCATTCTAAAAGGTTGAAATAGATATTAATATCAACACATTTTTTGTTGTTAAGCATCGTTATTAGAATTAGCATTGTAGAGTTAATGTGTAAATGGTTAGGCCTATCAAGGTCCATAGCCTAGGCATAATTTGTGAAATAAATTTATATAATTCCTACAATAGGGCTTATAAAACATTTAACGATACATTCAAGACTTAACACTAGCGTATATAGGAATGAACTTAGGGGTCATAACCCACTAAATCCAGAACCTATGCGCTAGGGTTGGCAAGTCCCATAGTAATAAACCATGATATGTAACTTACGATAAACAAAACTATATCATCGTGACCTTGTTAAGACCCCACTAGTTTGCATTACATTTATAATTTGTGGACTTTATGGAATTCAAGAAGCATTTAAGGGTGGTAGTTATTGGACGGTCTGAACCTAGTCTTAGGCAATTAAGTTGGGTCATATACATTAATGGTGTCAAGCCAACTTTACTCCTCCTAGCTCGACGTTGTAGGAAATCCCCACTAAATGCTTGCCACTTAAGTTGGGTTCACATGGCGTGGTGAGGGTGGTTTATTATTCAACCTTATCCAATATCGAGAGGCACGAAGTGCCATTACTCTCAAAGTTATTCCATTTTTCTTTTGTTACTCTGTGTTTTTTTCTTCTACGATGGTAAACTTGTTCGACTCTATGGTAGCAAGGTAGAAATATCCCATGATGCTAAAACTTGTTCAGTTATGTGGTAGCAAGGTAGAAACGGTCGTTTAGTTGATTCCTTTCACGGTGTGGTGGCCACTATTTCAAGTTTTTTATCGGCTTGTGCACAGTAAGTCTACTTCCTCTGTGTATCTTATTCGACACACTCGTCGTTTTGATGCAATGGCTTTATTTAGGTTTGAAATAGATGTTTTCTGTATAAAACTATTTTACCAACAATTTGTTGCATGATGCATTCCTTATATTTTGGGCGCTCGTTGTATCATGCCTTTATTTATAATACACATTCTCTATGTGATGTATTATTGTGTTGTTATATACTTTTCATAATGTGTTCTCTGTGACAATAATCCTCTATCTATGTAATGCATTTCTCAGTGAAAGTGATGCAGCACCACAACCTCAACAGGTTCTGTGTGACCTTCGGGTCTAAGGAACGTTCTAAATCTCACTTGAGCTAGAATGGTTCTTTAGTTCCCATAGGAACCTTCACACATGTAACCACAGGTCCTTCTAGGTTTTACGCCTACACATAAAAGCACAAGGCATGAACCTCAACTCCACGTGACCAACCAGTGTGACCACGGTCTTCACCCGAAAAGGTGTTTCAATTTTCGCGACTTCGTGATCCCTGTTGTGAGTCCCTCTGACTCCTTCAATCCCCAAAACCCCGAAATGGCTAACGGGTCCTCATATTCTCCCTTATGCCTTAACCATATGACCTCAGTCACATCCTGGGGTCCACCTCTGAGTACGTCAAGATTTAGCGACTCATGAATTCATGATGAAACCTCTTCTCCCTTTCTTGAGTTTGAACTCATGACTTATTCTCCTCAGATCGATGACCTTGAGCTTCCCACAATCTAACGGTCCAAATTGTATCGAAATTTCGCGTATCGGGATTTCGCAACTCAATATCTCCAATTCATGACCTTCTCCACACTCCAACTCCTGAAATACTGAAATTCGAAATCACAAGATCAACGACTCCCATTGATCCAAATTTAACGGTGATTATTCCTCCTGAGCTTGTGAGTTTTAAAAGACACTCAAACTTAACTTCTTCATTGGTCCACTGGATCCAATGGTCAACGGTGAATTGGTAGTTCTCCTTTGGAGAATTTCAACCATCCGTTCGAGTTCTCTATACCCCTAGCCAAATAACTCGACGCCTCCTTCTGAGCTTGATTTCTGCGAGGTGACTTCATCCCTCATCTTCCTTCAAACTCTTTGAAGCCTCTATCCTTCCTGAGCTTGGTTCTTGCTGCAAACTCGAGGATTCTAGGGAATCCTGTCGGCACTCCTTCCGGATTCATGATAATCTCTGATTATCTAAACTTCTCATTTCTTCACTCTCCTTGCGACAGTAGCTCTTCAACCACTCACTGGGTTGGAAAATTCTAGGACTCCAACTCGCCTACACACACCTTGCACGAATATGTGTTATACTTGCACTTCTGTTGGTATGAGAACAATGGTATCTCTCCTGAGCTTTTCTGAGGTAAAACTCATAGCTTGTCAATGCACTCCTTATGAACCTTCCTTGCACTCCTTGCAGGAATTCTCAGGATGAGAAATAATTGAAACTCATACTCTCCCTTTTTACAGAGTTCACACATTCAACATGAAATCATACATACACACAACATTGAAACAAATGCATAACAGAGAATATAAGTAAATTGTAAACATACCATTCAAAAGATGCAAATAGTTTTCATCACAACACCATGATATTGAGTCAAAGCATTATTATATTAACTCAAGTGTTCCTATACATGGGTTCTATAGAAACAACTATCTCCTTATACAACTTCTACGGTCTATGTTCTTCTCTTCTCTTCTATCTTGTTGATCTACTCTTACTATTGAGAATAATCTTACAATACAATACATACGAGGGAGATTTCTAGAGTTTTCCCTCCTACATCTCTAACTATCTAATCGAATTAAAATCTCTACAACTACTTTACATTTATTACATTAATTGCCTCCAACAAACAAATGAGAGCAACCACTCAAGATCTGCGTTACAATATCCAAACCATAAAAGAAAAAATATCTTCCTAGATATTACATTAATGTTTTATCTTTTCAAATTCAAAACATTCTCAAAATGTGTGCTGGTGCGTTTCCAGTTGTCCTCCACTTTGTTGACTTGCTTTGCTGGCGATGCTCCTGCATCATACTCCTTTGGCTGAAAAAATCATGAACTCATGTTCATGAGCTCCTACACCAGCTATCCATGTTTATGGATCTTCACTTCGCTTTCCCAACTGGAATCCTCAATTGGGTGTCCTTTCCACTTCACTAAATACTCAAAATATGCCTTTCTCCAGGTTTTCTTGCTAACTCTCTAATCAATGATCTTTTCCATCTACGACTTTTTAGCTACAGGCATCTGTTTGACCCACTGAACTTCCTTCTGAGTATCTTCCCCATCTAATTCATCTGCTCTGTAAGGATACAGATCTACTATGTTGAATATGGGTGATATTCCTACCCCATCTGGAAATTCTATTTCATAAGCATTTGCCTCAAATTTCTGTAAAATATTACACGACCCTATCCTTTTCATTTTCATCTTATTATACATTCCCCTTGGGAATATTTCATTTCTTAGGTGTGCTAATACTAAATCTCCCACTTCAAATTGAATATCTCTTCTGTGCTTATCTTCTCTATGCTTGTATTACTGGTTGGAACTATGCAACTGTTCTTTAATCTTACTGTGGAGCTCTTGCATCTTTGCTGCAAAATCTTCTGCTCCAGAACTTTTGAACTCTCTCTACTCTAAGTCTCTCAACTTATATACTCCTATCGACTGCATTCCATACATTATATGGAATGGGCTCTGTCATGTGCTCCTGTTAGGTGAGTCATTATATGCAAATTACGCTTGCGGAAGAATCTGATCCCACTGACTGTGATGTTCAACTACTAAACTCCTCAACAAGTCTCCCAAGCTTCGATTTAATACCTCAGTCTATCCATCTGTATGATAGTGATATGTTGAGATATAAGATAATTATGTCCCCATCTTCTTCCATAGTGTCCTCCAGAAATGACCAACAAATTTGGTATCTCTGTCTGAAACAATACTCTTTGGTAAACCATGAAGTTGAACAACTTCTTTGAAAAACAAGTTTGCAATGTGTCTTGCATCAACGGTTTTCTGACATGTAATAAAATGTTCCATTTTTTAAAACCTGTTGACTACCACGAATATGGAATCACAACCTCTTTGTCTTCTCGGCAGTCCTAACACAAAATCCATGCTTACCACGTCCCACGGCCTCTCTAGTACTGGCAATGGTTGATACAATATTGTATTATGTCTTTTCCCCTTTACGTGATGGAAAATTATACATCTGTTCACAAACTTCTTGACATCTACCCTCATCCCTGGCCAATAATATAAACTATTCAGTTACGCAATTTTTTTGTCATGGCCAAAATGTCCAACCAATCCCCCACTATGTTTTTCCTTTAAAAGGTTCTCCCTCATAGAACTCTTCGAGATACACAACTGATTTTCTTTGAATAATAATCCATCCTGAATTAAATATTCAATCCATTGGATTCTATCTCTCAGAATAGGATTCTCACATGTTTCATAAGAATCCTTGAAATCTTAATCATCCATGTACATATCCTTAAGGCTATCAAAACCTAAGGTCTTCACACGAAACTCCTACAGGATCAAACATTTCCTGCTCAATGCATCAACAACCTTGTTAGCATTTCCAGAAATGTGCTTTATAACAAAATTAAATTTCTGCATAAATTCAACCCATTTCACATGTTTTTGGTTCAATTTCTCTGGTCTTGTTATGAATTGTAAAGCATGGTTGTTGTTGTACAAAACAAACTCCTTTGGAACCAAGTAGTGCCTCCATTTATTCAGTGCCTATATGATTTCATAAAATTATTTATCATACATGGAATATTTCATCTTGGCCTCATTCAGCTTCTCACTAAAGTATGCAATTGGTCTATTGTCTTGACTTTAGACTGCTCCAACTATGAATCCACTTGCATCACATCTCACTTGAAATGTTTTACTAAAATATAGAAAAACCAGAACTAGTTGTCCAATGATCTTCTCCTTTAACAACTTGAAACTTTTCTCTTCTTCCTCTATCCAATGAAAAGATTTATGTCTTTTCTTGACTGTGTCCATCATTGGTGCAGAAATTCCACTAAAATTTCTGATGAACTTCCTGTAAAAACTGGCTAGTCCATGGAAGCTTCTGACTTCAAAGATATTCCTTGTTGACGACCATCCTTTGATTGATTTTACCTTTTCATGATCCATCTTCAACTCATTCAAAGAGATCACAAAACCCAAATAAACGAGCTCTTTCTTCATGAAAGATTACTTCTTCAGATTTATCAACAATTTCTCTTGCTGCAACCTCTTCATCTCTAGATCTAAATGTATCAAATGTTCCTCCTCAATCTTACTGAAGATAAATATATCATCAAGATATAGAATTACAAATTTTCCAATCAAATATTTCAAGACGTCGTTCATCAATCTCATAAAAGTACTTGGCGTGTTCGTCAAACGAAACGGCATGACAATCCATTCATACAGTCCTTCATTTGTCTTGAATGTTGTCTTCCATTCATCACCTTCCCTCATTCTAATCTAATGATATCCACTTTTCAAATCAATTTTTGAAAAAAAAATTGCTCCACTCAAGCAATTCATCAAGTCATCCATCCTCAGTAAAGGAAATCTATACATGATGGTGATTTTGTTTATATCCCTCGAGTCTGTACACATTCTCCATCTACCATCCTTCTTTGGACTTAACACTATTGGTATAGCGCATGTACCCAAGCTTTCTCTTATCAACCCTTTGTCCATCAAATCCTGGACTTGCTTCTTGACTTCCTCATTCTCCTGCAGCGTCAATCTGTATGTTGCTTTGTTTGGTAAATTCACTCCTGGTATAAGTTCAATGTGATGGCTTATATTTTTTATGGGTGGCAATGAACAAGGTAAATTTTCCACCACTATATCAGTGAAATTCTCGAGCATTTATTGAATTTCCTTCGGTAGATCATCTATTGAAGTATTGGTCGAAATGACTCTAGGTTTTCTCACCACAACAAACTGCATGTCTTCTTCTCTCCTTTATTCATCCAGAAGTTCCTTCCCACTCATGAGAAGTATAGTATTGCTTGCTTCTTCTTTCACCTTCTTGTCTTCAATCGGAAGCAACATATGCGTCCTACCATTCTTTTCCAAGGTGTATGTGTTCTTTCTCCCATCATGAACAACATTTTTATCATATTTCCACAGTCTCCCCAACAAAAGATGATAGACAACCATGGGAATAACATCACATAAAATATCATCTCTATATCTCCCTATCTTAAATTCAACTAAACATTTTTTGGTGGCAGTTACCTGATGTCCTTTTTTCAACCACAAAACCTTATATGGGCTCAGATGTGCAACTCTTTCCAATTCCAAATTCTCCACCATTTATGTGGATACTATATTATCTGTACTTCCACTGTCCACAATCACCTTGCATACCCTATCCTTGGTCTTGCAAGCAGTTATGAACAAATTGTTCCTCTATACTGGATTCTCTATCTCCTTCTCTAGTTTCAAGAGAATTTTTCTCGTCATTAATGATCTTCTGCCTTCTGCATATTCTACCTAAACATTTAGCCTTTACGCTTTTGAAATGTGAGCTTTGCCTCCTCCATCTCTTTTTCTATCGGGACATTCAAAATACTTGTGTCCTATCTTTCTACAGACAAAACACTTTATGTCACCTCCTCT
Source organism: Picea engelmannii (assembly GCA_009831015.1). Lineage (NCBI taxonomy): Eukaryota > Viridiplantae > Streptophyta > Pinopsida > Pinales > Pinaceae > Picea > Picea engelmannii. The sequence goes on along the minus strand of ML795719.1, from coordinate 113,307 downwards.
GCCTCTTCCTCTTCCTCTTTCTCAAGGAAAAGTGTTCCTATCGACACACTGTCCTCCTTGTGAGCTTCCCCCCTTTTCTGGGTGGTTATGAGGTTTCATTTCTTCATCCTTGGGATTTTGTACTCTGTCTTGGGAAATTTCTTTTCCTCTGCTATGAATTCTACCTCTGCCCCTTTGACCTTTCTTTCAGGCCAACTTAACTTCATCCTTTGAAGCAATTTGATAAGCATCTTCCACATTTCTGATTGTTACCATGCTCATCTCATCTTGAATTTCATATCTCAAGTCATTCATGTATCTGGAGACTTTTTCATCATCAATATCATGACGAATTTCCCTGATGTTGAGTCTGTAAAATTCTTCAGTGTATTCCTTCATTTTCATCCCCTTCTGTCTCAAATTATGGATTCTTTGAAACAAATTGATTTGGTAATCTCTGGGTATAAACTTGTCTTTCATATTTGCTACCATCCTACCCCAGATTTTGATTCATTGTTTTCCTTTGAAACACCTGTCAGCCTACAGTTCATCCCACCACAATTTTGCATGCCCTTTCAGTATAGTGACAGCATGTTTTACCTTCTTTTCTTCTTCGATATCCTCATAGTCGAAGTATTTATCCAGATCTCTAAACCAATCTAGCAGCTCCTCAATGTCTAAGTTGCCTTCATACATCGAGATGTCTATTTTTGATTTGGCCCCTATTCTTGCAACAAATTTGAATAGACGTTCCTCTGCAGTATCTTTGGCTACAACTTCTTCTTCAGCTCTAGCCTCATTTTCACTTTCGGCCTCACTGATATCTCCGGTATCATCTATCTGCCTCTGTGTTGTCTCCATAGCATCCAATCGAGCACGAAGTTCTCCCATCTCCCTTTCCATAGCTAGATCGGGCATTGGTCTCTCTTGACGTCTTCTGAGCGACATTGTTTAAATCTATTCCTCGCCAAATTTAAATCACAACTTGCCTTCTCTCTCCCTTACTTATATAAAACAATGATTGTAAGCTCTAATACCACCTGATGCAACACCCCTACCTCAGTACGTTCTGTGTGACCTCTCGGTATAAGGATCATTATAAATCTCCCGTGAGCCGGAATGGCTCTTTAGTTCCCACAGGAACCTTCACACATATAACCACGGGTCCTTCTAGGGTTTATTCCTACACAAACAAGCACAAGGCACAAACCTCAACTCCACGTGACCAACCGGTGTGACCATGGCATTCACCCGAAAAGGTGTTTCAGGTTTCGCGACTTTGAAATCCTTGTTGTGAGTCCCTCTAACTCCTTCAATCCCTGAAACCCTGAAATGGCTAACGGTTCCTCATCTCCTCCATTATGCCTTAACCATATGACCTCATTCACATCCTTAGATACACCTCCAAGCGCGTGGGGATTTCATGACTCGTGAGTTCATGATGCGACCTCTTCTCCCTTTCCTGAAGTCTGAACTCGTGAATTCTTCTCCTCGGATCGACGACCCTGATCTTCCCACAATCTGACGATCCAAACTGTATCATAATTTCACGTATCAGGATTTCGCAACTCAAGTTATCCAAGTCACGACTTTATCCACACTCCAACTCCCAAAATGATGAAATCCGAAATCACAAGGAAAGCCATAACTTTCTCATATGACTTCCATTTGAGGTGATTCATGCATCGTTGGAAAGCTCTCGTCAAACTCTACACAATGAAGTCACTTCCATAATAATTTCATAACATAAAAAAATTAGCATTATGGATCCTCCTAGATCACACCTTTCTACTGAAGAACTTTTGGACCTCCAAAAGTATGGATCATTCATAAATGAAGCGAGGATACTTTCTCCTCACTTGTCCAGTATCATCCATCCTTCCTACTTGGATAATGAGCATCTCAATCATCACAATAACAGTGAAGATTGAAATAACATTGTTGACCAAGTTAACCATTCCCTTAAATTCACAAACTTTGTCATTCATTATTGCAACTACTAAACATACTCCACTGATTAGCAATAAATTGAACAACAAAATTGAATATATAGATGTGAAAGAGAATGAAGCATTAACATGTTTTCCCTTCTTAATAGGAACAACATCAACCAAAGGACTTGTTTTACTTTCAACCGTAGGCTGTAATTCTAGATCCTGGATACTAGCATTAACTAGTGTTTTCACATGCCTTGTAGTGACAACTGTCAAATTCGTGTTCATCTGATGAGCTCTCACAATGAACTAAATCCCATTCTTGAAAATATGGTAATTGTTATGTTCCTTGTAGAAAATGGCCTTCCTATCTTACAAGTATGGACTTTCCAAACCCATCCTGCAAATGCCAAGTGGAACCACATCTAACTCTACCTCGTCAATGAAACCGAATGTGATTGCAAACTATAACTTGCATCTCTTAACTACCTATAATTGAGTATCATCACAAATCCATTCCAAAGGATACGATCTCAGATGAGGCCTAGTTTCTAATCCCAAATTCTGAACAACTTGCTCTAAAATAATATTTACTTGTGATCCACTATCAACAAGTGTATCAAGCTTATTGTGCTTTGATATAACTCGTAAATGAAACAATTATTTTATTTTCTTTCCATCGGGGATTACATTAGCCTTTGAATAAGAAGTATGTGAACTAGAACTAGCAACATAAAATATACCTTTAATGCCCATATTTGTAACTTTAGAATCTGATCCAAGATCCTAAACTATAGATGTGGCCTTATGTTTACCCTTTTCCTTGAACTTCTTTGGTATCCTCTCTAGATGAAACTTCCAACACGTTGCCTCCTCATGTCCTTTCCTCTTGCAATGAGAACATGTAGGTTTCTCTTCTTATTTTCCCTTCCACTGTTTCTCGAAGTTATGAGGCTTTCCTTTACCTTTACCACCAGTTCCCTTGACCTTCTTTCGATCTTCATACATTTCTTCCACCATAGCTTTCATTGTCATGAACACAAAAAAGAATGCCTCTTCAATACCGAAAGGATTTGGATTATAAGAATCCTTGTCTTTTGTTGAAGCCATCTCCTGCTTTCGAAATGCACGCCTCAAACTAATCTCAAGAATGTACTCTTCAAACGATCCTTCACTAAGATTGAGTTTGGACCTCGTAAGCATTCACTTAAAAGTACATGTCAAACCAACTATGATACCACATGCTCCAAAAATCCTTATATGCCAATTAGTTCTTAAGAAGACACTAAACATCTTACCAGATTCGGGAAAATAAGATCGTTATGACTATTTGCAAAATATCATGTGAAAACATTTATTTATCCAAAACATCATTAATTTATAAACAACTTGCGGAAATAATGAGTACCAAAATAGAGACATTACATAATAGGGCTCATTACACAGTTTGAAAACATAATTCACCCATATTGGACTATGTCTTTGGGTCTGCTTCCAAACAATGAGACCGCCTTATTAATCCTTAAATGCTTGATACAATGATGATTTACAATGGAAAATTTGAAGACATCCTTCAAGTTTGCTACTCAAATGCAAAAACAAAGGCTACCATTGAACTCCTCTCAAAATTATAAGAAAAATAAGTATAAACTTGAATGTGTTATGAACAAGTGCTTAAAGACCTCCTTTTGCACGCATAACAAGACTAAGGGTTTCATACATGAAAAACTAGAATAAGATCTTTGTACACAACATTTTAGTATAGAAATAAATGTTGGGTATCTGTTATATTCTTTGTTGCTTGGCCCCCCTTTGGGGGGTGCAGGGGGGGAAGCCCCACATGTGGGGGTTCGGGGGCAGTGCCCTCGAGAAAAAAAATTATGCCTCAGGAAACGTGTCACATATTTAGGTGGTTTTTTGACACATGGTTTCTTTGCTGATGGTTTTCTATTTTTGGTTAAGGAATTAGGGTTGCTCACTAATCCAATACATTGTGTTAGGGTTTTGGATGACGCTAGCTCCTATATGTATATTGTATTGTAAACAATGTATCACTATGAATGAATATAGAATATGTTGGTTTTCCTGGTTTGGGTTTCCAGGGGAAAAATCTTTGTGTAATGTTTGTATTTGCCATTGTATATTTTCTGTTGTTTTACTCAAAATGTGTTTGCAGTAAATATTGTACAAGGTTAAAATCTACGTTTGGTATCATATCTTTGTTGGCTTCAGGGGGGCACATTTGTGGTCAATGGTTTGGCTCGGGACTGTTATAAGCCTTGTTATAGTGAGAGATATGTGGTATGGATTTTTCAGGTGAAAAGAAATGGCGAGAATTTCGAAAATGGAGATTGAGAAGTTTAACAAGCAAAGTTTTGAGTTGTGGAAGCTCAAGATGGAAGATCTGTTGGTGGACAGAGATCAGTGGATCGCGGTAGATCTAGGTACTGCACCTACATGAACTTCAGCAGATGACTGGAAAAAGTTGGATCGGAAGGCAAAGAGCACAATCCGACTGTGCCTCTCAGATTCAATATTATTGAATGTGTCAGAGGAAGCTACAACCAAGGGTTTATGGGAAAAGTTGGGGAAGTTGTATCAGTCTAAGTCCCTAGTAAATAAACTATTCCTGAGAAAGAAGTTGTATAACCTGAGGATGAGATATGGAGACTCAATGGAAGAGCATTTGAACGCCTTCAATATTGTGGTAAGTCAGTTAGTATTTGTTGAGATTAAAATTTCAGATGTAGATAAATGTATCAGTTTACTGTGTTCTTTACCAGACTCCTGTGATAGTCTGGTTGTGGCCATAGGTAGTAATACAACTGCCATGAAGTTTGATGAAGTGGTCTCATCCTTGTTGTCAGAGAAGATGAGACGGAAGAATATTGAAGGACAGAGCACAAACGCATTATTTGCAAGTGGAAATTCCCAAGAAAGAAATAGATCTAAGTTCTCAAGTGGGATATCTAAGTCTAAGGGTAGATCTAAATCTCCCAGAAAGTTTGTAAAGGTATATTGGAGATGTGGAAAAGAAGGGCACTACAAGAAGCAGTGTCAAAGTTGAGAAAAAGAAGGGATTTGAAGAATCTCCTTCTACAAAAGAAAAAACCTCCAAGGAAGGAGGGGATGTGTACTTGGATTCTTCAAGCACACACATAGATCATGAGGCATGGTTGGTTGACTCTGGTGCATCCTTTCATATGACTCCCCACAGGGAGTGGTTCTACAAATATGAAAGGTATGATGGAGGTAATGTTTTCTTATGTGATGATTCGACAACTAGAATCATAGGACGAGGAAAAGTCAAGTTGAGGCTCATAGATGGAAGGATTAGAACACTGTCTAGTGTTCTGCACATCCCAAGTTTGGCCAGAAATTTGATTTATGTAAGAAAAATGGACGATGCAGGTGTAAAAACAATATTTGAAAAGGAAACCTGGAGAATGGTTCGAGGAGAGATGGTGTTGTTGAAGGGAGTTCTGTTTGGAACTCTGTATAAGCTTCAAGGAAGCACTATTAGTGATGGGTGTAATAGTTCTATTGTTCTTGATATTGGAGTTGAAGAAGACAGAATTCCTACAGTCTCTGGAGAAAAGGTTATGTTGTGGCATCGAAGACTGGGGCATATCGGAGAGAAGGGCCTTCAACTAGTACACGATAAAGGTATGGTTGAAGGTATGTCTAACTACTCTTTGGGTTTTTATTTTTGTGAACATTGTCTATATGGAAAGCAGAATCAAGTAAGATTCCCCTCTGGTGCAACGAGGGAAGAAGGAATTTTACAGCTAGTTCACAGTGATGTTTTTAGACCTGTATCGGTCCCATCATTGGGACAATCTGTGTACTATGTCTCATTTATAGATGACTTCTCGAGGAATACTTGGATATATTTCCTCAAGAATAAATCTGAAGTCTTTGACAAGTTTAAATAGTTTAAGGCTCTTGTTGAGAATCAAACACAGAAAAAAATTAAGGTGTTGAGGACAGATAATGGTGGAGAGTTTTGCGGGAATGAATTTGAAGAATTCTATAAGAAGTGTGGTATAGCAAGGTACAAGACTACTCCATATACACCTTATCATAATGGAGTTGCAAAAAGGATGAATAGGACGTTGATGGAAAAAGCAAGGTGCATGCTAAGTGGTGTCGGGTTAGGGAAAGAATTATGGGCAAAGGCAGTGGGTACTACATGTTACCTGGTCAATAGATAACCCTCATCAGCATTGGATGACAAGACTCCACAAGAGGTATGGACTGGTAAGGAACCTTCTCTCACATATCTCAAGGTATTTGGTTGTGATGCATATGTTGATGTTCCAAAGGAAAACAGGAGTAAGCTAGATAAGAAGGTTGGAAAGTGTATCTTTATTGGATATAAATATGGTCTCAAAGGTTATAAGCTTTGGAACCCAGAAACTAAGAAATTAGTGTATAGCCGAGATGCGGTATTTAGAGAAATGAAGGATGTTGTTAAACATGAAGTCTTACCAAGTAAGGAAAAACCAGATAAAATAGAGTTTGATTTCAAGGATAATGAATCAAACTCTACATAATAACGGGAATTAGAAGAAGATCCTCATACTCCAGTATTGAGGAGATCGGTTCGAGAAAGAAGGCTACCAGAAAGGTGTATTCCATCTTATTTCCGTTCAAATTTTGCTTTGTCTATTATTGATGATGATCTTGGAACTATCAGGGAGGCAGTGGATTCAAAGGATGGAAAGATCTGGAAATGGGCCATGGATGAAGAAATGGCATATTTGGATAAGAATGAGGTTTGGGATCTAGTGGAGTTGTCGGTTGGAAGAAATCCCATTGGCAGCAAATGGGTATTTAAAAAGAAGCTGAGTGCAGAAGGAAAAGTGGAGAAACACAAAGCTCAGTTAATAGCAAAGGGTTATTCCCAGGTTGAGGGAATTGATTTTGGTGAGATTTTTTCTCTTGTTGCCAAGTTAACCTCTATAAGATTTATGTTATATGTTGTTGTTGTATTTGCTTTTGAAGTAGAACAAATGGATGTGATGACAACATTCCTACATGGGGATCTGGAAGAAGAAATCTATATGAAGCAACGAGAAGGTTATGTTGTGAAGGGAAAGAAGGAGATGGTATGCAAGCTTAAAAAGTCCATGTATGGTTTAAAACAATCACCAAGGATGTGGTATAAAAAAATTGATACTTATATGTTGGGACTTGGCTTCACAAGAAGCAAAGAGGATCATTGTGTCTATTTTAAATTAATTGGTGATCATTTGATTATTTGGTCTTATATGTGGATGACATGTTGTTGATAGGAAGCAACAAGGAGATTATCCAGGATGTGAAAACTCAATTGTCCTCTAAATTTGACATGAAGGATCTCGGTGCTTCAAATTTATTTTTGGGCATGGAAAATAAAAGAGATCGGAAAAAGAGGAAACTCTGGTTAAATTAGAGAAAATATGTCGAGACAATATTGCAGAGGTTTAATATGCAGGAATGTAAACCAATCCAGGTTCTATTCTTGTTGGTGTAAAGTTATTTGTGGATCAGTGTCCCAAGACACGGGAAGAGGAGGATGACATGTCTCGTGTTCCATATGCGAGTGCAGTTGGAATTTTAATGTATGCAATGGTCTGTACTAGACTGGGCATTGCACATGCAGTGGGATTTTTGAGCAAGTATATGTTAAAACCAGGGAATGAGCATTGGACAGTAGTAAAAAGGGTTTTCAGGTATTTGTGTGGTACCACTAGCTATGAATTGTGCTACCAAGGAAGACCGGGATTGGACGTAGTGGTGGATATGCATGGCTTTGTAGATGCAGACTGGGCTAAAGATTTAGATAGTAGGAAATCTACAAGTGGGTATGTGTTTAACATGTTTGGAGGACCAATAAGTTGGATGAGCAAAAGACAGGTTGTAGTGGCACTTTCAACTACAGAAGTTGAATACATGGCAACCACTCATGCAAGTAAAGAAGCAATATGGTTACAAAGATTGTGTTTAGGTATTGGGTTGGTACAACAAGCTATAAGGATAGATTGTGATAGTCAAAGTGCAATTTTTCTCTCGAATAACCCGGATTATCATTCAAAGACAAAGCATATTGATATTCAATATCACTTTGTGAGAGACATGATTGAAGAAAAGAAAGTATTGTTGATGAAGGTGGACACTTTGAAGAATGTTGTACATTCATTAACAAAATCTATGAGCACTAAGAAGTTCTCTTGGTGTAGAGGATCCATGGGCATTCATGCCCTGGATTGTTGACTATGTAACCCTGTAACCCCCTATATGCAAAGAAAACAAGAAGTGGGAGAATGTTGGGTATGTGTTATATTCTCTGCACGAGTAGTAGTGTTTGCCTCGAGAAATGTGTTACATATTTATGTGGTTTTTTGGGTGCATGGTTTATTTGTTGATGGTTTTCTATTTCCGGTTAAGGAACTAGTTTTGTTGAATAATCCAAGTCATTGGGTTAGGGTTTTGGATGTCGTTGGCTCCTATATATATATTGTATTGTAAACAATGTATCACTATGAATGAATATAGAATATGTTGGTTTTCCCGATTTGGGTTTCCAGGGGAAAAATCTACGTGTAATGTTTGTATTTTCCATTGTATATTTTCTATTCTTTTACTCAAAATGTGTTTGCAATAAATATTATACAAGGTTAAAATATACACTACCATCACCATCATATTCCTCTCAGAAATCTGAGAAAATGAGTATAAACACTCTATACTTCTCTCAAAGAACTCTATAGCATGCACAACGAGACAAATCTAAAATAAGAACACCTCTTACACTAAAAACGAGGAAATTATCTCTTGAAACGAATTTAAATGCTCCAATCCTCCAACTTGGCATGTATTTCCATTATTGTGCATAGGTTTGGTGCTAGGTTTATATAGGGCTAGTTCGGCCACCTGACCCCCCTATATGCTCCGGTTGTTTTAATAAATATTTAAATATAATTTGTTGGTTGTTGTAACCAACCGACATGTCTTGGGTATGTGTTATATTCTTTGCATGTGTGTGTGTGGGCGTGTCAGATTCGAAAATTGCGTCTGATGATCCCTCGTAGTAGTTTTATGTGTGTCATGTGCATTAGGAACTTCCTAGGGGGGGAAGGTATGCCCCCCCTGGTTACGCGCAACGTTCGGGGCAGCACCCCGAAATTTTTTTTGGGCGGTTTTTGTTGTTTTTAGTGGTTTTCTAAATTAATCCCAAATTAAGGGATTAGGGTTTTGGTATCTACGGAATACCTAAAAACATTGTATATATTTATGGTGAATGGTAAAATTCAAGATAATGAATATAAAAAAGGTTTTCTCCGGTTTAGGGTTTCCGATATAAATCTCTGTGTACTATGTGTATGAGCCATTGATTAATTTATGTTTTGCTTAAGTATATATATCCATTGTTTTACTTCATAGGTTTAAAACTTACATGTGGTATCAGAGCTCATTTTTGGCTTCAGAGGGATGCCTTTGCTGTTGAGGGTTTGGCTCGATCATGATAGATCAATTTTATCTTGGGTCTGTGATAAACCTAGGTTTAGTGGGAGATTTTGCAATGGAGATTCGAGTAGATAAAGAGGAATGGTGAGATCATCTAGAATCGAGATAGATAATTTCAATGGTAAAACTTTGAGCTATGGAAACTCAAGATGGAGGACCTTCTTGTAGACAAAGAACAATGGATCGTTGTGGATTTTGGTACACAACCTACTAGTACGTAGGCTATTGGTACACAACCTAATAGAACACAAACTACTAGTACACCACCTACTGGTATGTCGAAGGAATATTTGGAGAAGTTGGACAGAAGAGCAAGGAGTACTATTCGACTCTGCCTAGCAGATTCAATGTTGTTGAATGTCTCGGGAGAATCTACAGCCAAGGAACTATGGGATAAGTTAGGGAATTTGTATCAATCAAAGTCCCTGGTAAACAATTTTTTTCTTCGAAAGAAGTTGTATCATATTAGGATGGAAGATGGAGATTCTATGACAGAACATCTAAATGCCTTTAATACTCTGGTAAGTCAACTTGTCTATGTTAATATTACTATTGCAGAAGAAGATAAGTGTATTACTTTGTTATGTTCTTTGCCAGACTCTTAGGATAATCTGGTTGTAGCAATTAGTAGTACCACTCAATCTACATTGAAGTATGAGGATGTAGTTGCATCCTTGTTATCTGAAGAGATGAGGAAAAAAAGCATGGATGGTCATAGCACAGATGCTTTATTTGTAAGAGGTAATACCCAAGACAAGAATCCCGATAAGTCTTCGGGGGGGGGAGACGTAAATCTATAGGTAGATCTAAGTCTCCAGGAAAATCTTTGAGGAAATGTTGGAAGTGTGGTAAAACAAGGCATTATAAGAAAGATTGCAAGTCTAAGAAGGTTGATAAACCAAAGGGGCCCGATAGTACCTCTTCCTCAGAGGCGAAAACCTCCATTGAAGAAGGAGGTGATGTTTACCTGGCATCTACAGGTACACATGCAAATCGTGATGTATGGTTGATCGACTCAGGTGCGTCATACCATATGACCCCTCACAGAGAGTGGTTCTCTGAATATGAAAAATATGATGGTGGTGATGTATTCCTAGGAGATGACTCGACATCCAAAATCATGGGATGTGGAAGGGTTAAGTTGCTCCTAAAAGATTGAAGGATTAGAACTCTCCCTAGTGTTCTTCACATTCCAAAACTAGCCAGGAGCCTAATATCTGTAAGCAAGTTGGATGATGTAGGAGTGAATATTGTATTTGGAAAGAACACTTGCAATATGGTACAAGGAGCAATGGTGTTGATGAGGGGAGTTCAGTGTGGACTATGTACAAGTTGTTGGGAAGCACTTATACTAATGGGTGTAACAGTTTTGTTGTCCTTGAGAAGAGAAATGAAGGAGACAAGATCAATATTGTCCCAAAAAAGAAGACCATGTTGTGGCATCAAAGGCTGGGGCATATTGGAGAAAAGGGCCTTCGAACACTACACGGTAAAGGTATGGCTAATTGCACTCTAGATTTTGATGTCTCTAAACATTGCATATATGGTAAACATAATCGAGTAAGATTCCCATCTGGTGCTACAAGAGCAAAGGGGATCTTAGAGTTGATACACAGTGATGTGTTTGGACCTGTGCATTTTCCATCACTAGGTAAGTCTATGTATTATGTTTCATTCATAGATGATTTCTCAAGGAAAACATGGATTTATTTTCTTAGAAAGAAATCTAAGGTATTTGATAAATTTAAAGAGTTTAAGTCTCTGGTAAAAAATCAGATAGAGAAAATAAAGGTATTGAGAACTGATAATGGTGGAGAATTATGCGGAAATGAATTTGAAGAATTCTGTAAGAACTGTGGTATAGCAAGGCAGAAGACTACTCCATACACTCCTCAGCAGAATGGAGTTGCAGAAAGGATGTGTTATCACACTAAATTGCCCTGGGTTTTTAGTTTGTTTTTATCCCTTTTTAAGCCTTAGATTTTAATTTTTTAAGTTTCATCCCTTTAATGTTTATATTTGTTAGGACCCCTTACATAAATAAAGTTTTGAGTCATAAATCATCTTTGATCCTCAAATTGATTTTTGGACTTAGAACCATTTTAGTTCACGATTTAAATTTTGGTCCCCTTCATGATTTGTCACTAGGATCGGTCCCTCCCATGACTAGACTGATGTGACACACCTTTCTCCTCATTCACGACCCTGTGGGCATGCCTTGTTTTCCTTGCTTACCAGTCCAATCATTTTTTAAATTGGAGCATTGCCCACTGATCATGCAGTTCCATAGCGCCTTTCACATTCATCATGTTTCCACCACAAGTTATGATTACCACGACTGATGTCATCTTCCTTGTTTTCAGCACCAGGAGTTGGTTAAAGATACCTTCAAGATCTCGTATTTATGAGCCCTGATAACAGTTTGTGATTTGAAAATTCAAGAATGTTGTGCTACTCAAACTCACAGTTCTGACCAGGCGACAGCAGTGCGACCAAATCTGATGCTGAGGTAGATTTGAGGGACGAAATGTTCGTGACTTCATCCTGAGATTTTGTTGAAGCTTTAAACATGTGTTTACTCCACAGGTATCACATGTTGCCTCCTTTGTACATTAATTTTCACAAAGAATTAATGTTCAGAGTTTGGCTTATCGGGCTTGCATAGTTGTAAGGGACTCATCTTCGCATCATATCCTTGTCTCCTCCCTTTTCAAAACTGTGAACCTCATTTGTCAAATTTTGATTACATATGATCACCATAGCTATTGAGGTTGCAAGCATCTAAACAATCTATCCTCTACATACGCGTCGCGCTACCCAGAGGCGTTGCTTAACCCCTATGTGTCTCCCCTGCTTCCTTTCATTTTTGAGTTAAGCATTTTTACCCAGCTACAAAGGGCCAATTATGAACTACCCCCTCATTTTCTAAACTCTTAATACCTGCACAAATCTAAGGGTGGGATTCCACAGTCAAAACTTGGCATACTAGCATGAGTCTGTTTTAAAAGTTCAGCCTTGTACATATGAACCCCGAGTTTAAGTCCTCCTAGTTATTACTACCCCATAAGCCTTAAGAAGATCTAATTCTAAGCCATGGAGACTCCTCAGATGAAGAAGACACACAAAGGGGGCAAGGTGGTTAGAATAGAACCTGTGGATATGCATCTTTTTGATACAGAGCCCATGGCAAGAGAGGTTTTTCAAAGAGTGGAATGCCTCTCTTTCTGCCAGAATATGCAAAGAGGCCATCCAGAGGTGACAAGAAAGTTTGCATTACATTTTGATGGCAGGAGAACCAAGGTTGGGTATTTAGAATTTGAGGTGACAAAGGCCTCTATTTCAACTGCAACAGGAATCCCTATTACAGGTGAAAAGTGGTTTAAATCCATGGCTTTGAGTTCAGCCTATGCCAAAGATCTCCCTAAGCCTGAACATCAAACCAGTGATTTGTCTAAAGGTGTGCCAATGAATCAATTGATTGAATAGTTTGACATGATATTGAAGATCATCCAAAGATATTTTACATGTGAAGGGAGGTTTAACACATTGTACCAGTACCATATAAGGCTTTTGCTACATTTTACTGGTAAAGTTGAAATGAATATTCCTTACTACTTGTTAAGGAGCATAGGTAAGATGTTAGACATAATTCAATCCAAGTCTAAGGATGTGGATACTAGCATCTTTCACTCTGGATTGATCAAAATTCTAGTCTCTGAGGAATTGGGTAAGAAAGAGATTTCATGGGAACATTTTGTTGTTGCTTCTCACTTTAAGATGGATATATCATCTTATCCTCAATCGCAGATTGCAAGTCCTTTATCACCCACCAGTGTTGTTAAAGCAGGGACCAGTAGGAAGAGAAAGGGCAGAGCCCATGTTCAAGTTCCAGAGTTCATCAATCAAGTCATAGAAATGGAGGAGGAATCGTGTCCTTCCCCACAGAGAGATTTTTCACCACCTCCTCCACCAGGGTTAGAAGAGGTTCCTTATTCTACCAAAACTACATCCAAAAAAGGGAAGAAGCTACATTTCCTCTCTTCTCCTCCAGCATCCAATACCAAGGGGAAAAGACCTTTCACAAGATCATCAATTCCCAGAGAGGTTTTTGAAGAACAGTCCCCATCAGAGATCCTTGTACAAAAGAAGAAGGGTAAATGGATTAAAAATCTTGTGGAAAGGAAAGAAGAAACCCTTGTGCAAAAAAAGAAAAATAAAGACAAAGACATCAAGAAGCCTGATGAACCAGACAAGGAAATTCCCATGCAGGTGGATAAGGAGACCGAGAAAAATCCTGTTGAGACTGTGCATGACACTACTCCACCTGATAGTCAGACATTCAAAAGATTGATCATGCAACTTAGGGATGTTAGGAAGAGGTAGCTCATCTTAAAATAGAATATATGATTCACAGGGCTCATATGAAAGAACTCATGGATGGCTACAAACACACTCTTGACCTAGCAAGGTTTGCAGCAAGAAAGGCCCAGCCTCTCCATAGGCAACTCCAAAACCTTTATAGGAAGAACAAAGGCTTTCAGTCTCAGAACAGGAAGCTCAAGGAAGAGTTGCAACATTTTCAAGATGAAGTAGCTCAAAGAAACTTGTAGGATTTGGTTGAAGCTACTATTGAGAAAGAGACACCAACAATTAATGAAAACACAACTCCACTGAAGAAGCCTGTCGTTGCTAAAAGGAAGAAGTCATATGTGCCAAATGAAGATCCTCCTTCTACAAGAAAGAGTGTGAGGTCAAGTGTTAAGGTAACGAAATAGTTGGTAAAAGATGAGCCCCATTTTTTAGGATGGTTCATTTTTTGTGAGGGTAAATTGTTATTGGAATATCACCTCTGCCACCTATACAGTTTTCTAAGTACTTGATTCTTGGAGTTTTGGGTTTTTGTGAAGTGTTAAATCCCTCGGTAGGAAAATGCAGACATTCTGTAGCGCTTTGGCGCTACGAAATAGTCTATGTTGGTATTACACTGATATGCTACCTACAGTGCTGACAAGTTACCTAAAGATGATAGGTTTAATACTATGCAAAGTCACCACTTGCTCTGCACATGATCAAGTTGGAGGTGTTGTGTTTTTTATAGCGCTACCTAAAATTTGCACACAGACGCGGCACAGTGGCACTACCTAAATTCGCTACCTAATATTTCGCAGAGGTCAGAGTTTGTACAGGGGATAGGAAGGTTAGGCACTACCTTTTCTACTTGTCAAGTTTTGAAGTACGCTACTCATATTGCTACCCAAAGAAGCTGCCAACAAACACCAGGGATCTAGGAGGGCCAAGCTAACAACTTTATGGATAGTTGATGATGGAGAAGACTGTAGAATTAGCAGCTAGAATCATGAGGACAACCAAATTCTCCTGAAAGACACATGGCAAAAAAGGAGTTGTGCAACGAAAGGGAATCAAATGAGTTTGAAGTTTGGTTGGGTTAGTCACCAACATTTTCCTATTTTATAGCATAGGTTGTTAGCCAAGTTGTTAGATGAAATAAATTCATAGAGATTTTCAAGGGAAGGAGGCCAACTCTTTCGTCCAATTGTTGCCTTTCTTTTGTTATAAATAGATAAATAAAATTCTTTAGTAGGTTCGGATGGTAGACCAAGGCTCCCTTAGATGGTAATATTTTGATGAAGTGATTGTGATCTAGCTATGTAGTGGACTTAAGACATTTTGGCTAATAGAAATGAGCTTCTCTTTCAGCTTATTTGCTTTTGATGCTAAATGTTCATGCTTTGAATGATTCACATGAATGATTATGGTGATGTTATGGTGGCTGTTTGATCATTATATTATCATGATGTTTATTTAGTTGATCCGAATTATTTTCGGCACGAAATGAGAGCGGAGATATAACACAGAAATATTCAGAGATATTGCAAGAGAGACAACAATATAACAGAGATATAGAGGAAATATAACAAGAGTCACAGATATACAGTAATACACGATTTCTATTAATGAAATAAATGTACAGAGACTGTAAAAGTACAGAGTGAAAGACTCGCTAGAATGGTGGTAGCTTATCCCTGAGAAGAGATGTGACGGCTACTCGCATTCGCAAGAAGATGATTAAAATAAGGCTTTGAAGGCCTTCTTACAATAAGAAGGAATGTCAAAAACCCTAGACATCCAAAAATGTAACCCTAGGAGATGAAGCGCCAAAAGTCATGTGGGCCCCGTTTGGGTAAGTGAGTACATCAACTTCGTGGGGTCGTAACTTTTGCATACGATCTTCGTTTTAGGCGTGTGATAGCTCGTTGGAAAGGTATCATCGAGGAGATTCATTTTGGGGGCTCAATCATGGATTTGGATTTCATTGAGATCCTCTATCTCAAAAAACCTTCATTTGGACCCTCAAAATGGCCCCGGAAGTGAAAACCTGCTAAAAATAATAAATTGCCAAAATTGCCAGAAACATGTTCTCGGCCAGTTGGAGAAGGTGGGTGGCCACCATTATCCACCTGTATCAATCCTCCCTCCTTAGGAAGCAATGGTCTCCATTGCATTGAGTTCCTGGGGGAGAGGGGAAAGCGATTGCTGAATCTGAATCTTGGTTATCTCCTTGCCTTGCTGGAGAAGTGGCGTTGCTTAGCTTGTTGAAGGCTATCACGAACCTTTGGCTGGAAGGTTTGGACCATTTTAACCAATCTGGATATTTTAGATGACTGTGTGCAGAAGGAATCTTTGTGCTTTGTTGCAACCTTGTCAACCTACTTATGTTGAATAAAAGGTGCTTGGGCCGAATCAATGGTGGTTGTAGTATCCTTATGTTCACCTTTTGAACAGATTGTGAAGAAGCTGAATTTTGTAGTATGAGATACTACTTTGCGGCAGTGTTTAGGTGGGGCAGTAGTTGGAAATACCTATGGTATTCTGTAGAGATGACCCCCCAAAGTAACAATGACACTACGAGGTCGAGACTCATAAACAACATGGCGTCTCAACATATATGGTTGGCCCAAGAGAACATCACATACATCCAATGGGGAAACATCACATAATACCTCATCCTTGAAGGGTTGGATGCCTTATGACAATCGACACTGTTGGCTGACATGAAGATCTCGTCCTTGGCGAAGCCACCCAATGTTGTATGGTTGTGGGTGTGGTGTTGTTGATAATCCCAACTGTTTGACAACCTCTATTGAAGTTCTTCTAGCTTTCGCTATTAACAATAAAATGCAGTGGGGTCCTCCTCACCCACATCTGTGAATGAAAAAGGCGCTCCCCCTCATTTGGATCTGCTGGTTCTTCTGGTTGAATTGTTGCGGTCGCGACAATAGCAGTGGGGTCTGCGTCGATGATCTGTCTTTTACCAGTATTTTAAGAATCAGATTCTGAATCAGGGTTCAGCTCCTTGTCTTTGATCTCGGCCAACAATGAGTGTTTTGAGTGGCATTCATCGGTGTTGTGCCAAGGGATTTTGTGGAAATCACACCATTTTCTGGTGTCCTTCTTTGTCTTCCCGTGACCCTTCTTTTCATGTGCCTTGGACTGGTATTCGGGAGAATTTTTGTAAGGTTCGTCTTTGTCATACTTTGGTTGTTGCGGATTTGCAGACCTGAATTACCATTTGTTATGGTGCTTAAATTTCTGCTCAATTTTAACAGCATATCGATAAGCAGCACCGAGTGATGAGATGTCCAGAAAATCCATTTCAGTCTAGATGTATCTGTGTAGAGCCCCACGGTATTTCAGAACCAAATGTCCCTTGGAGTCTTTGATACCCAACTTGGTGCGCAAGGTATGGAAGGTATTGGTGAACTCTGGAACTTCTTGGCCCCTCTCTTGCCGCAGTGTGGTCCATCTCATGTACTGGTCCTCATAGTTTACAACAGGGTAATACTCTTATTTTACCACATCCACAAAACAATCCCAAGTGAGATCAACCCCATAAATTCCAGACTCCTCTGTAGAACTTTTCTCCCAGTAAGTTTCCCACCAATGTTTAACATGAGGGAGAGATTTAAAAAGTGTGAACGTGATCTTTCTTTGTCGGAAAAATTGCGAACAGAGAAATAACCTTCTAGCAGATTTAACCATTTATCTAGGGCATCTGCATCTATTTGACCTTCAAATACAGGAATATCAAAATTAACCTGTACCTTGAAAGGCGAGGTGCCTCCAAAGTGGTTTCTTGATGAATATGCGCCTGATGCTATCGGGAGGCGTTGAAGGATGTGGGAAAAACTCTCCATCATTTCATCCTTATGTCGCGTGAGAGCTTGCTCAAGCAATAGAATGATAGGATCGTCTACTCCATCGTTTTTATTTTCTTCCGCCATTGAGGGTTTCATGGGTGTGCAAGAGCGATTGTCCTCAAGAGAGACAAGCTCGAGACCCAACTTGCTATACTTAGACCTCGTCGGGGGCATGCACTGAAAACAATCAAGAGAAGCCTGCTCTGATACCACTGATCTAGATTATTTTTGGTACGAAAAGAGAGCGGGGATATAACACAGAAATATTCAGAGATATTGCAAGAGAGACAACAATATAACAGAGATATAGCAGAAATATAACAAGAGTCACAGATATACAGTAATACACGATTTGTATTCATGAAATAAATGTACAGAGACTATAAAAGTACAGAGTGAAAGACTCGCTATAATGGTGGTAGCTTATCTCTAAGAAGAGATGTGATAGCTACTTGCATTCGCAAGAAGATGACTACAATAAGGCTCTGAAGTCATTCTTACAATAAGCAGGAATGTCAAAAACCCTAGACATCCAAAAATCTAACCCTAGGAGATGAAGCACCAAAAGTCATGTTGGCCCCGTTTGGGTAAGTGAGTACATCAACTTCGTGGGGTCGTAACTTTTGCATACGATCTTCGTTTTAGGCGTGTGATAGCTCGTTGGAAAGGTATCTCAAAATGGCCCTGGAAGTGAAAACCTAATAAAAATAGTAAATTACCAAAATTGTCAGAAACATGTTTTGGGCCAGTTGGAGAAGGTGGGTGGCCACCATTATCCACCTGGATCAATCCTCCCTCCTTAGGAAACAATAGTCTCCATTGTGTTGAGTTCATGGGGGAGAGGGGAAAGCGATTGTTGAATCTGAATCTTGGTGATTTGCTTGCCTTGTTGGAGAAGTAGCGTTGCTTAGCTTTTTGAAGGCTATCACGAACCTTCGGCTGGAAGGTTTGGACCTTTTTAACTAGTCTGGCTATTTTAGATGATTGCGTGCAGAAGGAATCTTTGTGCTTTGTTGCAACCTTGTTGACCTGCTTCTATTGGATAGAAGGTGCTTGGGTCGAAGCTATGGTGGTTGCAGTATCCTTATGTTCACCTTTTGAATAGATTGTGAAGAAGCTAGATTTTGTAGTATGAGATACTACTTTACAGCAGTGTTTAGGTGGGGCAGTAGTTGGAACCACCTCTGGTATTCTGTAGAGATGACCCCTCAAAGTAACAATGACACTACAAGGTCGAGACTCATAAACAACATGGCATCTCCACATATATGGTTGGCCCAAGAGAACATCATATAAATCTAATGGGGAAACATCACATAATACCTCATCCTTGAAGGACTGGATGTCGTACGACAATCGACACTGCTAGCTGACGCGAAGATCTCGTCCTTGGTGAAGCCACCCAATGGTGTATGGTTGGGGGTGTGGTGTTGTTGATAATCCCAACTGTTTGACAACATCTGTTGAGATGAGGTTCTTCTGGCTTCCGCTATCAACAATAAAATGCAGTGGGGTCCCCTTCACCCACATCTGTGAATGAAAAAGGTGCTCCCCCTCTTCTGAACCTGTTGGTTCTTCTGGTTGAATTGTTGCGGTCGCGACAATTGCAGTGGGGTCTTCATCGATGATCTGTCTTTTACCAGTATTTTCATAATCAGATTCTGAATTAGGGTTTGGCTCCTTGTCTTTGATCTCGGCCACCAATGACTACTTTGAGAAACATTCATCAGGGTTTTTCCAGAGGGTTTTGTGGAAATCACACCATTTTTCGGTGTCCTTCTTTGTCTTTTCGTGACCCTTCTTTTCCTATGCCTTGGACTGGTTTTCGGGAGAATTTTTGTTAGGGTCGTCTTTGTCATACTTTGGTTGTTGCGGACTTGCAGACCCGAATTCCCGTTTGTTCTGGTGCTTAAATTTTTTCTCAATTTTAATAGCATGTCAATAAGCAGCACCGAGTGATGAGATCTCCACAAAATCCGTTTCAGTCTGGATGTATCTCTGTAGAGCCCCACGATATATCAGGACCAAATGTCGCTCGGAGTCTTTGATACTCAGCTTGGTGCGCAAGGTATGGAAGGTATTGGTGAACTCAGTAACTTCTTGGCCCCTCTCTTGTCACAGTGTTGTCCATATCATGTACTGGTCCTCATAGTTGCCAATAGGGTAATATTGTTCTTTTACAGCATCCACAAAAAAATCCCAAGTGGGATCCTTCCCATAAATTCCAGACTCCTCTGTGGAAAATTGCTCCTTCTAGCAAATAACCTTCTAGCAAATTTAACCATTTATCTAGGGCATATGCATCTATTTGACCTTAAAATACAGGAATATCAAAATTAACATGTACCTTGAAAGGTGAGGTGCCTCCAAAGTGGTCGCTTGATGAAGATGTGCTTGATTTTATTGGGAGGCGTTGAAGGATTTGGGAAAAATTCTCCATCATTTCGTCCCTCTGTCGCGTGAGAGCTTGCTCAAGCAACAGACTGATAGGATCGTCTGCTTCTTCTTTTTTATTTTCTTCTGCCATTGAGGATTTCTTGGGTGTGCAAGAGAGATTGTACTCAAGAGAGAAAAGATCGAGACCCAACTTGCTATACTCATACCTCGTCGGGGACATGCACTGAAAACAATCAAGAACAGCCTACTCTGAGACCACTGATCCGAATTATTTTCGACACGAAATGAGAGCGGGGATATAACACAGAAATATTCAGAGATATTGTAAGAGAGACAACAATATAATAGAGATATAGCGGAAATATAACAAGAGTCATAGATATACAGTACTACACGATTTCTATTAATGCAATAAATGTACAGAGATTGTAAAAGTATAAGGTGAAAGACTCGCTAGAATGGTGGTAGCTTATCTCTAAGAAGAGATGTGACGGCTACTTGCATTTGCAAGAAGTTGATTAAAATAAGCCTCTGAAGGCCTTCTTACAATAAGCAGGAATGTCAAAAACCCTAGACATCCAAAAACCTAACCCTAGGAGATGGAGCGCCAAAAGTCATGTGGGCCCCGTTTGGGTAAGTGAGTACATCAACTTCGTGGGGTCGTAACTTTTGCATACGATCTCCCTTTTAGGCGTGTGATAGCTCATTGGAAAGGTATCATCGAGGAGATTCATTTTGGGGGATAAATAATGGCTTCATATGTCATTGAGAACCATGATCTCAAATAACATTCATTTGGACCCTCAAAATGGCCCCGGAAGTGAAAACCTGCTAAAAATAGTAAATTGCCAAAATTGCTAGAAACATGTTTTGGGCCAGTTGGAGAAGGAGGGTGGCCACCATTATCCACTTGGATCAATCCTCCCTCCTTAGGAATCAATGGTCTCCATTGCGTTGAGTTCTCGGGGAAGAGGGGAAAGCGATTGTTGAATCTGAATCTTGGTGATTTTCTTGTCTTGTTGGAGAAGTGGCGTTGCTTAGCTTGTTGAAGGCTATCACGAACCTTTGGATGGAAGGTTTGGACCTTTTTAACCAGTCTGGCTATTTTATATGACTGTGTGCAAAAGGAATCTTTATGCATTGTTGCAACCTTGTCGACCTGCTTCTGTTGGATAGAAGGTGCTTGGGCCAAAGCTATGGTGGTTGCAGTATCCTTTTGTTCACCTTTTGAACAGATTGTGAAGAAGCTGAATTTTGTAGTATGAGATACTACTTTGCAGCAGTTTTTAGGTGGGGCAGTAGTTGGAACTACCTCTGGTATTCTGTAGAGATGACCCCCCAAAGTAACAATGACACTACAAGGTCGAGACTCATAAACAACATGGAGTCTCCACATATATGGTAGGCTCAAGAGAACATCACATACATCCAATGGGGAAACATCACATAATACCTCATCCCTGAAGGGTTGGATGTCGTATGACAATCGACACTGTTGGCTGACATGAAGATCTTGTCCTTGGCAAAGCCACCCAATGTTGTATGGTTGCGGGTGTCATGTTGTTGATAATCCCAACTGTTTGACAACCTCTTCTGAGATGAGGTTCTTCTGGCTTCCGCTATCAACAATAAAATGCAGCGGGGTCCCCTTGACCCACATCTATGAATGAAAAAGGCGCTCCCCCTCTTCTGGATCTGTTGGTTCTTCTGGTTGAATTGTTGCGATCACGTCAATAGCAGTGGGGTCTGCGTCGAGGATCTGTCTTTTACCAGTATTTCCATAATCAGATTCTAAATCAGGGTTCGGCTCCTTATTTTTTATCTCGGCCACCAATTACTGTTTTGAGCGACATTCATCGGTGTTGTGCTAAGGGATTTTGTGGAAACCACACCATTTTCCAGTGTCCTTCTTTGTCTTCCCGTGACCCTTCTTTTTCTATGCCTTGGACTGGTTTTTGGGAGAATTTTTTTTAGGATCATCTTTGTCATACTTTGGTTGTTACGGATTTGCAAACCCGAATTCTCGTTTCTTCTGGTGCTTGAATTTCTACTCAATTTTAACATCATATCGATAAGCAGCACCGAGTGATGAGATGTCCAAAAAATCAATTTCAGTCTAGATGTATCTGTGTAGAGCCCCATGGTATTTCAGAACCAAATTTCGCTCAGAGTCTTTGATACCCATCTTGGTGTGCAAAGTATGGAAGGTATTGGTGAACTCTGAAACTGCTTGGCCCCTTTCTTGCCACAGTGTGGTCCATCTCATGTACTGGTCCTCATAGGTTCCAACAGGGTGATACTATTCTTTTACCGCATCCAAAAAAAAATATCAAGTGGGATCGGCCCCATAAATCAAGACTCCTTTGTGGAACTTTGCTCCCAGTAATTTTTCCACCAATGTTTGACATGAGGGAGAGCTTCAAGGAGTGTGAAGGTGATCTTTTCTTTGTCGGAAAAATTGTGAACAGAGAAATAACATTCTAGCAGATTTAACCATTTATCTAGATCATCAGCATCTATTTGACCTTCAAATACGGGAATATCAAAATTAACCTGTACCTTGAAAACCGAGGTGCCTCCAAAGTGGTCGCTTGATGAAGATGCACCTGATGCTATCGGAAGGCGTTGAAGGATGTGGGAAAAATTCTCCATCATTTCGTCCCTCTGTCGTGTGAGAGCTTGCTCAAGCAACAGACTGATAGGATCGTCTGCTTCGTTGTTTTTATTTTCTTCCGCCATTGAGGGTTTCTTGGGTGTGCAAAATCGATTGTCCTCAAGAGAGACAAGCTTGAGACCCAACTTTATATACTCAAACCTCGTTGGGGACATGCACTGAAAACAATCAAGAGCAGCCTACTCTGATACCACTGATCCGGATTATTTTCGGCATGAAATGAGAGCGGGGATATAACACAAAAATATTCAGAGATATTGCAAGAGAGACAACAATATAACAGAAATATAGTGGAAATATAACAAGAATCAGAGATATACAGTAATACACGATTTCTATATATGAAATAAATGTACAGAGACTGTAAAAATACAGAGTGAAAGACTCGCTAGAATGGTGGTAGCTTATCTTTGAGAAGAGATGTAACAGCTACTCGCATTCGCAAGAAGATTATTACAATAAGGATTTGAAGGCCTTCTTACAATAAGCAGGAATGTCAAAAATCCTAGACATCCAAAAACCTAACCCTAGGAGATGAAGCGCCAAAAGTCATGTGGGCCCTGTTTGGGTAAGTGAGTACATCAACTTCGTAGGGTCGTAACTTTTGCATACGATCTCCATTTTAGGAGAAGTGAAAACCTGCTAAAAATAGTAAATTGCTAAAATTTCCAGAAACATGTTTTGGGCCAGTTGGAGAAGGTGGGTGGCCACCATTATCCACCTAGATCAATCCTCCCTCCTTAGGAAGCAATATTCTCCATTGCGTTGAGTTCCCGGGGGAGAGGGGAAAGCGATTGTCGAATCTGAATCTTGGTGATCTACTTGCCTTGCTGGAGAAGTGGCGCTGCTTATCTTGTTGAAGGCTATCACGAACCTTTGGCTGGAAGGTTTGGACCTTTTTAACCAGTATGGTTATTTTAGATGACTGTGTGCAAAAGGAATCTTTGTGCTTTGTTGCAACCTTCTCAACCTGCTTCTGTTGGATAGAAGGTGCTTGGGCCGAAGCGATGGTGGTTGCAGTATCCTTTTGTTCACCTTTTGAACAGATTGTGAAGAAGCTGAATTTTGTAGTATGAGATACTACTTTGCGGCAGTGTTTAGGTGGGGTAGTAGTTGCAACTACCTCTGGTATTCTGTAGAGATGACCCCCCAAAGTAACAATGACACTACGAGGTCGAGACTCATAAACAACATGGCGTCTCCACATATATGGTTGGCCCAAGAGAACATCACATACATCCAATGGGGAAACATCACATAATACCTCATCCTTGAAGGGCTAGATGACGTATGACAATCGACACTGCTGGCTGACACAAAGATCTCATCCTTGGCGAAGCCACCCAATGCTATATGGCTACGGGTGTGGTGTTGTTGATAATCCCAACTGTTTGACAACCTCTGCTGAGATGAGGTTCTTTTGGCTTCCGCTATAAACAATAAAATGCAGCGGGGTCCCCTTCACCAACATTTGTGAATCAAAAAGGTGATCCCCCTCTTTTGGATCTATTGTTTCTTCTGGTCGAATTTGTGGTCTCGACAATTGCAGTGGGGTCTGCATCGATGATCTGTCTTTTACCAGTATTTTTAGAATCAGATTCTGAATCAGGGTTCGGCTCCTTGTCTTTGTTCTCGGCCACCAATGACTATTTTGAGCGACATTCATCGATGTTGTGCCAGGGGATTTTGTGGAAATAACACCATTTTCCGATGTCCTTCTTTGTCTTCTCATGACCCTTCTTTCCCTGTGAATTAGACTGGTTTTTGGGAGAATTTTTGTTAGGGTCATCTTTGTCATACTTTGGTTGTTGCGGATTTGCAAACCTGAATTCCCATTTGTTCTGGTGCTTAAATTTCTGCTCAATTTTAACAGCATATCGATCAGTAGCACCGAGTGATGAGATGTCCATAAAATCCATTTCAGTCTGGATGTATCTGTGTAGAGCCCCACTGTATTTCAGAACCAAATGTCTCTCGAAGTCTTTGATACCCAGCTTCGTGCGCAAGCTATGGAAGGTATTGGTGAACTCTTGAACCGCTTCTCCCCTCTCTTGCCGCAATGTGGTCCATCTCATGTACTGTTCCTCATATTTGCCAATAGGGTAATACTGTTCTTTTACCGCATCCACAAAGAAATCTCAAGTGGGATCGGCCCCATAAATTCCAGACTCCTTTGTGGAACTTTGCTCACAGTAAGTTTCCTACCAATGTTTGACATGAGGGAGAGATTTAAGGAGTGTGAAGGTGATATTTTCTTTGTTGAAAAAATTGTGAACAAAGAAATAACCTTCTAGCATATTTAACCATTTATCTAGGGCATCTGCATCTATTTGACCTTCAAATATGGGAATATCAAAATTAACTTGTACCTTCAAAGGCGAGGTGCCTCCAAAGTGGTCTCTTGATGAATATGCGTCTGATGCTATCGGGAGGCGTTGAAGGATGTGGGAAGAGTTCTCCATCATTTCGTCCCTCTGTCATGTGAGAGATTGCTCAAGAAACAGACTGATAGGATCGTCTGCTCAATCGTTTTATTTTCTTCCGTCATTGAGGGTTTCTTAGGTGTGCAAGATCAATTGTCCTCAAGAGAGATAATATCAAGACCCAACTTGCTATACTCAGACCTCATCAGGGACATGCACTGAAAATAATCAAGAGCAGCCTGCTCTGATACCACTGATTCGGATTATTTTCGGCACGAAATGAGAGCGGGGATATAACACAAAAATATTCAGAGATATTGAATAGAGACAACAATATAACAGAGATATAGCGGAAATATAAATGGAGTCACAAATATATAGTAATACACGATTACTAATAATGAAATAAATGTACAAAGATTGTAAAAGTACAGAGTGAAAGACTCGTTAGAATGGTGGTAGCTTATCTCTGAGAAGAGATGTGGCGGCTACTCGCATTCGCAAGAAGATGATTACTATAAGGCTCTGAAGGCCTTCTTACAATAAGTAGGAATGTAAAAAACCCTATGTTATCACTGAAATTTCTTCCGTAAACAGCGACAAGAACTCAGCATCGTCAAACAGTAATGAAGTCATTCATGGCACTGAATTAATTTCACAGCATTCCAAAAAAGTCAAAAAACTATACAAAGTAACCAAAAATTGAAGGGCGCTTTACAGAAATTTGGTGCGCGCGCACATGCGCGGAACAGGAACGTACCATGAGCGCATACGCGCATAATGCGCGGTTGTTAGCGCAAAAACCCGCGCACCTGCTAAACGGCGTATTTATTGAATTGGTCGGCCTCCCAACCACTTATGGATCAGCTCCCAAGCCGATTTGACCCTCAAATCTGAGCTGAATCCGCATTGTAGGCTGGTCAAAGACCTAATGAAGCCCTAAAGAGCCCCTTTTCACACTTCAAAGGAGTTACATAATCACCCAATGCAATGTTATAAAAAGCCATGAAGAAACATCATTTTCTCAAGGAATTTCATGTAATGTTATGTTGTCTAGATTGTTTTAAGGACTCACTCCTTGACAATAACACATTGGCACCATTTCATTGAGCTATCCACCTCTCCATTGAGTGGATGYGCTAGGAGTTCTTTCACCATCATTTTCATTTTCTTATTGTAAGGAGAGCAAGTTTGTGAGGGCCCAAGAGCCTTCCTTTGGAGGAAGAAGGGACTCATAGTCCCCTTTCTTCATTGTGCTTTGATTTCATCAATTGATCAGCCTAAAAACATTGGTGATATTGGTCTTTTTCTGTTTGTTATTTCTTTATCCATATGCTCATAATTTTAGTTTGCTTTAGTTTAATTCTTGCTTATAGTTTTGTTTTTCTTTCCCTAACTCTTTCCTCTACAGCTGTAATGCTCAGCAAGACCCAACTGGGCATGTAAGCACCCTTGATTTTCTCACCAAGTCGACGAAAAGGGTACAAACAGATTGGCGACTCCACTAGGGAGAAGGTATCAATTCCTACCTCATTTGGGTTTATTTTGCTTTCCTTTTAGTTTGTTTAACTTGCAGGTGCACAAACCGGCCTCTATCGACCTGCTAACCAGTCAATTCAAAGGAGAATTGAGAGAAATCCATCCGGATTTTCTTTCTCGGCCGTTTGTCACAGGTGCGCGGGTATTCCACCCCACAGAGGCGCATCGTGCGTCCATGCGCTTTCGTAACGGTCTTTCTCTACGCGCATGCGCTTTTTGTCTCAACTCTGCTTGCGCGCTTGCGCTCTGTGCGCCTCTCTCTGCACTAGAGGCCGCGCATTTGATTAAAAAATTTCATTGTGAGTGCTTTGGATGTGGGAAAGGCCATCTGCCTTCTTAAATATATTGTCAAAATACTGTAAAGCCACATTACACTTAGTCCCCTCATAATATAAAGGGGTTAGTCAACCAAACATAGGCACTTAGGAGGATAAAAATCAATTTCCCTTCTTTGATTTTTGCCATATGGATGGCTAGTTTTGATTTACAAACATAAGTGGACAATTATATTTAATCACATCTAACTCACATTTGGGACTAGAAATTGAAGTAACAATCCTTGAGTATGCTCTTCTCTCGCGCCTTCAAGCAATCTTGAGAATCAGAAAAAGATTGTGAAAACAATCTCATCTCCCTTAACAAAATTTCAAAACCTTTAGGAGAGGACAAAGGCCCTTTTGGGACCCCTCTTAGTTTCATTTTTCAAACATATCTTAAATTTGTAAACGGGCCCATACATGCCCACATGTCACAAAGATAGGATAGTGTTTAGAATTTCGCTTTCTTAGATCAAAACACTAGGAGAGTTTAAAGGTTTGTAACGGGCCCATACATGCCCACA